>JAVXUO010000164.1:0-115605 GCA_033065855.1 Escallonia rubra | reverse complement strand
TGCAGAGAGACCAAAAAACTAATATATTTGTCTCATTAGGAACTTTATCTCAACATAGTTAATCGTCCAACACAATTTAGTTGTAGATCCGTAATGTAAACACAATGGTCAGTAAAGGTTAAGGCCATGGGATTGACCCTTATTCATCTTTTACTGTTGTAGCACACTCGGGGTTCCGAGCGGCTTACCCGACCCAACCACCCCGTTTCAACTGGGTTTCAGGCAAGTTCGATGGATTTGTGCCTTTCAGTACGGTTCATTGCAGGCCAATCCAAATCACTAATCGGACCGGTGAACAAACTGGCTCATGGCTGAAACCGAATTTCATAACTTCTAAGTTGCTAAAATTCTATCTTGATGCTGCTGATAGTGCAGCCAAAAGATGTACGTTAAAATTTTTTTTTTTTTTTAAGAGGAGAAATATTTCATATATAAAAGAGTGTTATAAATCGTCCCGACTAGATTAACTATTTTACAGACATAAAAGATAACTGCAAATGTTACCATTAACTCTACAAAATAACAACTAACCTAAAAATCTATAAACCCGATACAAATTACAATTAGACTGAAACAGAGCATATCCTACACTTCAGCGTTCAGCCTAACTTTTCGTAACTTACTAAGACTTACATATTACACAATTAACACTAAAAAACAGCAACCACAAAACATACAACACAAATTACAATGAGGAGGACAATCGGAACCACGCCAACAAAGGTGTACACGATCACCTATAGAACCATAACACAAGGACGAGAGTCTTAAAAGCTATCAACACCGCAAGGTCCACTTTTCCACCGGTATTTCCAACACCGTCGGTAAACCGGACAACGAAACAACGATCACACTATGCCTCCCCCCCCCCCCCCAACCCACTCAAAAAACAAACCCCAGAGCAGAAACCTAGCTACCCCGTATCCCCCAACCCCCCCCCCTCCCAACACACACCCACACAAAACCCCCAACCCGAGACCTTGCCCCACCCCTCAAACCCACAAGGATAGCCGGTTTCTCTTAAACCAAAAAACAAACAGAGACACATACACCAGGCAAACAACTCCACCATTGGCAACGAGTCCGGCCACCACCGGTGGGATTCTGACCTTCGCCGATGTTGAAACAACCTTCCCTCAAAACCTTGTCATTCATGTGCTGGTACAAATCGGTCGTCTAAAGCGAGTAGATCTATCAGATCTAGTAGATCTACATAGATCTGAATAGATCAGGCGGGATCTAGGCATCGCCATCTCCGGAGATGTGGGGAGATACGCCGGCGAAGCCCCACCTTCCACCTTACAAATTTGTCGCCGGCCACTATTGTAGTGCTCCTCATGGACAACAACAACGCAACACAGACACAAACTGGAAAAATTAAAAACGGAAAGGAAGGGGAGAAGGAGAGGTAGTCGTGAAGATCCCCCCCCCCTCCCCTGTGGCGACGACTATCTGTGGACGGCGAGTTTTTAGAGAGAAGTCAGAGAGATATTTAGAGAGAGAAATACTAAGCCTGAGAGAGTTATCTGTGGACGATGGTTATTGTGTCATAGATGTACGTTATTATGTTGGCGTTATCCAAAATTTGGGATGACATGGCAAGTGACTACACATTGACACTTCTCGTGTCTATTTTTCATGCACGCTTACCCCGGCAGTGTAAGGTGCGCTATGGTACTCTTAAGATATTTTTTTGAAGCGGTAATGACACCAACCAAATAGTTAACACTTCAATAATAAGAATCGATCACAAAAAAAACTTTTGTGTGATACCGAGATGACACCTTGATCCAATTGCATTCTTTTTTCGGATCCAATAGTTATTCTTGTTATGCCTGATCTGAATCTGCGTGGTATTTGTATTGACCTACTTGGACTGGTCTCCGAACAACGGGCTTGCTTATTTGATTCCGTTTGACAACACTTTCAGTTTTGGGTTTTTGTTTTAAAAAAATCAAAATCAAAATCAGTTTATTTTAATAAAAAAACAAAAACTGGTGGGTACTTGATAACCCAGTTTTTATTTTGGGTTTTTTCTTTGGTGGTGGTGGGGCATGGCGGTGGCCGACGGTGGCGGTGGTCAGCCGTCGGCTGTGGCTGGTGGCTGCCGGTCGCCGGTAGTGGCAGTCGCCGGCCGTTGGTTGCCGCCGACGGTGGGCGGGTGGTGGTGGTTGTCTCAAAATAAATTCCAAAACTAAAAACCGAAACTCATTTTTTTTTAGTTTTTAAAAACTGATTTTTTACACTGAAGAAAAATAAAACAAAAACTGTCAGTCAAACGCACTTATTTTTTTCAGTTTACAAAATTGAAAAAAAAAACTTTGTCAAACCGGCCCCTTTTTAGTTAAGACCACTGATGCTTGTTTTTGGCCAACTCTATTGCAAGAGTAGATGCAACTTCAGCCAGAATAGTATGTGCTTTCTCCTCTTCATGTAATTGCACGTTATGCCATGTTCATATAATTTGGCGTTATCTTGGCAAAAGTTATAATCCGGCTTCAAGTAGCCTTTCTATTTATAACCCTCTGCAAAAGTTTGCCAATCAGTCATCATGGTTCCTTGGAAGGGGCATTCATTGGGAATGACAAGTTCGTTCATGATGGCAACCGTACTAAGGTGACATGAATGCCAAAGCAACTTTCATGTAGAAAAAAGCTAAAACCTTGGATATTCAACAAGCATGTTCAATATGTTCGATCATATGTTTTTTTTTTATAAAAAATATGTTTATCCTTGGATATCCGTCCTAAAATTGAATTTTTTTGACCAAAATATCGTTATTTAATAACTTAGGTTACCTATATATACGTACTGTACAAATATTTTTTTATAATAGTTTAAAAAAAAGTATTTTGAATTCACTATTTTCAGACCGTGAATGTGATTTCAAATCGCTTTACAAGATAAAATAACTAAGAAAACTAACAAATCGTGGTTTGAAAGCGCAATTTCTTGAAAAAACGTGTTTTAAGACCGAGCTTTCACACTCTGAAATCGTGGTCTGAGAATACAATTTTCAAAAGTACCTCTTCTTGATGAATATGTTTCAAACCACTAGACAGTGCTAATCTATCTTCTATACTATATATAAAAGAGAGAATTTCTTTTGGTGTAACGCCTCTTTGGTGTTACCAACAACCTATCTAGAATGGTGACAAGTGGTCTTCCAATAAGTTTTCTAAAAAATGACACACAATACAAAACCTAAATGATAAATAACCTACTTATAAAGGCATGTTTGCTTTTCATAATTTAAGTTTTACTAAAAAAATATAGTAAAAATAAATTATAAAGCTCAAACTTGATATTAAAAAAATATCATAAAGCTCAAACTACAATTTAAAATTCATTTTACCGAATGTGACAATAAACACTTATACGTGATATTTGAATTTTTTTTAAAAATATATTTATATAACCAACTTTATTTTTACACACGAATCGCATGTGTCACGCTGACTCGTTAAGTTATTAAACTACAACAATATAGTAAAAAACTCCTGCTTCCATAAAATCTATGAAGTGTAACTCTTGTAGATTTGGGCATTATGCTACTAGACTAGACTAGGCAAAATAAAATTATATTTGTACCTCTGAGATAAGCCCAGTCCTAAAGCATAAACTATGGGCTTGATCCAGCTTGGCCCAAACCTGATTGGCGGAACCGCAAGTTCCATAATTTTTTGGTCCTATTCACAAAATAGCTGGTTTAGTCAATTAAGAGGTAGATAGATTATGAAGATTTCCTTTCCAAACCTTGACATTGCAATTGATGTCCGCCTTGTACAAAATTTCTGATACTTTCGGAATCGAAAAGAGATAAAAATGAATCTTGCAATATTTTTAGGGCACTTTTTTTTGGCCACTTGCACTCTAATTTTTGTATTAAAAGATCAGTAAGAGTGTCCCAAAAATGAATGAAAAAAATGTTACCTCTAGATCTAGAGCGACAAAATTGAAAAAAATTGGAGAGTTGAGTTTTCTTTCCGGTGTGTGGTAGGTTTACTTTTTTGTATTTTGAATAAAAAAAAAAAAAAAGCTTCTTGAAAATTATAAAATTCTTAAAGGGCCACAAAAATAACAATACCATAATATAAGGGTCACACTATTTAAGAAAAAACCACTTTTTGTCTTGAAAAGAGGCATTAGTGACAGTTTCTAATGTGAAACCTTTTCTTTAACATAATTACTAAGAGAGAGCGCCGTTAAGGTGAAACCTTTTTTTTAACATCCAATGTTATTAACGTACTACTACATTTCAACTTTTCTTCATTAATAACTCATAAAATGGTAACAGTAATACTATACGATACGATACATGTTAGTTGTTTTTACGTTATTTTCTCACCACCTCTCCACAAAGAATGAAAAATTATCGGTTGGTAGCAGTAATATTATACTACAATACATGTCTGCTAACTACGTTGAATCCTCAAGCTTTACATCACTATCCTCGTTATCAAAATTACTCCCATATTTCATTTTGTATTTTGTATTGTGAATAAAAAAAGAAAGTATATTCAATGTAACGTCACATCATATTTTTTTCAAAATATTATGAATTCATGTTATTTTATTTATACATTGAATAACCATCACGCATGCTCACAACCACCAGTAGATAGCCAGACACTAGTTACTCTTTTAATACATACTATAATGTTTCAAAACTTAAGGTGGGTGACTCCCCACCATGTCTAAGATGACACTTGAAACCACAATGTTTTGGGCAGTTCATAGTCGTAATTTTTCATATTTTTCCCTTCTGATCAGCTTCTGACGGGTTCTCTCGTTCAGGTAAAGGTCCTGTCATTATTGTAGAGCTCACACAATTGCTAAATACTGCAACCCTACTCACATTCTATTCAGACTCGCTATAAGGAAAAGAAGATCACACGACTCTTCTCTCGATTTTATTATGTGTTAATCTTACCTATTAACGACTGTTCTTTAACTTTTTTTTTTTGGTGCGACAAAAGACTGGACCGTAAGGCTCTAATCCAACCGGCAGAGAGTATTGCGTCTCGAGAACCTACAAGGCCGCTACATACATCTGAACCCCCGATTCCCGCACCTATGTCGGGGCCGAAGCGCACAAGGACCCGTGTGTCTGTTCTTTAACGCAAAGACATGTTAAACAACGAATATAAGAGCAGATCCCGGTCTCCATGTATAATCGATGTAAAACTTTAATATTACTGTCAAAACTCTAGCTATTTACACTTTGAACATGTTCTCCTACCTAATATCACCGTCAATTTACACTTTGAACATGTTCTCCTACCTAATATTACCGTCAAAACTCTAGCTTTTTACACCACGGCTATGTTCTCTTACCTTCTTATGTTGACATTAATCCTATCCTACCCACAAACTCTCCTCAAAACCTTAGACAATAGACCACAAAAATGGCGCTAGTTTCGATGCATGCGATGGGCTATTGTCGCCACAAATTCGTAAAGCCCTAGGCATTGAATAGGAACTGAAAAGGACAACGAGGGAGCAAGCCAAACCCAAACAGCCTGTAATGCTCATAAACTGGAGTAGCATGCATGCCTGTACCGATAATCCAAGTAGACTTGTCAGGACTGCTTAGTCAGAGTCAACAAAGGATCTTTTCTGCACCACATCCGTGTTAACATTTTCTTGTCTAGATCTTCTGCTTGGTACGCCTTCATATTCAAAGTTTCAAAGTCACACCACCACACATTAGGTTTTCCTTCCTTGGTTGGTTTTCTTTCTTTCTTCTCTTTCTATGTCATCCCACCGGCCAACCCGCCTACTTTTGGTAATTGGTTTTTAAGGATATCAGCACACTCGCTTAAATTAAATTGAACAGACTACTTAAGAATTTTTGTCACACTGTTAACGATGCCGATGGGAGTTAACAGATTGCATTTCGAAGAGATTCCACTCAAACATGGTGATAACTCTCTCAAGTTAAAGATTCTTAAGACGATGCACGGTTAGACTTCGAACCATGATCTTAAGGTTGTAAACGATCAAAAGTACGTCTAAAGTGAATGGAGGAGTTCCATGCTTCTATTGTATTCTACCTAGACGTATGGCAAGAAGATTAGACCAAACCGAAAGGTCCCACGCACACCAGAAAACATTGCTGGAGTTAAGCTTGGACTTTCTTGGCCGTGTTGGTCAAGAAAGAACACTGTTGCTGGTCACAGGTTTAGAATGGTTATATAACTTCTACGCCAGTAAAGTCATGGTGGAGCAACCCGTGCGGCCTCTTTTGACTACTGTTTGCGCAACTCTCCGTGTCTGATTGGTGAACCGGTAAAGCCTTTTCAAAACGGGGAGTTGAGTTGAGTTGAATTTACCAAAAGTACATCTAAAAACTGTTGCATTTCTTGAGGCCTACGTTTTTGGTTCCTTTTTTGTTGATTACAAAACATTTTTGGGAATGTCTTTGGTATGTGATTTATGTAATAAAATGGAATGTCTTTATACTATACGTATTTTGTCGGCATCATCTTTAAACTATTATCAGCCAAATTCGTATCTAAAATATTATAAATGCGTCCACCAAGTCAATCCGTCGTGATCGAAGAAGTTCGATGAATTGATATCCTCCCCAGCATTGGGTGCCGGATATATACAGTAGTTTACCATGGAATCAAGGCCGATTGGGACTAAATTAAAACCAGCGTAAATTCAAACTCTAACCCTATCCCTAGCCTAAAGGCTTTTAGGTAGATGTTAAGTCACTAACTACAAATCCATGGCATTTTTAGAGAGAAAAAAGTGGATTGGATTGGTTAGAGGCCGACTGATTACAACTCGGCTATAAAATCCATAAATGTTGTCTCGATTAGTCCTCATCAGCACCAAACAATAACCATCTCAGAGTTTACGTTATCACATCTTGGTTTACCTTAAATAAACATATTTATTTTAGGTTAGAGCCATCAAACTGTCTGTCTGTCTGTCGTATCCAGACAGTCCCCAAAGTGTATTCAATATTTGAATCAAGTGTTTTGTACACTTAGAATCTTATCATTGCTGTAAAGCCGCTTATTTGCAAATATTATGAAGGTAAATTGTCTTTATTCATTATATTATTATGCTCGGTTAGGTTAGGTATATGAGTATATTAGGTAGGAGTAGCGGTAACATAAGTAGCACTGAAAAAGCCTCAAGCATTAAGTCAAAAGAACTCTGAAGATATTTCAATGTCCTTATACATTGTTCGAAAGAAATTCGAGCAGACACTTTCCCTAGAAATGAATGCCATTTAATATACTTGAAAATTTTGTTTCACACGTGGATGCGTTAGGACCTGGGACGCCCAAGTACATCACAACTCTCTCATCTTTCACGCCAGTGCATGTGTTGAGAGCATTTCAAGAGCGAACGACGACTTAAACAAGTGACATACGTAAGAATTATGCAAATATTTTTACATTTTTTTTCTTCTGTACAGACTTGAGCAATCTTTTTGCGTATGCATGTGCAAATCAAGGAATATTTGCATATAAATTTGTATTTTTCAAACAAAATGACAATCTTGGTGACAGAGAGATATGGCTTTTTCGGAGACGACCTTCATCCAAGGTAGCAAGTCAGACACGTTGATTCATATAGTGAGGAAGGTCACGAAACACTACTTTGTACGTGTCGAATCTAACTACTTTGTTTACATAGAAGTTGTAGGTGACTAGGCAACCAAAAGAGCCTAACAAAACTTTTTGTGTAAGCATGTGCAAATTAAGAGTTATAAACTACAAATTAGTGTTTCCAAACAAAAGGATTCACAGCTTTAGTTATAAAAGATTATTACTAAGAGTATTTTGTCGCTGTTTTAAAACGTTAGTGACAATTTTGTGTAAAAAAACAAATATTGTATTTTACAAGAGATATGTTGTACTATAGAGAATCGTTGCCGACTTCCATAAATATTTCAAAGAGGAAATTATTGTGGCAGGTGTTTGAACATAACAAAAACATCATTAGTATATCCTTTCTATTATTTTGAGAAAACACTTGTTGTGAGATCATAATAAAGTAATATGACATTAATGAGTTAATTAACACAGCATTATTTGGGTCATACCAGGGCCGAGATATCATGAGATGAAATATTTTATTATCCTTTCAACTTATCTGTCGGTTACACCATGTCATTTATGTAACCGTTACGTTGAACTGCGGAGTATATCATAACTCAGCAATTAACATCTTTATCATTTACATTTGAATTGTGATTAGGGGCAGTGTTCATTCACCTTGGGGCTTGGACACTTGGAAGTACACCCACATGCAGTGCTGGAACAGGGTGCAAGATCCCACCAATTTCCCTACTTCAATAAGGCCCCCCCCCCCCCAGCTGGGAGAGCCAGGACTATTTAGTACACCATTACGCATTGAATAACGGAGTAGGAAGAGGAAGTCATGCAGATGCAAGGGGCTGAATGACAGCATCTACGACAAGGAACTCTCTCTTGTGACTGGCTATCTAGTGTCTCCGTTACAAGAAGCTATAGCCTTGAGCTTAGAGGCACATTTTCTCTTGTGGGCAAGGCTGAAGAAAAAGTACCAGTAACTTCAGGCAAGATACTGATTTTATGACTAAGTACCTTGTTTTGCTTCCAAGTAACTGGTGATGAATATTTGTTATGTTGCTATCCCCCGAACTCTTCGGCTATTCACTACCCAGTCGGGCTACAACTTAAGTAGCGGTAATGTACCTGGATGAAGCGGCTCAGTGGCAAGGTCTATGGACAGTTAATTAATGCCCTCGTTGATGGAAGTTTTCTCTATACTACACAACAGTCTTCTCACTGACTGACTGACTGGGACAAAATATGTAACATGACAAAATTGAAACCATCGTTTTGGATGATTAGAAAAAAAAAAAGAAACCATCGTTTTGGATCCTCCACTTGTTTCTTCTACGATTTTCTCTTAACTTAATCTCTGTGGTTAAAAAAAAGCTAATGGGTCCTTTAGGGTCGTTTGCTTGCCAATTATGCATCAAGCACAATCATCTAAACTTTAGAGATCTCTGTTCTCCGTTTCTCAGCAAATTCTGAACTCTGTTATAATTTTAATCGAAGATTATATAATGTTTTAACAACGGAACGAAATTATGATAAAAAGTAGAACTGGAATATACCACCGATCAAAGATCAATTTAAACTAAGTTCGTATTGTCCCAATCGAAGATCAAACGCACGAAAAACAAGAGATCAAATTGAAACATGCAAGAATAAAAACTCTGAAATTAGTGCAAAGATCAGTCTCAAATCATGCAAGAATTTCATGTTCCTCCCATAATAACACGGCTACGAGAAAAGTAGGACCAACACGTTCGTCCAACATGTTCCCAATTTTTTCAAAGGTCCACTCTTGCCCGCGGTTCCACGTTCCACTCGATCCCACATTTATTCATTCAATTCAAATTCAACAACTAATTAAATTACCACATTATTATTAATCCATAATTAAACCCCACTAATTAATTAAACTTCAATTAAACAACTCATACCGTTGACCAAAATCACGTTAGTCCCCCCAACCCTTTATAAGCGTCGTACCTCTTCCCTCAGCCGGCCTCAGTACGAAACAAAGCACCGGAATTCATCGGACTAAAAATGGCGAGGGAGAAGAGCGAGCTGTACGTCACCGTTCCGAGCTTCTTCAAGTGCCCGATATCAATGGACGTGATGAAGTCGCCGGTGAGCCTCTGCACCGGCGTCACCTACGACCGCGCCAGCATCACCACGTGGCTCGACTCCGGCCACAATACGTGCCCCGCCACCATGCAGGTCCTCCAGTCCACCGACGTCGTCCCCAACCTCACCCTCCGCCGCCTCATCCGCGTCTGGTCCGACTCCCTCCTCCTCCGCCCGCCGCCCAACTCCGCCGCCTCCCCGCCGTGGATCCCCGCTCCGGCCGTCTCGAAGCAGCAGCTCCTCGACTCCGTCAAAAGCGTCCGTGACGTCACTTCTCTCGCGAATATCGTCAGTTTCGCTAAGTACTCCGACGAAAACCGGGAGTTTTTAGCGAATTTCGACGGATTTTTGCCGGCGATATATGACGTTCTGAGCGAAGCCACTGCAGTTCAAGTTATCGAACGGATCGTCGCGGTTTTGGATCTGATTGTATCAGAACCCCGAGTGAAAAAGCAATTACATCAACTGATGTTCAGCGGCAATGGAGACTGCCTGTCTGCTTTTCTCTCCGTTCTTCAACATGGTAGTTTGACGTCGAAGATCAGTTCCGCCAGGGTTTTGGAATCAATTTCCTTCAATGCAGATTCTCAACTCAAAATCACCGAAAAACAAGGCTTACTGCAAGAATTATACAATCTAATCAGCTCAGAATCCGATCAGACGGCTATGCAAGCCGGTTTATCGGCGCTAATTGCTTTGTCCACAACGAGGAAGGTTAAAAAAGAGCTTGTCCGGTTCGGAATCGTACGAACCGCAGGGAAGATTCTATCCAGCGCGGACGCGGTTTTTCCGGTGATCGAGAAGGCGATGAAGGCGTTGGAAATGGTGTCCACGTGTACGGAGGGGCGGACGGCGATATGCGACGACGGCGGGGAGTGTGCGGCGGCGGTGGTGAGGAAGCTGATGAAGGTGTCGCCGGCGGCGACGGAGCACGGCGTGGCGGTGCTGTGGAGCGTGTGCTGTTTAGGCCGGGACCAGACGGCGCGGGAAGCGGCGATGAGGGTCAACGGGTTGACCAAGGTGCTGCTGGTGATGCAGAGCGGTTGCTCGGCGGGGGCGAGGCAGATGTGTGGTGACCTGGTGAAGGTGTTCCGGGTTAACTCGAGGTCGTGCTTGGCGAGTTACGAGACGAGGACCACTCACATCATGCCGTATTGACTCGGCTACAGTTCTTTGACTTTGATTTTTTTTTGTCATTAACGTTTTTGACAATTGGATTAGATGATTAGGTAGACCGTAGACCAAAAGGTTGTATATCAAAAATTTTCAAAAGGGGGTTAGTTTGACAAAAGCTGTTTATACAAATTCGTTCAATTTCATTATTCAATGTTTGCAAATAGTGGCATCTACAAAATTAGTGTTGAAGTTTTTGTCAATAACCTGGTCAAAGCTACTAGAGAGATTATTTCAACATTTTGAATAAAAAGGTTTTACTTTTTCGCACGCGTATGTTAGACAATGAATTGAGACCTTTTTGCGCGTTAGGCGTTGTGATTTTCCTCTTTTATTTTTTTGGGACAAATAACGCATGGATAAGATAAAAGGTGCAAGGGTTTGAATGGTGTAGCTGTCTGACTTTACATGATTATAAGTAAGGATTAAGTCAAGACATACACGACTATCAAACTGTATTCAATATAAAGACCCTCAAGATTCACAATTCACTTGAGCTGAAGTCAGGACGCAAAGAACATATTGAACTAGAGGTGATGGACTCTTTCCAAATTGCTCCTGGCAGTTGCAAACACGTGCTCAACATATCTGAATCCAAAACTCTATGCTTCCATTGAAATGGCTGCAAATTTTGATCTTGACAAAAAGTATCAGTCCTATTGGGATTAAATTTCATTTACAACGGAACCAACACCCTTACAAAAACAGCATTCGCAAAATTAACCCATGTAAGTTACTCAGTAAGAACTGATAGGAGAAACCAACATACCTCAAAAACTCGTAGAAGGAACTCTCGTCAAGTCACCTCTTAGATGAGAAATGAACATTCATTTACCCTTTACCCACCCCGTAACATCAAATTGCGAGAAGGTTGCAGACAACAAAAGCATCCCCTTGCCAATGTTATTCGAGTTCCAAAACCTTTACTTGTTTTAAGAATTTGCAACAAGTCGAAGGGAACAAATCCAATGAAACACTCTCGGATACCACCACGTATTGTGCCCGCATGTATGGTAAACCTTAATTTGAGTTGAAAATCCATAATGTGATATATGATTGCTAAACCCATTAGTTTAAAGGAAGAAATTAAAAGAACAAATTTGCAGATACCACTGCATACTGTAACCACGATTATTATCAAATTCTACTAACTTTGTTCTCCATCTTTGCTGCTTAAAATTTTTAGGGTAAATTACACGCGGTACTCTTCTAGTTTGCTATAAACTACACACGACTCCTGCAAAATATTTTTATTACACTCAACAACATATTTTTATTTTTCAGTTAATAGAGTTAATAAAATCAATGAAAAGATTGTGATACCCCTCATAAATGAATAAATTTACCCTTCTCTACCCGCGCGGTACGGATAATACCCAATCAGATACGGATAAAAACGGGTCGGATAAATTTTACCCGATTTTTTCGAGTAGCTTTTTAAGAACCCGTACCCCACCCACACTGATCGGGTATTACCCGCAGGTATATGACCTAATTTCTGCTGAATTTCTTTTTTAATATTTTGCTAGTTAATAGTTACTGTTAGGCAACTTTTTCTCTTCTTGCTTCTTTTGCCTATGTTAAAATAATTTCCAAACTAACAAAAATTAATATTCAGGTTAATTGTTAAATGCCATAAGATCAATTACAAGCATTTATCTACCCCCATAAATTCGAAAATCAGTTTTTAATCCTTACAAATCACAAATACCACAACAAATTTACAATTAAATAACAAAAAAAAAGTCTACATAGGCGGCAATCTGTGATTGAAGTGGCCGATCTGTGATCTAAGGGAGAAATCGACGGCCGAGGGAAGAGTGATGTTGACGACCGATCTGGATCTGCCGTTCTCGGCCGAATGGGGCAGGCGGCGGAGTGTGGAGCTGAAATGGCCGGAGAGCTTTGCGGCGTCGGCAGACGACGACGGAGAAAGAGAGAGAGAGGGCCGTCGATCTATGGGCTGCAAAGGTGGCGGTGGAGTGAAAGACTTGAGAGAGGAGAGAATGAGATGAGAGAAATGGTAGATCTGTGAGATGAGAGAATGAGATGTGTTGTTGGTGGATCTGTGATTGTTGAGAGAGAGACTTGAGAGGGGCGGCGGAAGTGTGAAGATGAGAGAAAATGAGGAAAGTTAACCTAAAAACATTTATATAGTCATATAGTTGGGTAAACCTGGGTTACCCGTATCCGACCCGGGCCGACCCGACAATTGCGGTCCGGTTCGGGTACGGATATATTTTTCAGCGAGTAGCACGTATATGTACCTGTACCCGGGGTTTTTGACGGGTACGGGCAGAAAATTGTCAGGTCTAACCGCAGCCACCATGACCTACCACCTAGCAACACATTTCGGCAATATTGCCGGTAACCTCACCACCCGACAACACCTTCCGGCGACCGATCGCGACCCACCAAAGGCAACCACACCCCCCCCCCCCCCGGCGACCGACCACTTTCGGCCCATTTCCACATCTAAATTGGCCCACCCACGACCATGCCGGCACACCCACGACCACCAAACTACCCCGCCACGACCCACCATCGTCGGCCAATTTTTCACATCTATATTGGTCGCGACTAACTAATGTTAAAGAGTGAGATGAGGTCGCACGACGGCTAAGTCAGATCGGCGAGGTGGTGATGTTTGCTGACGATGGAAAATGGTGGCCCGATCTAGGCACGGGCAGTGTGGTGATATGCAGTGGATGATTGTGGTGATGCCACAAGTTGTGTGGTGCAGCACAAGTGGCTGCTTTTAGGTGAGTGGGTGTGTATGATGTGTTTAAAAGGTGGGTAACATTATGGTGGTGCTAGATTTGTTGGTGGTGCTAGATCTGTTTGTGGTGGTGGTATCTATCTTGTGGACAGTGTGTTTGTGTGTCTGTGAGAGAGAGAGAGAGAGAGAGAGAGAGAGGGGCAGTGAACAATGGTGTTTAAAGAGGAAGTTGACAGCGGCGCCTGTGGCAGTACCCTGGAGTCAGCGACAGTGGCCGAAGAACGAAAGACATCTTAAAGGGCAATTTCGGTAGATCACAAAATATTATGTGATAACCTAACTTTTATTCACGGATGCTTAACATAATGAAGTTTTATGTAAACATCCTATAAACCACATGGACAAGGAGCGAAGTGTAATAAAATACTTAAGAAGCATTTGTAGTTTATTGCAAATCTCATAAGTACTGTGTGTAATTCACCCAACTTTTTAGAAGTAGAAACCGTCCTTGAAAATTTTTGTGCTCAACGTAAAAGACAGATTGGGCTTTGGGTTACTGACATACTCTGACAAGATCACACGGCAAACTGCAAAATGAAATGATCCCGTCCAGCTTCCATCCAGCAAACTCATTTGGATGCTTTCAGCAGTAAAGATGATGGATGCGGGCACAATTTTAGAGCAAATCAATGTAAGCATTCCAGTCATGCACTCGGTGCATACACCAGCAGTAATAGCGGCATTCAAACTATAAAACCATAAGAGCTTGCTATTTGAAGAACTTGAACAACAAAAAATAGTCGAAAGATAGAGGTGTGTTCCAAGTCTGAGAGACAAACTGGTAGAAAAGTTTCCACCATCCAAAATAATACTAAGACGAGAACATGGATCCAACAGACTCCTGATGCTGCTGTCACTTCGTTTCTGCTACTGACACCGCTGAAATAGAAACAAAAATGGTACCATGTGAGAGAGAGAGAGAGAGAGAGAGAGAGAGAGAGGGTGTGCTAACGTCGCAGCACTTGCATACCATTAGATTATGGCTCAACGACGCTCATATGGACCTGAACGCTCACGGCTATATCTATCGCTTCCTGATCCTCCACGACTGCCAAAATCCCTGTTCCGCCCACCAGAGCGATCCCCATTACGATCAGGGCCATGGCGACTACCACCACCATACCTGTCATCCCTCCCACTGTATCTACTCCCACCTCTTGACCCATCTCCAGATGGGCATTCCCTGGCAAAATGCCCAGGCTTGCCACATTTGAAGCAGTCCCCGCCAGATCCACGCCCACCTCCCCCTCCACCTCCATAGTCGCGATCACGACCCCGATCTCGGTCTCGGTCTCGGTCTCTGTCCCGGCCCCCATCCCGGTCCCTACCAGAACCCTGGTTTGGCTGAGCTTTGTCCACTGATATGTTTCGCCCATCTAAATCAATTCCATTCATAGCTTCAATTGCGTCTTCCATAGCTTTTTCTTCATCAAAAGAGACGAATCCAAAACCGCGAGACCGACCAGAAGATCTGTCCATGACGACCTGAAACAGAGCTTCTATGCGAGTCAGGTGCACGTAATCACCCATTCCCCACAAACAAACAAAAAACAAAAACAAAAAGACACGGAACATAAAACAAAGACAACAAAGTCCACCAACTGGAGGACATAACATGATCACATAAACGAACTTCCTTCACAGAAAAATATTGAAGTGCCCACAATGCGGTTAACAGGGCTATATACATGAGAAGGCACATGTCACGCGCTCATACACTAAGAGAGGAATGATAGTCACACAGAAATGCTAACTTGTAGGTGTAGCATATCAATCTCCTTCAGCTTTATAATTCTCGGTGCATTTATTCTTGTAAGAGATCCATTATGACCATTGTGGAAAACTTGAAGTAGTTGAGAACACTCAAAACTTACACTAAGTTGGAACCAATACTCATCTCCAGTCCAGTAAATAATTTGGTCTGCAGACGGCAAGTTGTGGTACAGGTTGTAATGCCAGAGGAATCGCCAACGCAAGGGGAGGTCATAATCATCTATACAGTAATTTCGAAAGTTCGATTTCCGCTAGATAGAGCATAGTAGTTCAAAATTTACTTGGTTAAATATACCGTTGATCTTAAGTGAGTACAGGTCAAGATCAGCAGCCTATTGTAGTTACAAAACTAACATACTGCTTAGCCATCCTTGCAAGTAGCAACCTTCCTATGCTTATGCTCTACAAGAAGATGTATAAAACATGCACCTGATGATGCCAAGGTTATCTCAAATAAAGAAGGCTAAAATTTTCAAGCTGTTCAACTTTAAATAAGCGGTCAAAGGGTTGGACTGGCCGGCCCAGTCTTATCTGTTAATTTTGATGCAAGTTTTTAAGACATTGCTATCCCTCCCCCTCCCTCTCACTCGCTAGGACTGTGCTCTAGATTCATTCTTACAAGTTTAGCTATCTAACATATGCTGAAGTTGTTATATCTCATTATAGACTACTATATATGAAATATGTTATTGTTTGCATCAATTTATTTAGTTGATCAAATAGATAATTCTAAAACTATTATAAAGGACCCTCAAACTACAATATGAAATCCTTCGAAAGAATAAGTCAGACAAAAGATAAGGAAATTGCAGCAATGAATAAAGAAAGAAGCACAATTTACGGAATGAAAAAATTAAGAAGCAAAACATACATCTATTCACTAAGCACATCTATCCGCTGATTACCTTTGCATCAATAAGACGACCAAACTTCTTGAATGCTTCTTTCAGATCTCTGTCAGATGTTGACCATGAAAGGTTCCCAATGAAACAGCGATACTCTTCCTCTTCACTCATGTTTAACTGACAGAAAAAGAATGAACCTTAAAAACACCATGTGAACATTATCCCAAAACCCCGGCCCAATTCTTCACTACACTGCGAGGCTGGTGAATATTTATCACACTGTTGTCAAGGACTCCATAAGCTATAACTCGAAAACGGAGATCATGTAGCAATATGATGCAATACACGTAGTTATAATTACTGACCACAAAATATTCCATACCAAGAAACAAATGAGCGATTTCCCTGTTTTCAAGTGCAAAACAGAAATATTTATTCTGCTGTTCTGATGACATGACCAGACCCACACCATAGACGGATGGCATTGGCAAACTAGAATTTCTGTAGACAATATGACTAATGCATGTCTAACAATATTTTCAGCTTCCAACACAGAGGAAATTGACTATGCATGTTGTACCCATAGTTATTAAAGGCGCAGGCGCACCTAAGGCGCAAAGGGTCCCTGGAGCCTAGGCGCAAGGCGCAGGCGCGCGCCTTTTTGAAGTGAGGCGCAAAATAAAAATAAAAATATATTAGTGCATTAAACCAATAAAATCACGTAAAAAAGTTCAGAACATGACAATTTAACAATATTTGAACATTAGAAAAAGTTTCAAATCCAATGAGTAGTAGTTAATCCTAAGTAAAAATGACAACGTCATCTTCATCATTAGTGAGGGCTAAGGCAACAATGATTTCCTCAAAAGCAAATCATAGGTTCCAAGTCTAGTAGAGATTCCTCTTCAATTTTATCTTCTTTGTCTACAAGGTAAAGTGAAGGAGTAAATTTACTTAACAAAGAGTAACAATTGGAGACGGGACGCTAGCACAATGAACAACAATACGAGAATCGATGGATTAAGGATTTAGGATTTTAGATATTGATTTATTATATTATGAAACAAAGAATGGAATACAATGAACGGTTGAGATGATGCCACGATGCAAAAATAAAAATTAGGATCTTTGGGCTTTTTTTTGCGCCTCCACCGCCTTGTGCCTGGGCGCACAAGGCGCGCGCCTTTTCGAAGGGGCTAGGCCTAGGCAAGGCACAGTGAGTGCGCCTTGCGCCTAGGCGCGCCTTTGATAACACTGGTTGTACCGTAATCACAAACACCAAATTCATCATATTTGTTGTTGAAACATCGGTAAAACAAGAAGCTAACGGTGGAAGCAATATGAAGGAGCTAATACTTGTTAAGGTTTCGCTTATAAGAAAGGTATCAAACTGAAAAGTCGTTCGTTCGTGTGTGTGAGGGAGGGAGGGAGGGGGAGAGAGAGCTTAGATATGGCTACCACCTGACATCATGGTTCAAAGGTGTGACGCCAGCCAAGAGAGGCGCGTGACTAGGCTGCCTCAGGTGCAAGAGTGCACGCGTAGCCATAGGCACAGCGCATTCCACAGGAAGCGCGTCTTTATGCACTCTACGCATGCCTAATCAAAGCCAGGTCAAGGTTTCTTGAAACTGAGAGCTGCTATAAATTTTACTTAAATGGGCTGACCAATTAGTTACATAAAAAAGAAGAGCATCTGATCCCACCTAAAGAAAGACAAAACAATAAGGGGAATATTATCTATCAACACTAACTTATTGTTCTGCCAAAAGGAAGGTGTTTCAGGCGCTTCAAAGGCATAGTTAGGTGTGTAAAAGGCAATAGTGATTATGACGAGATTGACCCTCCCCGTTGTTCATCCCTTAATCAAAACTCAAGCCCTATACTTGTATTTCTACATTATCCGTATGGAGAAGTATTTTTGCCTAAAAACGGTAACAATATATGGGAAAACCAGAGGTAAACGTATCTGCTAAATAGGCTACTCTACCATGATACCCTCCATTATTTGTTCGTTAATTTAGTTACAATAAGATGGTAAAATGACCATATGATTTCATAAGAAATATTCCACCTTCAACCGGCCATTTGCAGTGATCGACATCGTTGCCAATTCCGGATGACGATGACGCGGTGGAGGTGGATGGCGGTGGCTCTGGACGGTCTGACACTGTGGCGAGTTGGATCAGTAGTTGGGAGATGGTGGGGGAAGTGGGAGTGAGGGATAGTGGTGGGTGCATTGGTGGTGGACCGGTAGTTGCGAGATAGTGGTGGGGCAGAACACGACGGTCGCAATGGAAAGTAGTGGGTGAAATCCAATGTCTGGTTGCGTTGGGTGTTGCTGGTTGTGGATTTGAATACGGTTGTATTACAGATTGCCAGTGGTGGTTCTGGATCATTTTAATCATGTGCGTGGGGAGTGGTGGCGCTGAAATGGGTGGTGGTTGTGGTCAAGAGTAAGGATGAGGGCAGGTGGTGGGTACAATGGTATAGATTGTGGTGGTGGGTAGAGCAGCAGTGGTGGTGGATCGTTAGCTGGAGATGGTCGTGGGTTGATAGTGGGGAGGTGGCTGGATTATGCATGAACTGGGGAGGGGGTGGGAGGTGACAGTAGTGGCAAGCGAGGAGGGGAAGGTGACCACATAATCTATGTCAGCGGGAACTAGTGTATGGGCTATTCTAGTAAAGTAGTCTCTTTAGTAAGTAAAATTACGTGCTTAATTGAGCAGCTCCAGTTTCCACATAATCTATTCCAGGACCTAAATGTGTTCTTCGAATTACAAAGATATCTACATTTGATCTCTCCCTCCCCTCCCATAAAGACCGTCATTTCTTACCCACTCCCTCTACGTCCTACATTCCCACCCCCCAAAATAGGATTTGCTTTCTTTGTTTCTTTCTTCCTTTAGCGTGGCTCTTTTGGGAAGAGTCTCAACGCCTCCATCATCTCTTTGATCCCTAAAAAGGGTGCTGCATTTGATATTAGGGTTTTTTGGCCAATCAGTCTTGTCAAGAGTGTGTACAAATTGCTCCCTAAGGTTCTTGCCATCAGGTTGCAGAAGGTTCTCTCTTAAGTAAATTGCTTTGTGGAGGGAAGGCAGATCTTGGACAGTGTTGATTGCGAATGAGTATTTAGTTTCCCGCAAAAGACTTTACCAGACTTGTCTGTAAACTTGACATTGAGAAGGCTTACAATTGCGTTTGTCGGAGATTTCTATTGTATATGTTAGCCAGGATGGGGTTCGAGAGAAGTAAAGGCCTTGGATGGCCTTTTGCTTGTCTACAGTTGGTATTCCGGTGATAGTTAATGGCTCCACTATCGCTTACTTCTCGTCTTCCTTGCCTTGTTTTCTCTTCCTCGTCAAAATGGAGGTCTCTATTAGGCTGATGCGAAGTTCATGAAGGAGAGAAGGGTGGGGTGGGGTTTTTTTTTTTTTGGGGGGGGGGGGAAGGGAATTGACCCTTCACTTTGACGTGTGAAGGGGCAATGTCGACACGACCCAACACCAACACTGGTATGGGATCCGTGTCATACTTGTGATCTGCTGGACAGGTATGCCACGTCAACGTGCCCGCCTAGAAAAAGAAGATAAAGTCGAAGAAAGAGAGCTGAAGTTTTACCAAGAGAGAAAAGAAGATCTGAGTCTGGTCGTCTGAATTTTGAGAGAGAGAGTAAAAACTCATACCTTTGACCGAGTGTTGTCGGTCACTCCATCCTTTTTGCTTTTTGAAAGGCTGCATAGCACCCACAGGCTTCTTTCTTTTCCTTTTCTTTTTAAATTTTTGGCACTGCCAACTCCCAAACAGTTACTAATAATACAGAATCCAAATAATATATATTTTCAGCCAAAGCCTAATTACACGACCTTAAAAACATAATTTTTAACACCCAATCCATACTATTATATGTATCATAAATGTTTTAGCCGTGTCCCCTTCTCCATGTCTATGTATCCCTAATTTTCCCAAATAGGCGAGTCCAACACTCTAACACGTGTGGGATCCGGACACCGATACAGAATCCATGTAACATTAGTGGTATCTCAGCTATTGTTTATGGACAACACAATCTTGTTTTTGATGCGGATGATGTTCAGTTCCATCATTTACGGCTTCTGCTACTAATCTTTCAGGCTTGCTCCGAGCTGACAATTGGTGTATCATCCCCAATATTCGTGTCTAGGCTTAGTTGTTGTGGTGCAGGGTTGGGAGTCTCCCTGCCAGTCATACTTGGGTTGTGCGGTCCAGTGCTTCAGCGGATTGAGAAAAGGTTCGCTAGGTAGAAGAAGAAATTTCTTCTGAAGGGGGCTGCCTCAATTTGATTAAAAGTGCTCTGTCCAGATTTCTTTTCATGTCTCTCTTCGTAACAGCCTCGGTGGCACATATATTTAAAAAAATGGAGAGAGTTTTCGAGAGGAAATATTATCTAGTAAGTTGGCATGCGGCGTGTACCCGTAATCAATCTGGGGGGTTGGGCATCAAGGGGTTGAGAGATATGGCGGAAATGGATGCCTTCGGGGCCGGCGGTTGTCGTTCGGCCCCCAAGCAGGTATTGAGGGGTAAGATAGCAGCTTCCGGGTGGGCTGTTAGTAGGGGTGGACTCAGTTTGAGAAGATCGTTCACTTTGAGTTTGACAATGGCTCTCAGGTTCATTATGGCTGGATACATATGGCGTGGTGAGAAGGAGTTGTGCAGGGCTTTCCCATGTTTATTTAGTTTCCCTGTGACAACTAACAATTATCAGGTCCTACGATTTTCATATGGCCCTATTTGCCTTTAGTAGCTATGCAAGGGCATTCAAGTTTTCCCTCAGATGTATACTTATAAAATGCCCACTGGAGCTGCTTTTTTCCTTTACCGCTATCCGAACGTTCCCAATCTTATTTTCTTAAGTCCGGACACTTTGGCTCTTACGTTTGTAATGGTCCAATGGCAGTCTCAAGGTTATGCAGGTCCTAAGTAGCATGGACACCGCGTCTGACACCGACTCCGACCTAGACACCGGACACCGCAATTCCAAAAAATTAGATTTGGGACACCGCAGGCACAGTGAATTTTTTTTTATATTTTTAATCATACTTAAAATTTAAATGCAATATATTACCAAAAAACATGGTACATAACGTAACAAAGTAATTCAATACTCAACTCTTACTAACACATGCAAACGGGTAATAGCAACAGGCAAAGCGCCCTCTTCTTCACCATCTAAACAGAAACAGTAAGCAGAAACGGGGAACTCTTGCAAAGTCATAAGAAATTACTTAACTCTTACAAAGTCACACAACTATTATCTCTTTCCTTCGACCAATGGCTCAATCTACATTAATAGTGTCATCTTCAAATGTAACGAAACGAGAGAGAGATGAGAGAGAAAGAAGGATACCTAAAAAAAAAAAAAAAAAAGAAATAGATGAGAGAGAAAGACGAAGGTACCTGTTGCTGGAATCCGGCGACGGCGGCGAGATCCTCCGGCGACCAGTTTGGGTGGGCCGTGGGTAGTCTGCTTCGTTCTCTTCTCTTCACGCCGCAAGAAGACGACTCGGAAGACGACGGTAATCGGTCGATCTAATCGGGGCTTTCTCAAAGTTTATTTCTAAAAGAGCTCCAAAGTTGTCAATTATTACACACAAACCCCCGAAATACGTTTGAAAATTTGTACTTTACCCCCATATGTTTTGACACTTCTTTATAAGGTGTCAAGAAGTGTCGGAAGACGCTTGCGATGCGATGATTGGGCAAGGTCGCCAGAATGTTCACTAACTCTCTATACATGTTTCTTGTATGTAAGAGATAATTCTAAAAACTTAGAGGAGAACTTTAGAAAGGTAGAGAAACTTGTAAATATCTAGATACTATTGTCTATAGTTTTAAAAACTGAATGGTGATTGGATGATTAAATGTATCCCCACCGTCTGCTAAGAATGTGGAGTAGTATAAATAGCTAAGGCATCACTTGGCCAAGCCATAGAGCAATCCAAGCATTGCAACATTCTCCAAGCAATATAGTGAATAACATTATCTCAAACTCTCGTTTTCCTTTGTTCATTTGCTCTTAACATCACCCAGCTCGAGGGATAGGCTGATATAGCGTAAAAGCGAGGGCTTGATTTAGTTAAGTGTCACACGGTCGAGTTAGGGAAGTCCTTAATGCCATGACAGGTGGTATTCCAAAAAAAAATAAAAAAACCAGACACGGCTGAGAGGTGTCGGTAGGTATCGGATACCATACCTCGCCCCATATGAGGAGTCGGTGCTTCCTAGTGTTGATCTCGTTCTCAGGCTAATCTCAGTCACTAGCCTAATTCCAAGAGTGAACTAGTGAAATCTTTAGCATACTACGATTACTTCCCTTACTTATCACTGCTCAAATCATAATTGTGTCTGTATTGGTGGTTGGATGTGCAATATCACAATACCGCAACAAATCCTCTCATCTCTGAGACGTCTCATCATTTCTCTGATCCGATAAGTCGCCAAGCCCATATAGATTATACGACAATTTTCCTACTACATTTACCACATTAAGGGCGGCCCAATGCACAACAATGACACTACGTGGTTTGGGAAGGTTTAATTGTACAAAGCCTTGCCCCCACTTCACCTAGAGGCTGTTACCTGTGTTGAATCTATTACCTTACCACAATGGTGTAACCCTATTGCCGAGCCGAGATTCACCCTTCAGGAGAGGGGGGAACACAAGGCTTCTGTCATTGTAGGTTCGGGGAGAGGTAATGCAACGCAGCCTTAGCCTTGCTGCTTTGAAGAGGCTGTTTGGGAATGCAGGTCATGACAGAACAAACTTCACCGTTGTGCCAAGGTTCACCTTCATCATTGCACTAAAGTAACTGAAATTAAAATTCAAACCGAACTTCAAATAGATTGATCGCTGCAATTCATGCTAACCAAAGAGATTGTGAACCTAGATCGATTAACGAGGGATGCTTCTTATGTGCAGCACAAGCAGCTAAGAAGCACACTAGTCTCCTTTCTTTTTCATCATTTTAACACAAAACACGCATGCCCTTGGCTCATGTAACTATGCTCGCACCTTGAATTAGCACCAAAATTACCAAGAAATTCACCGAAATGATACACGAAATGATAAAAACCCCATAAATATTCCATCACTAGCATAAAGAAACAACTTCACTCACAGCAATCCTAAATTCAGGCAATATTGTGCGTGTGTGAAGACTACAGTGAGGTATGTTGTGCACCCAATAGACAAATTTAGTCGGGAATCGTAAGCAGCAACATGAGGAAATGCGAAGCTGAAAGCGAAGCGCCGATAAACAACAGCTCCTTATGGTCTTGCTAAGGAAAACCCTAGCCCCAGCTCTCAAAACCTATTTGGCGAGAAACTTCTACAAAATTGTGTTTGGCTGTAACCTTGGACTTGATTACTGAAAAGACCCTATAGTCCCTAGAGTCCTCTTTATTTGGTCACTGTTTTGAAAAGGGCTCTTAGGATGTGTTCGGAACTCATTTCAATTTTTCAGTTTTTGGTTTTAGAAAAATAAAAACCAAAACCTCTGAGAGTTTTTTTTCCCTACAAAACTGATGGATTGTTTGTTATAGTTTTGCATAATTGTTTTCCTATTTTTCCTCTCATCTTCTTTCTCTCTTGTCTTTTCTTTTATTTTCCAACATATGAGAGTTTCTTTTGAACTCCTATGTTCAACAACTAGAAGCTCTCCCACTATGATCAACACATCTCATCTGCCATTGTCCAACTACTGTTATGGTAGCAACACACTAGCTTGCGAGTTATGGCTTCATTGGTTTGATTGGTTTGGACTTTTACTTGCTCAAATAAAAAATAGTACGGCTAATTAATGGATAAAATCTTTTGGTGATGTTTGTTGTAAAAACAATGGTAGTTTATGATGGTCATTTGGATTTAGAGAAGTGGTAGTGCCATGGTGGTGACCGATGTTAGAGGTTTGGTGTTTGGCAGCATTGGTCAGTGGTGGTGGTTATGGTTATCAGTGGCAATGATGGTTGGCGGTGTTCGTGAGTGTTGGTCACTGGTGGGAACGGTGAGTGGCTATGATGGTTGGCCATGTTGGCAAATTTGGTTTTCGGGTGTGTTGATCAGTAGTGGTGGCAGATCAGGGGTTAATGGTTGTGGTGGTTGACAATATTTGTAGGTCAGTGCTCGAAGGTGTTGGTCACTGGTGGTGGTGGCGGTGGCGACAATGGCGGTCAGTGGGTATGGTGGTTGGCAATGTTGGTGTTGTTGGGTGGTTGGTGTTGGTGATGAAGATTGAAGGGAAGAAGAGATGTAAAATGCTTCCAATAAAAGTTGACAGATGAATCTCCAATATATATATATATATATATATATCAAAACTAAAAACTTCAAAATAAAATGTTATAAAATAGCCCCATTTTGAAAACTGGTTTATAAAACTGAATGAAGAAAAAAAAAAACTGCCTATCAAACAACAATTTATTTTTCAATTTTTAAAATTAAAAAAAATTAAAAGCAAAATATGTTTCAAACATTGATTTAGTTTCAATTTGTACACTCTTAGTCCTTAAATTTAAGTTTTGCACTTCGGTAGTCCTTCTGATAACTACATCGTCAAAAGTCATCGCCAATTATTGATATGATTCTAAAAATGGTGGCAAGACATGACTTTGCAAGATGGGATTAACAAATTGTAACTGAAGCACCTCCAAAAACTTTGGAATAACGGCAAGTCGGCAACATACCAAATTGGTAATTTATTTGTCTTTTCAGTTAAACTATTTTCACCCCTATGAACTTTTTATACAACACGTGAAAAATCAAGATTGAAATACTGCAAGAAGCATCGGTGTTGCAACCTTATTTGACTTGCCATATTTTAGGTGGTGGATTTTATAAATTGAACGAGAAGCAAGCCTAAATCTATATATGTCTCCGTATTTAAGCATGGGCCGATTTTAAAGCACATCAATTTGCAAATTAATTTTTCTTTTTTAATCGTACTGCTTTAAATGAGATGTAAATGTTGCTCATAGTTTGGTTTTTCTTTTGAGCACTAAAGTTTAAACTATGAAGCAAATCTGGATATTTTCAAACTTTACATAATCATTTTATTATCCTATTATGAATTAATTTTGACTTTTACTTCATCAAAATTACCTTTAAATAATGAAATAAAGTGTCAAAAATCAACAAATACATAATTTTTAACACCTTAAAACTAAGAGTATCTGATATAACTCAAATATAAACTCTCAATCATTGGGGAAGAACCGACATTCCCAGTAAAACTATAAGATTGATAATTATCTTATTAAGAATTAGAATTCTAAGAGAGTCCTTAAAGATCGTGACGTGACGTGATCCTTAAGGATCTTAACGTGATCCTTGGCCCACGGCGCAGTCCTACTAGGGGTCTTTTACCTACAGCTATATAAAGGGAACTACACACAGACAACCAATCTTTAATGTTTTTTCGGAGTCAAGTCACTATCATGTAGTTGTACTCTGACTTAAGTATCAGAGAGTTTTCCGCCGGGAAGCTCACCCGACGATCACTCATTTTTTGTCTTGTAGGTCATAATTTTTTGCTAGGATTCGAGAGCATATTTTTAGCAGTAACAGATTAGTGCCATCCATGGAACCCAACAGCCTAGCCATTTGACCTCAAGAAAATTTAACGGTTGTATCCTAAATATTTGGCGGCAACGTGTCGGAACCAGCGACAGAACCGCCACCACCGCGGACCTCCAAATTCAACTTCGTGAAAGAGAAAAAAATTTGGGAATCTAGAATTTTTAGATTATTTATCACAAGCTTCGGCCAAAGTAGAGATCGTCCATGCCGCCATCATCGTTTGGCGGCGATCAGGCAGCACCGCCACAACCAACAGCAAAGTTACAACTTCGCTGTTCAGGACCCTAAAGTTGCACCTTAGTGTCGCCCCTTCGCCACTGCGTTGCACCGCCTCATAGTACTACATGTCTTTGCTGCAACCTACTATAATCAATCAGCCCTATACGCGATACGCAATGCCATCACAAGAGGCCAACCACCAGACGGCCGCCCGATCGACGACTCTGCTCACAACCTGTGATCGCAGAGCCATCATCCCCAACAATTACAAAGAAGGGAAGGAACAAAAAAGGAAGAAGCAAGATCGGGGTAATCACCAACA
The DNA here is from genome assembly GCA_033065855.1 of Escallonia rubra. Classification (NCBI taxonomy): domain Eukaryota; kingdom Viridiplantae; phylum Streptophyta; class Magnoliopsida; order Escalloniales; family Escalloniaceae; genus Escallonia; species Escallonia rubra. The sequence continues at coordinate 89,195 of JAVXUO010000164.1, read as the reverse complement.
ATAATCGGCACAATTGTCGCCGTCGCTCCGATGCTAATCCATCTAAGCATGACCTCGACCAACGGTAGCGCCGCTACTGTCGTGCCAAGCCAAGAATTCAATTTTACAATAAGCACCATCGCCGCCTCACTCACTATCTGCCCAATCACCATACACGGCCATGAGGCCATCGGAGCAGCAAAGCAATAACCCAAAAAGAAAAAAACAAGAAGAAGTTGATCGTGCCTTGTGATCAACTCCTTCGGCAAGGTGCCGACGCCGTACCATCGCGGCTTCACCTGACACCACATCGTCCACCACGATCAGCAGCAGCAGCGATGCCTCCAGGCGACTACCATACCAGCCAAGATCACCACCAAGCAGCGGAGCCACCACCAAGCAGTGCAACCACCACAACCTATGGCAGCCACATCTCCGTCTAAACCCCGGTGTCCCGATGAACGTCAACCACTTCCGGTTTAGATCCAATCAAAGCAACTCTTCTACGGCCACCGCTTCGCTGGTCAACACATCACGTCGCCGACAGGGCGACGACTGCCCTTCCCATAAAGAAGATGTAGCGTATCCCGATGGAGACGCAACCTTCATGCTTTCAGAAACGGAATTCTGATGCAGCTTGATGGGATTAATTGGTGAGAAGATGGAGATTTAGAACAAAAGATTGTGGAAGAAGAAGAAGTTTATTAGAATCAGAGAGAGAGATCAAGACTAGAGAGAGAGAGAGAGAGAGAGAGAGAGAGAGAGAGAGAGAGAGAGAGAGAGAGAGAGAGAGAGAGAGAGAGAGAGAGAAGTGCTCAACGTGATCATACATGCCTCCACCCTTTCCCCCCTTCCCTGATTTAAGGGAGTTGCAACAGACATTGAAACAGAAAATCAAACAGAAAAACAGAGGTAAGTTTGAAAGCAATAAGAGTCGCTAAAGGCGACTGGCCCAATACGATGCCGTCTTATTTAGAGGGCTTAAGCAGCTAAACGGTGCCGTCCCACTAGTTGCTTAAGTGACTGAAGCGGCGTCGTCTTCACTGGCGCGAAAGTCACTTCCAAGCGGCGTCGTTCCCAGCGTCTTCTTCTTGATTGTAATTTTGACTGGAACTCGGTTGCTGGCCTGCTGAGCTGGAGGTTGAGCTGGAGCTCCTTCCTGTGGCACTTTCAGTTCCTGAGCTGGTGGAGCTTCTTGTGGAGCTCTAGTTGTTACATCCCCATCTCCTTCGATTGACCTTTGTCCCCAAGGGTCAAAATTTGGGAACCTGGTCTTGATTGTGTCCCAGTCTTCCCACGTCTCATCCCCCTGGTTGGCGTTGGACCATCTGATCAAAACCTGGACGATAGCTTGATTGTTGCGTTTAGTCAGCCTTCGATCGATTACAGCAACTGGCTCCATTAAAATTTGGCCTTCCCTGCCTAGATATGGTAGCTGGGTTGAAGGAGTAACCTGATTGCCCAACTTCTTCTTTAGCAGGGAAACATGAAAAACCGGATGTATCTTAGCAGTCTCGGGGAGCTTCAGCTTATAGGCAACCTTGTTGATCTTCTGAATGACCTGATATGGGCCAAAGAATTTTGGTGAGAGCTTCATGTTTCTCCGGAGACCTAGGGAGGTTTGTCTGTAGGGTTGTAGCCTCAAGTAGACCCAACCCCCCTCCATAAATTCCCTCTCAGTACGATGGAGATTCGCGTACTGCTGCATCCTGGCATGTGCTTGTGTCAGGTTGTCTTTAAGAAGGCCCAATATCCTGCTTCTGTCTCTCAAGTAGTTATCCAGTTCTGCAATGTTGGTAGACTCTGGTGTGGCTAAACTAAGAACCCTAGGCTTATAGCCATAGATAGCCTCAAAAGGGGTCATCTGGATAGAAGCATGGTAGCTGGTGTTGTACCAATGTTCTGCCAGAGTCAGCCATTTGGCCCAGGAGTGTGGCCTATCACTGCACATGCACCTGAGGTAGTTTTTCAAGCACTTGTTCACCCTTTCAGTCTGCCCATCTGTCTCTGGGTGGTAGGATGAACTGTAGGCTAGCTGAGTTCCCAGCAGCTTAAATAGTTTAATCCAAAAGTTAGATAAGAAAACCTTATCCCTGTCACTTGTGATGGATGTGGGCATCCCATGGAGCTTGAAGACATTGTCTAAGAAACTCTGTGCTACTACTTCTACTGTGAAAGGGTGTGTGAGGCTAACAAAGTGAGTATATTTGCTGAGCCTGTCTACCACCACAAAGATGACATCCTTCCCCTGAGATTTTGGGAGTCCTTCCACAAAGTCCATAGTCAGGTGTGTCCATAATTGACTTGGAATTTCCAAGGGCTGGAGTAGTACAGGATATGGTACATTCTCATGCTTATTTGCTGACAGGAAGGACACTCACTCACCATCTTGGTTATCTGTTGCTTCATGTTAGGCAAATAGAAGAACATTGAGGCTCTTCTATATGTGTTTTGAATACCAGAGTGTCCCCCACAACCAGAGTTATGTAACTCTTGCAAGATCTGCTCCCTGAGCTGATGTCCTTCTCCCACATATACCCTTCCCTTGAATCTGAGTATCCCTCCTTGCTAGGAGTAGTAAGAGGTTGCCATGGGATCAATTACTATCTCCTGTACAGCTTTTTGGGCTAGCTCATCATTTTCCAGGCTGCCTTGTAACTTTTGTTGCCACATTGGAGTCACTATGGTCATGGCCTTACATTCTTCAGGACTCTGTTGTGGAAGCCTAGATAAGGCATCTGCAACCACATTATATGTCCCCTTCTTATAGTGCACTTCAAAATCGAAACCAAGAAGTTTGGACAGTAACTTCTGTTGTAACATAGAAGGTACTCTTTGTCCCAAAAGGAACTTCAAGCTGTTATGGTCAGTCTTAACTAGGAAATGACTGTGACCCAAGTAAGGACTCCACTTGGTGACAGCATGCACTAGGGCTAGAAGCTATTTCTCATAAGTTGAGAACCCTAAGCATTTAGTGCCTAAACCTTTGCTGATGTAAGCATGAGGTCTCCCCTGTTGCATGAGCACAGCTCCAATGCCAGTATCACAAGCATCAGTCTCTACTTCAAAAGGCAAGGTGAAATTTGGTAAGGCCAAGACAGGGGTGGTTGCCATGGCCTGTTTCAATGCACTGAATGCCTGCTCTGAAGAATCATCCCAGTGGTATGCATCCTTCTTGAGTAAGCTGGTAAGGGGCTTACTAATCACTCCATAGCCTTTAACAAATTTCCTATAATAGCCAGTGAGGCCTAGGAAACCTCTCAAATCTTTAAGACTCCTGGTGGTTGGCCAATTGAGCATGGCTTCAACCTTGCTTAGATCAGTTGCCACTCCTTGTTCAGTCACCACATGCCCCAAATATTCAACTTGTCTCTGGGCAAAGGTGCACTTGCTTAGCTTTGCATATAGACAATGTTGTCTCAACAGCTGCAGAACTTGCCTGAGGTGATGAGTATGAGCCTGCACACTTTTACTATACACCAGTATATCATCAAAGAAGACTAAGACAAACTTCCTTAGATAGGGTTGGAAGATAGTGTTCATTAGGCTTTGAAAGGTAGCTGGGGCATTAGTTAGCCCAAATGGCATAACTAGAAATTCATAGAGCCCTGTGTGAGTCTTGAAGGCAGTCTTATGAGTGTCACTGTCTACCACCCTTATTTGGTGGTAACCACTCCTTAGGTCCAGTTTAGAAAAGATGGTGGACCCTTGCAACTCATCCAATAGGTCATCAATAACAGGAATTGGGTACCTATCCTTGACTGTGAGTTTATTTAACTCTCTATAGTCTATACACATTCTCCAGCTTCCATCTTTTTTCTTGACTAAGAGAATAGGTGAAGCAAAAGGGGAGTTGCTAGGTTTGATAATACCTGATTGTAGCAACTCTGCTATGATCTTCTCAATTTCGTTTTTCGGCACATAGGAGACCCTGTATGGTCTCAGGTTGACAGGCTTGGCACCTTCAATGAGCTGAATGGGATGATCATGACTCCTGTGAGGTGGCAACCCTTTAGGTTCTTCAAATACATCTTGGTATTCTGTCAGGAGCTCTTGTATCTCAATAGGGTGTGTATCTTCTGATGAGGGAATGGTCACTGCATATACTTGGCCATAGAGTGTCCCTACAGTGCTTGTGATCAGCTTGTTCATGGCTGTTGCTGTGATCATCTTGAGAGTAGTGCCCTTGAACTCTCCCCCTTTTAGGATGACTAGCTTGCCATGGTATTGGAATGAGATCTGGTTACAGTCAAAATTAAAGTTGACATTTCCAAGTTGTTTCAACCACTGCATTCCAAGAACACAGTCACACCCACCCAGAGGTAGGATCCTTAGGTTGGAAGTGAACTTCTGAGATCCCATGTCCCATGTGAAGCCCTTACACACAGTGTCAGTCTTCAATCTGGCCCCATTAGCTACTGCTACTGTTAATGGTTTTGAGCCTTCCAGTGTGCATCCCAACTGTTTAGCTGATTGAGGGTCCAGAAAATTATCAGTTGACCTTGTATCAATCAGTATGCTGAACTCCTTGCCCCTAATCATGCCAGGAATTCTTATGGTGTGGTGTGTTACATTGCCAACCAAGGCATGAACACTGATCTCAGGTTCCAAGTCTGGTTCAGGTGCTCAGTGAGTTTTTCCTCAGCTCCTGTCACAGTCTGTTCTTCAGTTATCTCTGTGACATCTTCCTCATCTGCTATAATCATAGTAATTGTCCTCATAAGACACATTTTTATGCCCATTCTCAAATTTAGCTCCACACTTGAAACACAATCCTTAGGCCATTCTTCTCTGGTGCTCTTCTGTGATTAATTGGTTGGTTCTTGGGGGGGTCTAGGTGGAGTAGGTAATAGGCCCTTTTGTGGTAGGCCTTGATATGGATTCAGGTTGGGCTGGAAAGGAAGGGTTTGTAAGGTGTAGGCTTCAGTATTGGGGGTTTAGAGGGAAAAACTGTGGAAGTAGACTTAGAGAGGGTGTGGTATGGGTTGGATGATAGGAAGGAGGGTTGTATGGCCCTGGGGTTTTGAATAAGCTTTGTATGGCCACCTCTTCTCTTCTGGCTATGTGTATAGCCTTGGATAGGGTGTCTACCTCAAATTGTTCCACCCTACTCCTAATTTCAGGCTTGAGTCCACCAATGAAACTCATGCAAAAATAGGTCTCATCCAAATAATCAGACTCCTACACCACCTGTGCTCGCATTTCCTCAAATTGATTGAAATACTCTCCAATTGAACCAGTTTGAACAAGTCTGTTAAAACTTCCCATCACACTAATCCCATTAGTTAATGAGAACCTTGCATACAGGTCCTTGGTAAACTGCTCCCATCTTACCCTGCCTAGGGGCTTGATGTATGTTGCATACCAGCATTCGGCTTGTGCATCAAAGTGAACTGAAGCATACGAGACCTTATAGTCTTCGTGAATTGGGCAGAATTCGAAGTATTGTTCACATTTTCGCACCCAGCCTCTAGGATTCATTCCATCAAACGTAGGGAACTCTAATCTAGGGAACCTGGGCAGATTATTGTCCTTATGTGGATACTCTGGGAGATGAGGGTTAAGGTTATTATTGTATTCGATGTGTTGATTCTTGTGACTAGACTCTCCTTTTTCAAGGTTAAGTCGTGGAGGTGGCTCAAGCTTAGCATTGATTTGTGCCATGAAACTAGCTAACTCCAGCTTAAGTTCAATAAAACCTTGTTGCATAATAGTCTGACCTCTTTGAAGATCTCCGATGGATGCCTCCATTGAATCCATTCGTATGTCGTTTGCCACAAGCTTAGTATCCATGGTGCCTTGGAACTCTTGTAGTTCTGCTTCAGCCGTTTGAACACTCCTTGCAGATCTAGGCATGATTCGAAGGAGCAAGTGATTCACAGCAATGCAGTAGTTGCAGATCTTACGCAGGTAACGAACTAGCTTAGGCCCCAATTAAGAGGCTCTGATACCAGTTGTAGCGTATCCCGATGGAGACGCAACCTTCATGATTTCAGAAACGAAGTTCTGATGCAGCTGGATGGACTTTATCGGTGAGAAGATTGAGACTTAGAACAGAAGATTGTGGAAGAAGAACTTTATTGAAATCAGAGAGAAAGACCAAGGCTAGAGAGAGAGAGAGAGAGAGTAATGCTCAACGTGATCATACATGCGTGAACCTTTCCCCCCTTCCCTGATTTAAGGGAGTCGCAACAGAATTTAAAACAGAAAGTTCAAACAGAAAAAACAGCGGTAAGTTTGAAAGTAATAAGAGTCGCTAAAAGCGACTGGCCCAATACGATGTCGTCTCATTTAGGGGATTTAAGCAGCTAAACGCTGTCGTCCCACTAGTTGCTTAAGTGACTGATGCGGCGTCGTCTTCATTGGCGCGAAAGTCACTTCCAAGCGGCGTCGTTCCCAGCGTCTTCTTCTTGATTGTAATTTTGACTGGAACTCGGTTGCTGGCCTGCTGAGCTGGAGGTTGAGCTGGAGCTCCTTCTTGTGCACTTCCAGTTCCTGAGCTGGTGGAGCTTCCTGTGGAGCTCTGGTTGTTACAGAAGAGTCTCAGTCCAAAGACTTAAACTAGAATTTACAAATAGAGGCCCTTCAGCCATGAGAAATATCAGGTGTATCCTCTATCTTAAAGAAATTGTGCTTTCACACCATTAAAGTGCATATTTATATTTCTGACACAAAGGGTCTCATTTATTAGACAAATACCACAATTTTTATAAGCATTAGACTGTGTGCTTATGAAAAATGCATATTCATACTTAAGACTCAAGCCGTCTCATTTACTCGACACGGGCCACACACTTTTTAAAGTATGAAAATTCCACCCCATTCAAGTGGATGTGTATGTTGGACCCGCAGGGTCTTATTTATTTGGTATATGCAAGGTAGTCTTTAAAGCATTAAGCTTTTTAGAATATATATTTAGACTAAAGACCCACAGGGTCTCATTTAAGTTTGCAAATGCTGCATATTTTTTAAAGTCTAAGCACATTTCGTCATAAATGTGTCGCTAAAAATAAAGCGACTACAATTCTAGGCGCTGATAAGCCTTTCTAGGGCTGCATCTTGTGCGCTTCTAAAATACCTATACCTTGACCTATTTAATTTTTGGTCTAGCATTATTCGGTCACGTCAATTGACGAGAGTTGATTACATGTTGGGTCTTACCGACTGTTATGACTTTTCAAAGCTCACCTGCGACGCGCAATGCTACATACTCTGTCATTTAACCAGCGAAGCCCTAAATGAGGCACATTGTCTGAACACCGCTCTTATTGCTAAGTTAAAACATAATTGCACTTTCATATGCTTTATTGCTTCAAATACTATTTTTCACGCACTTTTTCTTGTTGCAAGGGTTTAAACTGCACCTGTGAGCATCGATAGTGACGTATAAACCGCTTCATAAACGAGGAACGAATTCACAGCACCCTGCAACTTGAAGTCATGCCTAGGATTTCTTGTCACGACCTAAATCCACGGGTGAGACTATGAGCTAGGTCCGTGACCAGCCGCATTCCCACTAAGCCTCCCCCAAGGCTCTGCCATGCCTTACCATAATTTGTACTCAGAATTTAATCCAACTACTAAATTCTAAATAATTAATTGGCTGCTTACTCAATAAGTAAAATAAACCTTTAATTACATGGCGCTGACAATTATGAAGAATTCGAGGAGATTTAAGCTCCTTACATAAGTCAATCCATGAAAACTACCATAAGACTAGAATTCTAAAGTCAATATACATTTCATTAATCTAGCAATTCTCTTCGGGCGCCTCTCCCTCGTGTTACTCATAGAAATTTGCCTCTCTTAGACCATCACCTGAAAAATAAATGAATGAATGAGCGAGAGCCCAACAAGTACACACACCATGTTCCTAAAATACTTTTTGGGGTTTAATAAACATGTCATGGTTTCTTTGTTTTAAAACTCGTAACGATTTCACAGGGATTACTATACACATTTTTACTTTAATAAGCAACTCATGCTTGCAGCAAAATCGTCCAAAACGATTGCATATCAACAGTATTTAAACTTTGAACGAAACCCCAACTCATTTTTCCACGGTATGCTGCGGTCAGTGTATGGTCCCACTGACTAGAACCCAGAATCCGTTCTCCACCCGGGATAAATAATATTGTGGATGTAGGGGCGAACCACGATGCAACAATACTGTAGGCCAACGTATGGTCCGGTTGACCAGGACCCGAAATCCACTTTTTCCCGTGGATATGGGGCACAACAACCAATATTAACATTTCAATACCGTACCACGATTCACACAGAGTTCTCAAAGCAACAAAACACATACCATGGCAATTTTAATTCCATTTCTCATCAACCAATATCACAAAGCAAAAGTATAACAAATACTTCAAAACTTTCATTTGGTATTGTAACGCCCCGTATTTTCGGAGCGTTAATATCAAATAATCAGAATAAGAAAAACCTTAAAATATCGAAATGTTTCCCCAAGTGGTCATTCAGAGCATGTACTAATTAATCCCAAAGATACATCAATAAATGCCATAACAGCCTAAAGCATTTATATACTCCAAATTACTCTGACACGGAGTTCCAAAATAAATTTCAAATCCACATAGGTCTTCATATTGTACTTTCTAAAAATAACAAAACTAAATGCAAACTAAACTACTAATACTAACTCTGATATAAAATTGCTAACTCTCAATCGTACAGCTAGCCTCGTAATCCAGTCCCTTTTTTACTGATCACCTGAGAGAGAAAAAAAAAGGAAGTGAGCCAAATGCCCAGTAAGGTCGCTCAACGGACCAACCAGAAGGAATACAAAAAAATGTCTGAAGAACGAAATTTCGGAGGTACAAAACTTTAACGGAACAGATACGAGACATAATTTTAAAGTGCCAAAATATGTTTTCGTGCAAAGACAGAATCAAAATGTAAAAAATACATCATTGTACAGAGACACACACTAGAGAGCCATTCAGAATAAAGTCACACATGCCATCACAGACACGTGGAACCAGGTTCAGAAAATAAGATCGCGATCTCTAACTCATCTCACTGAGCTAACTCACGTTCCAATCCACATGAGTAAGTCAGAAACAGACAAGTCACAAACACTGTGACATGACTCATAGAGTTTCCTATAAATGTGTTCAATAAGCTCGACGAGACACCAAAATAAAAGTTTCCGATGTAAACTAATGGGTCATATACAACTCGTGGCCCGTTGCTCATAATAAATCACGCATAAGATACACTAAGTTATTTCTAGAAGTTTAATAGATGTTTACAAACAATTCAAGCAGAGTATTGAGATAATTTTAGAACGCACTCAAAAATATAATTATATCAAAAAGAACAAAATTACGAATTAAACGGAAGTTGAATCAACCAAATTAGAGTTTGCTTAAATAAATTACGGGGTATAATCAACCAGGTGATGAACTACATGGTAGAGTTGTCAAACGGGCCGGGCGGCCTGCGGGCTGGCCCGATTCGGCCCGGGCTGGCCCGGCCCCGTCCATGAACAGTAGCGGCCCAGCACAAGCGGGCTTGGGGCCTGGGCCTGGACCAGGCCTTCAGATTCTGCGAAAAAGCCCGGCCCGGCCCGGAAACGGCCGTGTTTGGCCCGGCCCGGTTTGGCCCGGGCTTGGCCCGGGTCTAGCCCGGTTTGGCCCCACCACTTGTTTGAATTTTTTGCTTTTCCCCCCCTTTCTTCCACCCCTTTTCCAAAATTCCACTTTTACCCCCCAACAGCAATATAACGGCTAGTTTGGGGGGTATTTTAGTCTAACCTATATTTTTCAACTCCTTTACACTCTTACCCTCCCCAACAACTATAAACGGATACTTTTTAGAGGTATTTTGCTCTTTTGTGAAGTTACTAAAATCTATAAAGTCACACCATTACTCTCTAATTTTTCACTTCTTTCTTCTTACTCTCTCTTACCTAAACATTCTATATTTCTACAAGCTTTGCTACTATTTTCCTCTCCAATTACTACTCTTGCTAATTACTACTAGTATTTACTAATTAGTACTCTTGTTTATTAATTACTAGTCTTGCTAAATTCTTTTTAATTACTAACTCTCTAATATTTGTTACTCGTTCATTCTTTTAATTGTTATTTCTTATTACTACTCTTATACTTGTGTATTTAGTTACTCTTACAAAGTTTAGCGTGAAATATGGCTGGATTATTGAAGAAAATGAGGCGTGCATCGTCATCACGAAAAACATCATCATCATCGCAAGCACCACCACCAGCACAAGCGCCAGCGCCACGGCCATCACAAACACCAACACAACCATTCGTTCCTGGACGAATGAGTACAGGCTGTATGATAGATACCCAAGCCAATTGGGAGTTCAATCAAAACATTCCAGATTTTGAATACACGCCTGATGAAGACCCCCCGCATTATAGTTAAGGACGCAGCTCGGTTGGCGAAGCTACTACTCCGTGGCATAATCTCAACCCTATGCCTGGTCATGATGAAGAAGGGCCGAGCAATGCCTCCGGTAACGTGCCAGAAGTCCAAAAGGGGGGAAAAAAGAAAGCCGAGTGTTGGAATCATTTCGACGTAGTTACGGTGGACGGCATCCGAAAAGCTCGATGTAAGTACTGTCTTAAATTATTTTCGTCTGGTAGTGGTAATGGACATCTTAACAGGCATTACCCTCAGTGTGCACCTCGACAAGGCCACGTCGAACCTACCCAAACGCAGTTATCTTTTGACGGTAAGTTATTTGTTTATAATCAGCGAGAGCAAAGAGACGGTCTCGCTGAATTTGTTATTCATGATGAACAAGCCTTTTCTTTTGCCGATAATCCTAAGCACTCTAGATATATGAACACATACGTTCAACCTTTGTACAAAAAGGTTCATAGAAACACAACTAGATCCGATGCACTCCGACAGTACAATGCTGCTAAAGCACGCCTTATCGATTATTTCGATAAATTTGACGGTAAAGTTAGTCTTACTTCTGATATTTGGCAATCTCCTTATACTTTTGTTAGTTATTCTTGTGTGACCGCTCATTGGATTGATGCAGATTGGGTTATGCACAAGAGAATCATCGCTTTCGAGCACTTCCCTTATCCACACGATGGAATGAACATTGCTATTCTTATATTAAAAGCATGCACCACATTTAAAATTAAGGATAAGATTATGAGTGTTAGTTTTGATAATGCTTCTAATAATAAAGTTACTGTTGCAGCTTTAAAGGAGACGCTTCAACCTGTACTTAATGGTGAATTATTTCATGTTCGCTGTGTTTGTCACATTATTAATTTAATTGTTCAAGATGGTTTAGCTGCTGCAGGAGATATTCTTCTCAAAATGAGGGGTATGACAGCGTATGTTAATAGCTCGAGTCCGAGAACACAACAATTTAAAACGTTGTGTGTTCAATATAATATGCCTCGCAGGAGAGCAGTTACAGATGTGGAACTCTACATACCACATGCTTTTACACATTCTGGCATACCGAGAAGTCTATACGCATTTTCTACTAACCCAGTTCCCAGCCGGCTTGCCAACTCAAGAGGAATGGCAGATGGCCACATACCTAGCTGAATTTTTGGCGGTAATCTACACGTCTACAAATCTATTGTATGGTACGTACTATCCCACCTCTCATCTCGCTGTAATAGAAATTCTGAAGATGGCTACAATGTTAACAAAATGGAGATATATAGGACCCTTTAGGGAAATAGTAAAAGTGATGGATCAAAAATTTAATAAATATTGGAGTAAACTGCCTGCTATTTTTACTGTGGCTACTTGTTTAGATCCTAGGTTAAAGTTGCATGGCGTGAACGCCTCGATACAAGAGATATTGAAATTAATGTGCTACACAGCAGAAGACACAACCTTGCTCACAACAAAAGTGAGCAAGAGGTTTGAGGACTTGTTCAACCTCTATCGTAATTCTGCTGACATGCGCGGGCGAGCTACATCATCATCCACTGCTGAGAGGTATTATGCGCCATACCTTCAAGGCTTTGAACATCTAGTAGCAAGACAACTACCAGGTGAAGGTACTTCTAATTCGGGAGGTTCGTATACTTTTTCCTCTTTTAATGAGATTGGTGTATATGCAAATACTGATCATTATTCTGATTTATCAAGGCAAGAACAGGTTAATTTTAATTTGTTAAATTTTTGGAAACAAAATCAAAACATGTATAAAACTTTATCCCAAATTGCACGGGATGTACTGCTAGTGCAAGCCTCCACGGTTGCTTCAGAGTCGGCATTTTCAGCAAGCGGGAGGGTTTTGGATGACAGGAGGAGTCGTCTTAACCCCGAGTCGCTCGAGCTATGTGTATGTTGGAAGGATTATCTTGATGCGAAATACCGCGAGCAAGATAAACCGATTGATGATAGGAAGAGCAGTGACTCGGATATTGAAGTACTTCCGGATGATTAGGTAATTTGTTTTTATTTTCCTCTTTTGATCCTTTTGGTTGACGTTGCAGATTTCTTGATCTTTGATTGCTGATATTTTGGATAGACATGCATTATTATTTTGATTGTTTGAGTTTTAAGAATAAATTTTTTCACAAAATATAGTTTTTTTCCATATATATAAAATAAATTTTTACAAGCAAGATATATATTTTTTCGTATATATAAAAAAATAGGTAACTTCGCCTGTTTGTTTACAAGCAGCCGGTCCCAAGCCCAGATAAAAGGAGGAGGGCCTATGAACACATTTATTATTTTTCTATATAAATTGTTATGTGTTAAGATTTTATTAATAAAGCTCACCAAGAAGAGTATGAAAATGTTTAACATATAATAAAAAATATAATGGTTAACAAATAAATATGTATATACATACATACATATATATGTATATTACTTATAATGAAATAAAAGGATAAAGATTAGGTTCGTTAAATTGTGAATATTGCCTAGAGATGAAATTTAAAATTGAATAACAAGAAAAAAAAATGGGCCCGGGCCCGGCCCTAGATATTGGGCCTAGGGCCAGGGCCTGGACTGGGCCTAGGTTTCCCTTCGGCAGGCTCGGCCCGGCCCGGCCCGGTTGGCAACCCCACTGGCCCGGCCCCACAGTAGGCCCGATGGGCTTGGGCTGGGCCGGCCCAAGCCCGGCCCTTTGACATCTCTACTACATGGTAATGACTAAGAATCAAATTCATGGTAATGAAAGAATCAACATGGTGAATCATGTATGATAAATAGAATGGAGTAAAGGTCATGCATGTAAAGAAAGGTCTGTTGGGCAGCTAGAGTATTAGAAGAATAATTCCCCAACCGGCCTAAATGACATTGTACAGAGTAACATGAGGTCTTCCAACTAGCACGCAAAACTGGACAAGACCTGTGACGCAATGAAAGGCTTCCAATTGAAACAAAAACAACAAATTTTTCTAGAGTAGATGGTGAACAACATAGACATATGCGTACAAGACATTGGCAGTTTCTAGGAGGCAACGGAAAAGTAAGCAATTGACCGATACAATTAAAGAAACCGATCTGCAGTGCTTCGAAAACCGAGGAAGCAAAAATTTGAACAGGAAAAAGACGAATTTCCAATTGATGCAAAAAGGAGTGCACCATAAGGAGAAACACACCGAACTAAAACGCAAAGGGATTCAACTTCGAAACAATTAATCGAACTTAACGAAAATTAGGATCTTCAAAATCCTTACAAATATTGAATTGATCGGTCCAACGCTGATTCAAATTTTAAAAATAATAACCCTTACCTTCAATTGCACAAATCGACTCAAAGTTTTGATCTTCTCAAACCAATTATATCAAATACCATAATATAAAAATACCCAAATTTCAATTGGACGTGTTTCTTATCGTGAATTTCAATCCCAAAATTAAAAATATATTCTTACCTCAAACTGACGATCACAATCTCAAATTATCTCTTTCAAGAGATGTTTTGGAGGCTCTGAAGTTTATCCTACTCCTAGCAATGTACGTAAGTCATTATATACCTAAAAGGGATATACTTATATTCCTTAAACAATTGGAATTTCAAAAATACCCATTAAGTCCCCAAAGCTCTTGAACTTTATAAATGGGTCAAATTCAAGCCTAAATTTAAATTGCGTCACCTAATCCAAAAAGTATAACCCACTTTCTGAAAACAAAAATCTGATTGTTTTTTAGACCCAAGCTGTAACACCCCGAAATTTTCGGAGCGTTAACCAATCAATCGATCAAAACCTCAATTATTCATTTCCAATAATGTTAACCCAACAACATCCATGTCAGAGCACTACAGTCCATCAAATGTCTTGCCAAACCGTCTCAAAACAATAATAAAGTACTTAAATTATTAAATTACATAACGGTTCTCTAACAAGGCTCAAATAACAATAATATAAAAATATAAACTACTTTGAAATTTAAGCTCGTCCGTCCCGAAATCTTACTGACGGTTATTTCCTGCAGAAAGGAACAGAAAAGGGAGTGAGCTTTTGAGAGCTCAGTAAGGTCGCTCAAAATTCAGTAAGATTACAAACGATTTGGTCAGAAGGTTATGTCAATGACAATATAGAAACAATATTTTCAATTTCGCAATTCAAGATTCAATAAATGCACTTTCGATTTCACTGAAACAATGCAGATGATATTGGACATGAGTAAATTGCAAAGCCACACAGGCAGTGCGGGGTAACACTTAGCAAAGCCACACAGGCAATGCTTAATAACGATATTGTTACATATGCATATGAACACTAGCTAGACCCTCAAGGTACTAGCGTCTCCCGACAATAACAGACCATCCTTATATCACCCCCGATACAGACCATCCTTATAACTCCTCAATACACTATCTCATGCCAATATGCAGAATGAAATAAACGATATTACAATGAATAAATCGACACTCAAAGAGAAATAAATACTGAGCATCGAATGAGATTTCAATAACGCGATAAGCTCAACACATGGTTTTAGGGCAAACAATTCACATTTCAACTATAACGGAGTCCAAACAAAATTTGATAACAATATAGAAAAATATTCAAGAGGACAATTAGATGAGACTAGGTTTCGGATAGAAATCCCTTACCTCGGTCCAAGCTATGCATTGCTCAACGGCCTCGATCTAAAAAATCCTTTGAATTAACCTAGGTCGACAAAGTCACTTATCAGAACACTATCTATACCACTTTATTATAACCCTAATAATATAACTATTCATAGCGTATCTATTTCTCTACCCAGAACGATAAAATTCAGAACGGGTTTCACTCACGGCCAACCTATCCCAAAATTCGTCACACTCCCCGGAGACTTAGAAATATCCAAAAAAATATTTTAATCATTCATTAAACATTATTTATAGCTTAATATAGCATATGGGATAAAAATATATTTTTTTGAATATTTTCGAATTAAAAATAATTTTCTTAAATACACTAAAACCAATAAATTGCCATAATTTCTTCTAGTTGGAAATAAAGGCTTCTAATTTTTGTAACAGCTTTAGAAGACTTATAAAAATTATTAAAATTGAAATCGGAAATAAAAAGGTATTAAAATATTTTAAAATGTTTCATTTTGTTAAATTCAATGCGATAGAGAAATGATAGTAAACGAACTCTAAAAATCACCAAATTTACACCGAGTCTTTATTATGCTATAAAAGCATTACTATAATTTTTCCTAGAACATTTTCAGGGTTTAAAGGCTTCAAATGAATTTTACTATTTTAAGTTCACAGAAAATATTAAAAATACATATGATCTCAGAAAATTATGAAATTTTACCAGTAATTCTAGCGTAGTCTCAGGTAGTATCCTATAAATTTTCACATTCTAATATTCAATATACGCTCTCCAAGTGCGTAATAAGCCTAACGTTATCCGTGTACCCACACATAAGTACACAGCTCACTAACACACGCACCCAGCACACACATGCACTCAATGGCTACCCAGTTACTCCCTCTCTCAGTCCCATACAAGCACAACTTCCTCACAGAAAACTCTCACGCACACACACTATGTACACAACACCCATTTCAGTTCACTCCCTCTCTCTCTACCTTCTCTTCCTCTAAACCCACATACACACACAGCACTATAGCCCACACACTCATGCACGGTTTACCCACTTCACACACAACTCTTACTCACAGCAATCACAAAGAATGGGCAGTCCTCCTGTCATCTATTAACCCATCACAGTCAACCTCTTAAGATTACAGAAAACCTGCTCACTTTCCAGAACCCAAAAATGAGAACAATACCCATGATCTCTCTCTAGAGATCTAAACCAACAGCTCATGGCCTCTATCTCACTCTAAAACCCACACGTACACACTTATATACATACACACCATGTATATAGACACACATTGTCCCAGCACTCACCAATCGCACACCACATCGCACATACTTCTCATCCACCCAGTTGCACACAAAACACACAGACAACACACACTGCCTCACTTCAGTGCTCTCTCTCTCTCCCTTCCCCATACACACGCACACACCTACATATCACGGTCACGTATATACCCATATCTCACAGAGACCACGGCCAAGGTTTCTCAGTGACGCAGGTTATTCTCTGTGATCTACCCAAATCACCACAAACCCATCTATATTCGGCCATGATCTCACGATAAATATATACACTATACTTTGATTTCAATTCTACGAATTACGGCAGTCCTAATATACAAATTTTTAATTTCACGTTCCTCTCATGCTTCCCTTCAACCGAATTTCTAAAACAAAGTAGAAGATGAAAACAAAAAGGAGACTTACCGGAAAAGGCAACTCCGATCGCCGGAAAAGTCCCTTGATCTCTCTCTGCCTCTCTCTCTCTAGGTGGGTTCGACGGCTTACAGGGAGCGTTGACGGCTGCCCAAACTATTTAGCCTAAATATGGTCACAAGAAACCCTAGTTAGAAAATAAAGAACCCTACACACCATTTGTCGCTAAAACCTCCAACCTAATACTTATAAAAAAATATGGTCCATAAAAGATATTTTCAGGGAGGGTTTAGAGGTTGATTTAGGCAAACTATAAAACTAAAACTCCCCTTATTTTTGTAAAATATTTGATGTGAAATTTTTCTATATTTTTCTGGGCATGCGAAGGGCCAAAAATGATTTTATTTTGAAAATAGGTTTTCAAATTCTTTGGCATATTAAAAAAAAAAAAAATTAGCCAGAAACTTTATAGTAATTTGATCTTACTGAGATGCTTAAGTATCTAAAATTTCATGGCATTTCGATGTCGTTTGATATACTTTTGAAATAGGATCCTTAGTACTCAATTTAAGGGGCGGTTAAGGGTTCCAAACGGAAGATCCCCCAAAAAGGCATTTTTATCCGAAAAATTCACTTGTGAACATAGTGGTATGTTAGGCGTGCTTTGAGTTATTTTTAAAAGGGTGCTTTGAGTTTTTTTTAGGAGCATAGTGGTATGTTAGGCGTCGGGTGTAATTTCATAATTTGGTGCAAGTCCAGGGGAAATTTGGTAATTTTATACACATGAGAAAAATTTAGCAGCTAGCCATGACTAAGTGGCAATAAATAACATATGTATGGTTTATTGTTTAGGTTTCGATAGACAAGAGCTAGAACAGGCTTGTGAACAAGAAATAGAACTACTTAGGCTAGGTTTGACAAAAAAAATTTCCTCTTTTTTTTTTCAGTTTTTAAAAACTGAAAAAAAAAGGAGCGTTTGGTAACCATTTTTTTTTCAGTTTAAAAACCAGTTTTTAAACTGAAGAGTAAAAAAAAAAACTCCAGAAACTGGTTTTTTTTTCTTAGAGCACCACCACCACCCTCCCTCCGCCGGCAGCCACCTCATGCGACCTCCGCCGGCCGCCGGCGACCACCGCCGGCGACCACCGCCGGAGACTGCCGGCAGCCACCTCCGACCGTCGGCGAACACCGCCGGCTGCCACCTCCGACCGCCGGCGACCACTGCCGGCGACCACCGGCAGCCACCTCCGGCCGCCGGCCACCACCACCGCTACACCCCACCACCGCCACCGCAAACCAAAAAAAAAAAAAGTCAAAATAAAAAGGGTTACCAAACACCAAAAAAAAAACCTAAAAAAAAAAGGGGTTATCAAACACCCACTTGTTTTTATAAAAAAAAAATTAAGCTGCTCTTTAAAAAACTGCTCTTTAAAAACTGAAAACCAAAAAAATTTTTTTGTCAAACGAACCCTTAGCAATCCAAGTAAGTACTCCTGCCATTTTCCTCCGTATAACCTATTTTTCAATATATGTGTATGTATACGTGACTAAACATGTTAGATCCCGAATATTTAAATCTACTAAAAATAAAAATAAAAAACCTAAATTTAACTTATGTCTTTACCGGCGTTTCTGAAAGAAAAAAAAATTCTTAGCGCTTGTGTAACATCCCAAAAAAAAACCTGAAGCTGGAATTATGGTGAAAATCCCAACTAATCCTCTATTGGACCTTTAGCGACGATATATTTTATTATTTAACGTCGATGTGTATTTTAGCGACGAATTAATTTTTAGCAATGAAATACTTATTAGCGACAATGAAACTTTTTGGTAACGGTGTACTGATTAGCGACAAATTGTCAAACGGAGTGGCGTAGCAACCATTTATAATTTTTCCTAACAGTCTAGTTGAAGCCTTGTTTGTGATTGTTGGCTTGATGCCCGGCTGATGGATGCCGTGTTTTGGAGGGAAGTCGCCGGTGAAATATTGTGAACCATACAAGGTTTCCTGCCTCTTATATTTGCATTGTGATCCCGTTGATTGCCGAGTTCATCTGTGATTTTCGTCGGCTCCTGTTGGCTCCTCATTGTACTTTTTGTGTCGTTTAAATTTATAGTGTTTTCTTTTTAGTATACGTTGTGTGTTTATAACCTTTAGACTTAGGCTTATTACTTTAAGTTAATCTAAAGTGTAAGATATGCTCTGCTTTAGTTTAATTGTAATCGGTTTTGAGTTTATAGGTTTGTTGTTAGTTTCTGACCTTTGTGGTCTTGTATACACAGAGTCACGGGAATGTCGTGACCTTTACTCGCCGTTGGGCAATTCTGTAACCTTTTAATTATCAATGCTATTCTCTTATTAACCAAAAAAAAATAAATCAACCTCTAAATAGCCCAAAAAATTCAGAATATGACTGCTCACTAATACTACACTATTCACCTTCTTCTTCACTAAAATCTGCCATAGCCCTTGTTTCTACTCTATCTTTTCTTCCTGATCAACACATCCACCAAAACCATGGCAATACCTTTCTTCCCAATCTCACTAACCCACACAATTTCAGCCCCACTTATTTTCATAAAACATTGAATAAATTGAGAGAATAGGACTAGAAGACTCACTGGAAAACTCTACGCAATTCGCCGAAATTTCTTGTCGGGAACTCTCTCTTCCTCTCTTTACTTTTTCTTTCTATTTTCTCTTCTCTCTCTTTTTCTTCTCTGTGACCGAGACCACCCCTTTGTTCCTTCTGTATACCACTTCCTCTTTTTCTGTTGTGTAACTGAAAATCTCCTCTAATGGTATCTTAATTCTTTCCCTAATTTCCTCCTTGGTTCCCTGTCTTTCCAAAATAAAAAGGCTGACAAAAATCAGATTATTATTTCTTTAATTACTTAATAACCCAAAAAAGTTAAATTTTTAGCTATCCCTTTAACCATCGTAAAATTTTTATTGTAGCCTGCTTCAAAATTATCGCTGAATGTTGCCCATAAAAATATTGTTTAGGCACATTAATAGATATTTTCTATTGAAATAGTTGCTAAAATTACTATAATATCGAGGCTAAAGATAGAATGTGAAAATTATCGCTAAACAATTTAAATCAACATGCTAGAAAAATACCAAGCTTCGGGGTATTACATTTATGCTTTAACATCTTGTCGACTCGACATTTCTTGTTATTTTGTGATAATCCGGTCATATAGTGACCGATTATCAATGGTCAGACGTTCATCTTTAATGATCACCCAATGACATCTTACTAAGACGGACTTCGCGTCCTCTATATTGAGTGACATCTTGCTCAGATGGACTCCGCGTTCTTTAATTTTATATGTTCGTCTAGTTGAGCAGACATATTATGGTCCTATATTTTTATTGCTCCTACAAGTCTTCTTGCGACCGTGACTCACATATAGGCTGAAAAACTATTTTTATATATTCATGCATTCTTGGACATGGGGGATTTATATCTTATGATATCAGCAATATTATGGGCTTAATGCATGTGCACTCTTAGACAGGGGCGCTTTACCCGGCGGCCATATTACGGGCTCAATGCCTGCGCCTTCTCATTTAGTGTCACGGCAACAAGTACTTGTTACTTCAACTGCAACCCCCAATGGTATTTACATGAGCTTTGCACTCCATCCGCCCTCAAGAGCGTATACAAGAACTTATGTTCCGTCAAACCCCCAAGAGTATTTATATAAGCTTTGCGCTCCATCAGCTCCCAAGGGCACGTACGAGAACTTTAAGTTCCCTCAAACCCCCAAGGGTATTTGCATGAGCTTTGTGCTTCATCAGCCCTCAAGGGTGCGTACCAGAATTTTAAGTTCCATCAAACCCTCAAGGGGATTTACATAAGCTTTGTGCTCATCAGCCCTCAAGGGACGAACACCCTCTAGGGTGATAGGATAGAGCTCAAGTTCTATCTGAATAGTTTAGCCACAGTTCTAACTCGTGAAACGACAAAGCACTCTGTGGGACTTCATCACCCCATCACTTTTTGTCAATTCAAAACCCAGCCAAGCGTGAGTGCGAGGCTTCTTTGCCAGCTCTTAGCTGATGATAAGAGTTCGTGTCAAAGTAAATTGTAAGCATGATGTGGCAAGCCCAAGCTAAAGAACACACACTTACAATAAACACCCTATAACAGAGAGGTGAAAACTACATTGTCTAGTGAAACCCCTCAAGGGGATATTCAAACACTTTGGCAGATATGTACAAGCACATGCAACAACTTGCACGCACAGCTTTGTGTCCTCTCTCTCGAGAGGCTACCATAAGGCACAACCTATAAAGGATCTCAAGATCCCATGATTCGTCTTCCAAAAGACGATTCTAAATAGCATGTTTGGGCGAAATTCTAAAGCCTAGCTCTCAAGAGCTAAAGTTCTATCACCCAACTCTAGCAAAGTTCCATGGCTTAAGCTCCCAAGAGCTTATTTATGAGCACATGGAGATGAAAATATTATTTACCCTTACAAATGGATGAAAGATCCCTTACCAATCTGATGCGTGTCTTAAGACACCTGGTATAACTTCCTCAGCCAAACTTTTTGGCTTATAAAGTAGGAGGCTTATGAATATAACTCAAATATAAACTCTTAATCATTAGGGGACACCCGGCATTCCCCAGTCAAACTGGGTCAAACTATGAGATTGATAATTATCCTATTAAGAATTAGGATTCTAAAAGAGTCCTTAAAGATCATGACGTAGTCCTCAAGGATCCTAACGCGTTCCTAATACACTTGGCCCACGGCCCAATCCTACTAGGGATCGTCTACCTAAGCTAAGTGAACTACACACAGACCCACATTTTTTAATGTTTTTCAGAATTACTATCCTATAGCTGCCTCTGACTTAAGCATCGAAAAGTTCTCTGTGGGGAACCTCACCCGGCCCGGCGGTCACTCATTTTCTGTCTTGCAGGTTATCATTTTTTGCTAGGATTCCGGAGCATATTTTTAGCAGCAACAGTATCGAAGTAAAAGTTCCTTCATAAATTTAAGCGAACCTATTAGGTTTTGATTTGGGGTGTACTGCCTTGAATTCTAAAATAAGAATCATAAAGTATAATTGCAAAGAAACTGAAAAATAGATATATTTATAAGAAATTTTAATCTAAGGAAGTTTTAGAACTTGACTCATAACTTTTATTTTGAGTCAATTTGATAATAAGCACCTTAAAAAAGGACCAGTGAAATAGTCCAAAATATGGTCCTCTATATAAATTATTGTAGCATTATTAATCTTGGCGAGTGACCAATCATCTAGTCAAAATTGTGGTCATTTATATTTATGACTAAATTATTAGTACATCTATGGATTTTGATACTTTAACTTATCAAAATTGTCACTGAATGCGACTGTGTGCAATGTCAATTTAGAGTTCTTTTTAGAATTCGTAAAGGTGAAGAAAAATAAACGAAAGAAATGAGAAGAATGGGGGTAAATTATCAATTTGGTCCTTGATCTTTGGCCATACATTATAAAATGCCCTTCAACTCTAATTACCCTCTCTTTGGACAAGTCATGTCCCAGTTAGCATTTTTAGGACCATTTCAGCAATTAACGACGATGTTTCATACTGTATGAGCCGAAAGACGAACAAAGACAAAAAACCTACGTTTAAGGACTAAAGACACACAAATTAAAGTTCAGGGACCATTTAAATTTTGAACCAAAGATGAAGAACCAAATCCATAATTTACTGGAGTCATAATTTAAACCCCCTGGCCCCGCCACCCTATCCCCCAAAAAGGGTTTTCTTATGGTACCAAAAATGATGCGCATATGATGTCCATACATAATGTGGAAATTAGGTGGGCCAAGCATTTCCATATACTAAGAGTCAATGTTTAGATATGCTTGGTAAATTTTTATGATTTTGAGAAGATAACATTGTGTTTGAGGAGAGTAGAAAATTCGTACTTTATACCTAGAGGTGGAGTTAGAAAAATCTCTTAAGGTGGGCACCAAATATATAAGAGACAAATCATCACAAAAATTGTCAAACTCTCAATCTAGAAAATAAAAATCCCAACTAACCTCAATTTGATACATATACACCCACCACCCATGAACAACAATTGCAATATGAAATTATAACAATTCAAAATCTCAATATGAAATTAAGAATCCCACTAGCAGTCCCAATCCCTAATTGCAAATTGTAAGTTTCAAAACCTAATTTTCAAATTGTAAATTTAAACAAAAAAGAAAGGGTTCAAGTTCAACGGATTTAAAATTTTAAGAATAAATACTGGCAATCTGGATCTTACCTTGCTTTCAAAGTGGAGGATTAGGATTTGCGACTTTGCGTGGAGGCGGTGGAGCAATTCTAGTAATCAGTGGAAGGATGGTGGCTTTATATTTAGGGAAAAAATCTAGGGTTCTTCACAATTTTCAAGCTAAAAGGATTGTGGGGGAGAAAATTAGGTGAGATACAGAGATTTTGGGAAAGAAAAAAGAGAGCATCATTGATCACTGCATCAGAGTAATACACCAAGGCGAATAGACGATGCCGGAGGAATTGACGAATCAAGCAATACACCACGACTTCAACCATCCTATCGTGATTGAAGCTACTGTCTACGCGACTACACTGGTCATCGGAGGTGGACCAGCGAGTGGAGGCAGTGGGTCGTGGCATCGAGGGCGTGAGGCCAGTGAGGGGACTGAGGAGACGGTCTGCTTTGTCCGTTATGTGGCTTTCAGGATTTGGAAACAGAGAGGCTTTTTGAAAACAAAAGAGAATAAGAAGGATTTCTTTTTTGACTTTATGTGTGGACTTTTTCTTTTTTTATTTTTTCGGTTGATTTGTGTAAGTTTAGTATTTTAAATGACTAAAAAGACATTTTATAAACTATTTTTAGAATTTTTAGGTAACTTAACATGTAAAACGACTAAAATATATCTCCTTTAAGTATTATTAAAAATTTTAGGTTGGCACTTTTTTATTGGGGATGAAATATATCATATAAATTGGAAAACTCATGAAAAAACAGGTGGGCACCGGCCCATTGGTGCCCCCCACTCCCTTCGCCACTGTTTGTACCAAATTTGTTCTTGAAAGTGTTGCTGTTAAAAATATGTTCCACGCAAATTCCGGAACCCGAGCCTGAACCGATGACCTGCAAGACAGAAAATGAGTGACTGCCGAGTGGGGTTCCTGGCGGAGAACTCTCCGATGCTTAAGTCAGAGCGCAATTATAGAATAATAACTTTGAAAAAGTATGAATTGTGTAATTGTCCCATACCTGAGGGGATAGACCCATTTATATAGCTGTAGGAGGAGAGTCCTAGTAGGACTGGGCCGTGGGCCAGATGTGTTAGGATCTTATTAGGATCCTCGAGGATCACGTCAGGATCCTCGAGGATCACGTCACGACTCTTTTAGAATCCTGATAAGATAACCATCAATCTTCCAGTTTGATTGGGATCGTCAGGTGTCCTCAATTATTGAGAGTTATATTTATGTTATATCATAAGCCCCCCATTTCCTTAGCCAAAATGTTTGGCCGAGGAAGTTTATACCTGGTGTCTCGAGACACGTGTCAAATTTGCAAGGAATTCTCCATCCACTTGTAGGGGTAATAATATTTTTCTCCTCCATGTGCTCGGACCTAATCCCTTGGGAGCTTAAGCCTTGGAACTTTGCCCAAATAGGGCGCTAGAACTCTACCTCTTGAAAGTCAGGTCTTTAGAATGTCACCTAATTCGGCTACTCGGAATCATCTTTGGGACGACGAATCATGGGATCTCGAGATCCTTTAGAGACTATGCCCCAAGGTAGCCTCTCTCGGGAGAGGACACAAAGTTGTGCATGCAAGTTATTGCATGTGTTAAGTGTTTGAATGTCCCCTCGAGGGGTCACCTATCTTTTGGAGGGTGTTCATTTTTTGCAAGTGTGTGTTCTTGAGCTCGAGCCGACCACATCATGCTTGCGTTTTACTTTGTCGCGAACTCTTATCATTAGCTAAGAGTTGGCAAAGAAGCCTCGCACTCCCGCTTGGCTAGGTTTTAAATTGACAAAGAATGGTGGGGGGATGAAGTCCCACATAGTGCTTTGTCGTTTCACGGGTTAGAACTGTAGCTAAACTGTTCAGATAAAAATTGAGCTCTATCTTGTCACCCTTGGGAGTGTTCATCCCTCGAGGGACCGCCCTAAAGGGCTAGTGGAATGTAGAGTTCTAGTAAGCGCCCTTGAGGACTAATGGAGCACAGAGCTCATGTAAATACCCTCGAGGGACTAGGCTGTGGGCCAGATATGTTAGGATTACGTTAGGATCCTCGAGGATCACGTCACGGTCATTAAGGACTCTTTTAGAATCTTGATACGATAATCATAAATCTCCCAGTTTGACTGGGATCACCGGGTGTCCCCCAATTATTAGGAGTTATATTTATGTTATATTAGAAAGATCAACTAAATATGTCACTTTATTGTTCTGATGCGAAAATGTCGGCCACAACATTAGTGAAGGCAGCTGATTTTTAGTGGACTTTGTTTCGTGAAATTGTCAAAGGTCACTCTTTATGCCAAAATTGCGAACACTTTAGAGATGGTATAAAAGCTGATTTAAAAATCCAAAGACATTATACAAGCGAGCCTAAAATTTGTAACTTTAAAAAGTCTATAATTGTGTCCTCCAACTTAAAATATATTAAGTAGTTTAAGACCAATGATCCCCATTATCTAGGACCATTAGATATTTTGTAAAATGGAGGCAGCCTCTACTAGCCCCTCTTTTTTATCACACCAGCCCCTTCTCATCCAACACTATTAGAGGTCAGGACCATGTAATATTTAATCCCTCCAATGTGTTATAACACTTTGCTGTAAAATAAAGCATTACTTGGAGAAATTATGTTAGTGTTCCTATAGATTTATTCTAAAATCTAGATTTTAGATCAACTAATTCTCGCAGTCCAAAATAGTTAGAGTGCCTTAGGCCATTCAGTTGTGTTTTATTTTAAACTACGTTTTCCATTATAAAAAACACATGAATATCTATGTAGTGCAACAACTTCATTTTTGCTTCGGGAAAATCATTCTTGACCAATGGCAATTTTAGAGAACACCATGGAGGTGTTTTTGGGTATTTTTCGTTAAAATGCAAGTTTTCTTTTCTCTAGAAATATATCCAGTTTCTCAAAATCCCTACCAAATACTAAGTGTTGTACCATCAATAAAGATGAGACATAACATCTCCATCACAATCTTTCATTACCTATCTTCGGTTTTCATCCCCTCGTTCACCCTCTTTATTTATTTCACGTCCAACTTTAACCACACACCAGCAAGCTCCAACCCTGGCAGGTCAACAAACCCCACTTTTGACAATGGCAATGAAGAGCAACACCAGATCCTCCACTCTAGATGGCCTTCTTTCTACTGTCGACAGCTATTGGCCAAGCTATTCGAAACACAAAGTCGAGGATTGTTGTTATCCCACTATTCACGACCAACTCTATGAATATTTGTTGTAGATCTTTGACTACAATAAGCAATTATGTCAACATCTTCTAGATCATCCATACAGATTTGAGATTATTATCTACATATATCTATTAGGTAACTTGTCTAGGGATACTTCCTCCAATTTTGATATGTAGCCTGCCATGTGTGTGAAATAGTCATTCCCATAAATTTATGTACATGGTTGGTATTTTTTTTTACAATTCTAAACACAATTAATCCTTCATAATTATATCTTCCTCATTCAAGGGTTACTTTATAGATGGTTTCATACTTGAGAGAAGGTATTTAAAAGGAAATATTCACATTATATGCAACCATGTTGATCCGAACAACTTATGATATATGTATATATATATATATATATATATATATATATATATATATATATATATATATATATATATAGGGAGCTGATCCCTTGACAGCGCTGGCCAAATAGGATATCTTGCCAGCGCGATCTGGCCGTCCATCCCGAAGGGATGGACGGCCCAGATCGTTTTTTTTTTGCGGCGCTGTCAGTCGTCCGCTAGACTGTCTAGCGGACGGACCTTTTTACCATCTTGCCCTCGCGAACCCGTCCGCTACACAGTGTAGCGGACGACAGAGCATGGGCCCACATCTTTCGACAAAAAGTAGTCCGCTATACTGTCTAGCGGACGACTATTTCTGTCAAATCGGCCACGTCCCCCTGACAGTCCGCACATCAGTCGATGCACGACTGTTACTTTGTCGTTATCGTGGCTATGCCGTCCGCTATACAGTGTAGCGGACTACTTTATCGTGCTGTCGTCCGCTACACTGTCTAGCGGACGAGTGTTGTTGTCCGCAACACAGTGTAGCGGACTACTTCGAAACCCTAAACTTCTATTCATTCCTTCTTCCTTCTCACAATCAAACTATTCCTTCTTCTCACAATCAAACCAGCGGCGTTGGCAAGTAGAACGGCGCAATTTCTTTGCAAGAAATCCTTTAATCGTCTCATCAATCACGTAAGTTCACAAACCAATCCTTTCTTTGTTCATAATCTAGAGTTCATCTTGCGGCGTTGGCAAGTAGATCGGCACTATGCTAGCGTTTGTCAATGTATATACATATATATTATATATGTGTATTGCGTATTATCTGATCACATGCTAGTGCTGAATATGCTAGCGTTGTATGTTTGGGAATGTTTACGCTTCCAACCTTGCCCTCTTTCCATTATTTCAGTTTTAAAAAATGGATTTCAACCCTGGACCAGAAGATCCGTCCGTATTATACGACCAAGCAAACCATATCAGTACGCTCATATGGGATGGTGGAGTAAGATACTTATTTTATCGTTTATATCGTTTATTTTTTCTTACGTATTTCAGTTGCGAACGTTGTATATCGTTTATTTTGCTTAAATAATATTTATTAATTCGTAGGAAAGAGCACTTGTCAACACGGTAGAAGTAAGCGATAATTTCAACGCCTGGAAATTGAACAGAACCCAGAAAAGATTACTGCGTGGGATTGGGTTTGGGATTTTCACGCATGGGCAGATCTTTCAACAACTTGACCGGCACTTAATAGGTGCCCTTGTTGAAAGGTGGAGAAGTGAAACGAATACGTTTCACTTCTCTCTCGGAGAGATGACAATTACCCTAGAAGATGTAGGGTTCATCTTAGGGTTACCGGTGACGGGCCGGCCGGTAATCGCTCATCCGTCCGAAGCAACGAATAAGAGGACCGCTAGGGACTTCTTTACTTCGATACCCCAGGATAGATTTAGCAGTGGTGGTATCAAGTTGAAGTGGTTGGTAGATACCTACGGGGTTTTGCCAGAAAACTATACGGGCCATGACCTTGTGCTGTACACACAAGCCTTCCTCTGGTGGGTGATGGGGGCTATATTATTCCCAACGACGTCGAAGAACACAGTCAGCGTCAAATATTTACCGTTTTTGCGTAACCTGGCTGAGGTTGGGGATTATGCCTGGGGTGCAGCAACTCTTGCATACCTGTACCGAGCGTTGCACAAGGCAACGAGGCCCGACTCCAAAGCGATATGTGCATGTCTCTCGCTATTGCAGGTATATCATACAATTCTTCATTACGTGCTCTTTGTTGTTATTTTTTTTTTGTTGAATGGACAATAAATGTTGACGATACTTTTTTTAATGTCTTTGCTCTCAGGTGTGGTCTTATGAACACCTTGCTACCGGCGCACCCAGGCGTAGGGACGGAACAGATAATGTGTGGCCTCGGTTGTGCGCCTGGGAGTACAGCCGGAAGGAAACCCACTACGAGAGGAGAGACGATCCCCATCACAACATTGGTTACTATCGGGGGGAGCTCGACTCGTTATCTCCTGGCCAGATGCGATGGGCACCGTACAAACGTTTGGCGCGACGGGTGGGAGAGTCGTTCGTCTTCACGCTCTCCGGGTTGCAACGCACACCCCTGATCCACTTCGAGGTCGCAGAGTGGCAGCTGCCAGATCGCGCTATGCGTCATTTTGACTGCCTGCAGGGGTTGCCAGCCGGCGCGCCAGATATGAGGCTTAACAGGAACCCACCGGGTGTCGGACTGTTTGGCAGGGCGAATGCGCATGACTTGTGCGCGCGTGAAATTGAGGTCTGGAATTCCTGGCAGGACACGCTGGTGGCCATTGTGTCGGAGCCTGACCCCGTCATCAGCATCGAACAGTACAATGAGTGGTACTTTCGCATCACCCGGAGGAGAGTAGCTCCAGTAAGGTTTGAACGCGGGGAGAAGTACCACCCTAGGGGTCAGATCGATGAGCACATGGCATACAATCTGGTAAGTTGCCCAACCAGTGCTTGTAATTGAAATTGACCATTCTAAGTGTGTACGAAGTTACTTATTTATTATCTCTCTGGATGTAGGTTAATGCCTCGTTCGCCTTCTTCCAGAAGTTGAGCGAGCGGAAGGATTTGGTGGATGCCATGGGCGAGGAGCTTCGCCAACAGGCTGAAGCGTTGGCGCTTGGTTGCGGGAATTTTTTGCGGCAAGCATTGGGACAGCCAGACCCGGGAATGGGTTATCCGGGGTGGCAGCGGCCGTTTGTTCCCGAGGGATGCACCGATCCCTCGGGACAGACTTCGGGAGTGAGCCAGGGATATGGTTTTCCCTCTGTACCGGAGATGGGTGGTGATTGGGGACCGCCAAGCACCATGGGCCAGGCTCAAGCGCCGTGGGATTATTACAGTGCGCCCTCCTTCTCTTTACGATTGGATTCGGAACCCCAACCCCTCTCTCAGAGTCAAGTCACGCAAGACTGGATGTTCGGAAACATCAGTCTGCCCATTGTCCCGTGGGCAGGACCATCTATTGCCGAAGGCGGGCAATACCCCCCCGTTGACCCCCCTGAATGAGTGCAATATCCCCCGGTCGACCCCCCCAAAGGAATGCAATATCCCTCGGTCGACCCCCGAGGGCAATATCGCAAAGGGCATCCGTTAAAGCCCCTAAAGCCGCATAAATGCCAGATAATCAGAGAGCGTTATTTTAGCAGCTACCCGCATGACCAAGCGTTGTATAGTGTGGATCATCCGGAGGGCATGGATTACAGTTGCTCGTGGGGACAACTGGCCTCCCTGGCTCAGGGAAGTAGGGTAGACAAGCGTGTCGTCTCCACCTACGTGGAGATTCTGAAGGAAAGGTGTCGGCAGCAGCCGACCTATCCGGCCGTTTTTCTGTTCGATGCCTTTTTTCATCAGATGCTAGTGTCTGAATGGCAGGAGTGGGTCGAACATAGGGGGAAGAAAAAGTTGGCCCACTGGAGACCGTCCTTTAACCTAGGAGCGTATATTAATAGGGATAGTCCGGTGAGCGCAAGTGTTGCCGATGTGTTTCTAATCCCATTTCTAGGGCACAGCCACTGGTACTTGGTTTGCTACAGCCCAACACGTAAAGTCGTATCGGTGATCGACAGTCTCCACGACGATACTCATCAGATGCCTGTGCTGCAGATGTACAAAGCCCAGTTGGACTCATTGGTAATATTACGATCGCTGTATAATGCTCTGATTCTATCTTGCCATAAATTTTAACTCGTGTCTTACGCCATTTTCTGTTTCTCGCAGAATATTTTTTGTGCAATGGTCAATCGTGTCCGTAATGTCCCCGTACCGGCGCGGCCAAATCTCGATAGGCGATTGAAGAAGAGGAGGCCCAAGCAACGTAACACTTCGGACTGCGGCGTCTTCCTTTGCATGTACATGGATTTCATTTGTCGCTCTGAGAGCCTCAAGGCGGCCGTCTGGAGCCAAGCAGAAGTTGAAGCCTATAGATATAGAATAGCTTGGCAAATTATGAAAGGCCGGCCTAGAGCAGTTAGGTTTATAGAAAATCCGGCTAATGACGAGAATCCGCCCCAACATGCGGACCCCAGTTGAAATTGTATCATAACAGTATTTTTTACATAAACCGTGATTCATTGGTGTGATTTGATTTGTGTTGATTTCTGTTGTTGATGTCTGATTGATTGATTTCAGTTGTTGGTTTTTTGGCCTCATTGGGAATGATTGAAATGTGGAAAACGAAACGGTGAAAAAAATTTCAAAGTAGTGAAGTTTAGTCTTTCTGCTGTGCCGTCCGCTACATTGTATGGCGGACGTAAAATGAAGTAGAGAATTTCTCTAGGTGTTGATGGGTGGAGCTTTCTGCTGCGCCGTCCCCTACATTGTATAGCGGACGTAAAATGAAGACAAAAGTTTCTGCTATCCTGTCCGCTCTATTGTATGGCGGACGTAAAATGAAGACAAAAGTTTCTGCTATCCTGTCCGCTATATTGTATGGCGGACGTAAAATGAAGACCAAATTTTTCTAAGTGTTGATGGGTGGAGTTTCTGCTGCGCCGTCCGCTACATTGTATAGCGGACGTAAATAGAAGTGCAAATTTTTCAAAGTGTTGATGGGTGGAGCCTCTGCTGCGCCGTCCGCTACATTGTATACCGGACGTAAAATGAAGAGCAAAAGTTTCTGCTATCCCGTCCGATATATTGTATGGCGGACGTAAAATGAAGACCAAATTTTTCTAAGAGTCGAGGGAATCTCAAACGAAACAATTAAGCACAATTAAGCGAGGAAAAATTTCGATACACAATCAACAAGAACACAAATTATTTTCTTAATACTAAATTAGGATTCACATTGGGGGAAAGAAATTTTTTCACAAGTGCTCCGATCAAAGATTACAACTTGAAAATCCCACCACCCAAGGTGTTCAAACACTACAAAGTCCCCGAGTTCGAGGCCATGCTGGCGCACGAAGACGTTCCAACCCTCTGCGAATTGCTTTTTTTGGGGTCGGCCGGGCTTCAGCTTGATTTCAACCTGCCATGCCCCCTTGCGGCTATATAATCTTGCACTGTCATGAATTGTTGTAAATTGATTGGTGAAGGCTTCCGGTATGTCCTAACAAACACAATACACAAAAAATAGGTTAGTTTTTAACCAAAAGATCAAACCTTTAACACACGAAAGTACAGAGATAGAGGGATGGCATACAAGTTCATTCTCAAACCCCGGCATCATGACTTTGAAAAAGTGTTTGCCTGCCAGGTGCAAGTTGCCAATAAAATCGTAGGTGGTCTCCGATCCAGAAGCCATCGAGGTCGGCGTTGAGGGGGGACGGTTTATCGCCGGAGTGGTGGGTGACCGGAGGTGGGGGTCGCCGGAGAGGGAGTAGTGGCCTGGGCTAGATGTTCGAGACAGAGGGGACTGATAACAGCCGATTGCCCGATATGATTAATATATATCATATAGACTTATCCGCTACATTGTATAGCGGACGTAAAAGAAGACCAAAAGTTTTTCTGCTGTGCCGTCCGCTATATAGTATAGCGGACATAGATGAAGACCAAAAGTTTCTGCTGTGCCGTCCGCTATATAGTATCACGGACATAAATGAAGACCAAAAGTTTCTGCTCTGCCGTCCGCTACATTGTCTGGCGGACGTAAAATGAAGACCAAATTACCTTCTGCTGTTCCGTCCGCTATATAGTAGCGCGGACATAAATGAAAACCAAAAGTTTCTGCTCTGCGTCCGCTATATTGTATAGCGGACGTAAAATTAAAAAAACCCCAAAAAAGTAAAATTAAAAAAACCCCAAAAATTTAGGTCCCTGCATATCCATCCATCAGATGGTAAAAAGATTTCAGTATTCGGTCGAAAAATTATTAGGTAAAAAA
The DNA here is from genome assembly GCA_033065855.1 of Escallonia rubra. NCBI lineage: Eukaryota > Viridiplantae > Streptophyta > Magnoliopsida > Escalloniales > Escalloniaceae > Escallonia > Escallonia rubra. Next base: position 56,824 of record JAVXUO010000164.1, on the reverse strand, counting down.
TTATTACAAATGTCAAACTTATACAAATGTCAAACTTATACAAATGTCTATCTTGCCATAAAAATTATTACAAATGTCAAACTTATACAAATGTCTATCCTGCCATAAAAATTATTACAAATGTCAAACTTATACAAAAAATTAAAGGTCCACTGCAGCTTGTTCGTCCTCATCTTCGGCGTCATCTTCTTCCCCGTCTTGCAAACCCCCTGGACTTATCCCCAGTGCCTTGTAATGGTTCCGCTTGTCGTGGTCGGTCATTTTGTTGCACAATGCACACCTTCGCAGCTTTTTAGGTTGAGTTGCCGTTTCAATAGAGCTTTTCATCCGCGTAGATCTCTTGCGGCCTTTCGTTTGCGATATAATTGGATCCAACGGCCGGATATCATTGTCGTCTTCCTCCCCCGGCTCGTCATCTTCTGATCCCGTCGTAGGCTCGGTGTCAACCGCATTGGTGACTGAAGCTGCTTCCAACTGGTCGACGATGGGCTCTTGTTGCTGAGCTACCTCGAGGAGATGTTTATAACCGACCATTGTAGCAGCACCCTTTACGGACAAACGGGTGAACATCGTCACCAGATGATTATACCGCAACGTCTCTGATTCTTCAAAGTCAGTATACGGGTGCTCCGGAAAGGAAATGGTACCGTGCAACCTGTTTGCACCTTTCGTCCACCGTGGCAAGACGTATTTATCGGGGATTGTCCTGATATTCTTCTGGGTGAAAAACCGCAGAACGTGTCTACACAGGATGCCATGGAACTCAAACTTCTTGCAAACACATGTCACCGAGTCCGTCAATGTGTCGTGGCTCACCGTATACATTCTGCGCAGCTTCTCAGGGACGAGGTCATTCACGAGCGAATAAACCTTGTACTCACGCGTAGACATTTCTGCCACCTTGTTTATACTGTATCGTCCGGATTTTCGCAGCTCTACTTGGTATAGCAAGAAGATCTCCTTCGTATAGACTTTGGCACCGTTCAGCTCCAGCGGGGTCTCGAGCAACCTTCTCCTTTGTTTGTACGTTGTTGCAAAGTCGGCAGCCCTTTCTTTTACGAACAACGAAGCTACCGCTTTTTGTGCGGATGCAACGAAAGTCTTCAAATTGGTAGCTGTACCCACATAACTATCGAACGTGGCATTCATGGATTCACTCCTGCCCGTCGTTTTCATGCCCGCTGAAAAATACCTCCTCGTGTAAACGCCAATCCATTGCTCTTTGAGCTCGTACAAGTGCTGGAGCCACTCGTTGTCTTGCAATGAGTAATCCCGAACAAGCTTTTCCCACCTCTCCTCGAATTCCTCAATCGTTAACGACTTGAGGACGCACTTGTCAAAATCCTGTTTAAAGTCTGTATACTTTGCGTACACGTGATGCAGCCGTTCCGGGTATTTGTTGCTTATGTGCCAACTGCACAAGTTGTGCCGAGTGTCTGGGAAGACGGTCGCAATAGCCGTCTTCATTGCCAAATCTTGATCGGTGATGATCACTTTGGGTGCTTTGAAGTTCATTGCTTCCAGCCACGTCCTAAACAACCATTCAAAAGAACTCTCGGTCTCGTCCCTTAACAAGGCGAACCCGAACAGGATGGAGTGATAATGATGATTGACCCCCGTGAAAGGGGCGAACGGCATCGAGTACTTGTTGGTACGGTATGTGGTGTCGAACGTCACGACATCCCCAAAATGCTTATAAGCAAGCCTCGAACGACCGTCGACCCAAAAAATTGTGCTAACTCGATGCTCGTCGTCAAGTTTATAATCGAAGGTCAACTGCGGGTCCTCCATCTGCATCCGTTTCAATAGGCTCATTGTGGCTTGAGCATCATTGAGGTCATACGCGGCTCGTCTATGGGTTCGGACCGCGTTACGAACGTCTGTCGTGTTAAAGGTCAAATTTTGAATTCCCCCAGCCTGTTCAGCAAGAACATTAATCATGTCGGTAGGTCCTAGTCGCGCATTGCTCATTGTGTGAATTAGGCTCCTCGCGACCTTACCCATCTTCTTGTGTTGATGCATCTGACTCACCTTAGAAGGGGTTACTAACGGGTGATTGTGTGCCAGTTCCAGGCTGGTAATAAGCCAATGGTCTTGCTTGGGTTTGTAGCTTACGAACATCTTGACCTGGCAATTTGTGCGCTCAAAGCAGTCCCGTCTTCTACGCGGATATCCTATTTCGTCATCACTGTCATCATTGCCTACGCGTGTCTCATTTTGCACTGGGTTTCTGCTCCTATGGCACTCGTATAAGCGAGAGCATATCTTTCTCGTTATGGTGCTCGTTCTTGAAGTCTTTATTCTAATGCCAAAACCAACCCTCAATGAATACGCTCGAAAACATTCTTCAGCTTCTTCCAACGTAGCAAATGTTCGTCCTAGATACGGATCACTAGCATCTACGGGGCCGTTGGAGCTTGACACGAAATCAGACATTGTGAAACAAGAGCTGTGTAGAAATAGACTACGCTTAACAATCAAATGGCATTTCTAACTGAAAATATTACCTAAAAATTACCTTGGCGAATAGACCAATTTAGGATGACAAACATACCGTATGCATAATCTCAAAAGTGTCTCCAAATGAACATAACAAATTTAAATTAGTAAGATAAATAGACGAATTTCATCATGCCCAAAAATCGCATTAAACTATAATGAATTAAATATAAAGTTAACAAATTATACCTTTTTGATGAACATCATGTCTAGAATATCACAAAAAATCTAGAGTATAAAATCACAAATTGATGAATACAGTGACAAATTTCTTGAAGCAAACTTACCTTGCTTGAGCGAAGCTTGAAGCAAGTGTTACTCGAAGCTTGAAGGCAGCTGAAAATGGAAGTATGTCCGAAGGAGAAGAAAATTTACTCGAAGCTTGAAGGCAGCTGAAAATGGAAGTATGTCCGAAGGAGAAGAAAATTGTGCTGAAGAAAATTGAGTAGAAATACTGTCCGCTATACTGTGTAGCGGACATCATTGCCGACAGTTCAGAAATAAAAGTACACACAAGTCAGAATTGTGTCAGAATGACAGTCGTCCGCTAGACAGTATAGCGGACTACTTTTTGTCGGAAGATGTGGGCCCATGCTCTGTCGTCCGCTACACTGTGTAGCGGACGGGTTCGCGAGGGCAAGATGGTAAAAAGGTCCGTCCGCTAGACAGTCTAGCGGACGACTGACAGCGCCGTAAAAAAAAATGATCTGGTCGCGCTGGCAAGATATCCTATTTGGCCAGCGCTGTCAAGGGATCAGCTCCCATGTATATATATATATATATATATATATATATATATATATATATATATGGTAGCAGTACTAATGATTTATAACTTGGCATATGCATGCAAAGGGTCAATTTTAAGTTCCACTTGAATGTATCGTACATACTAGATCCTATTACTGCTAAATCCCGATATTGTGATGGTTTGAGGAATAATAATTTTTCCATCAACTTGGCCTTCATGAAAATACTTCATAGTGTAATGTTGGTCAGTTCTCCATTATTCTGTAAGTGTTTATTTCAATTCCCTTCCATTGACAGTTGAGGCAACACATAGAAGCTGATTATGTGGTTAAGAGAAGTGTCGATCTTCCAGATGCTAAGTTTTACACTAACCTCTTTAAATGACCAAATTCTTATACTAATGACTCGTAATTTTTTTTGCTATATTGAGAAACTCTACTTCGGGAAAAATTCTTGTCGCTGAGGAGAATGCAATATGAGCTCAGAACCACTTGAATTTTGGATAATCCTTTACTTAGATGCAATAGAATGATTAATCAACGAACACTTTTTCGCTAACACCGCCTTCACTTGTTCTTTAACCCTTATGATTAGGAAATGGCTTAATCCACACATTCTCCGGTGTGGGGTCTTTGAACTTAAGGCTTCCATTCATGAGCTTTTTGTTGAGTATTCATTTAGAGTGTAGCAATTGAATGCATAATGTTTTTATCTTCTGGTGAAACAGACAACAATTATGGTGCTCCTTCTCATACGATCAGAGACGATGATCTTTCTCAGCTAGTGGCAACATCTGCCCTCATTTGATCATTTTTTTTACAATGGACAATGCTTCCTCAATCGAAGTAGAAAAGTTATTAGGGTGTTCCTGATCCATCTTTAGTTTCCCTTCTCCTCTTGTCTGCTGAAAGCCTTGGTTTCTGTTACCAATACATTCACATTCATCTGAAAGTGGAACGTGGATCGAGATTGACAACTTCAGTTTTTATTGACCTTTTAGTTTTTTTTATGTTATAGCCCGTCATTTACGTTACGAGCAGCTCTGTTAAAAGACCCGTAGTCTGAAAAGTAATCGTTAGCCATATGAATTTTGTGCTCTCATAACACCTCTTCAGTGCGCATTTACACTAGCTGAGCTTAAGAGTTTCTTCTTGGCAAGGCAAAATTGTAGAACATTTAAGGTATGAAGTCTCCATTCGCCATTATCCCTTTCTGACCAAAATGACGAAGGATAACACTTCATGAGCACAAAAGATCTATCCATAAAACTTGCGCATCTAGTCTTCCTATGAGGTGATGCTAAACACCACCATTTCTTGTTAGGATTTACAAAACTCATTGACCCTGAGATTAGAATCGGGCCACAAGCATCGGGGGGATAAATAAATCCCTTTGTATGGTCATTAGCATTCCCTCTTTGGCCACCGACTGGTTGCCATAGTAGTCACGCAACCGGGACTACTACGTCTCGAGTTTACTTAAGAGATTGAGGCTACATTTTTGCCAAAGTTTATTGAGTTTTTGTGCGACTAATCTTCTTACAATGTTTCCAATCATTCGATGTTGGCTAAGATATTGTATCATTGATGGTTTTTGCTCTTCATCCTTCAAAGAGCAATCCTTCCAAGATCCCGTTGATGCGATTAACACTTATTCAAAGGGTATAGCTGTCCATAAGAACAATATGTGAGGGTAAATGTTTCTCTTGATTGTTTTACACTAGTTACTACTTTTATAAATCATGTCAATAGATAGACTTATCATAAGAGCTACACGTGCTTCGTTCCGAAAAACTTCACAACAAGCTAATTGCTAACTTCAAATCTCAAAAGCGAGAAGTGATGCAACACCCCAAATTCTTTATTTTTGTCTGCAATTCATATTTTTATTTTTATTTAATTAGTTTTGGGGTCTTTTCATAATATTAGGAAGTTTTTGGGTGAACTGGAGAAAAATAACTAAAGTTTGGGGGTTTCGGTAATTTTCCCTTTAGGGTAAATACATCTAAAATGGCTTATGGGATCAGTCGCCCTAGATTTTCTTCTCCTCTGTTACATGACTGAGATCAGTCGCCCTAGATTTTCTTCTCCTCTGTTACATGACTTATAGGGAGGGAGAGAGAGAACTAAAATATCTTGTCGACGATTGAGTGATTTTTCGGGAAAACTTCTACCTTTCCTCAAGTTCATTCACCTGCTTTAAGGTGTGTAAGGGCTGAGTGTTGTTGTTTGGGCTGTGCGTGAAGGGTAAGGGAGAAGGGGGGTTGTCGTGGTGGTTGGTGAGTGACAGTAAGGGTTTATTCCCTTTTTGATGTGGTAATGGAGTTAGTTGATTATCAATATCTCATTCGTTACTCATCTGTTTTGCGTGTTTTTACACTTTCTGAAAACGTTGTTGTGTCTACTTTAACCTTTCAGTTTTAAGTTGTCTCAGAATCTCTTGTTTGCATATCAGAAAATGACCTTAAATCAATGCCCCGTAAAAGTCCAGAATTTTTTGGTTTCCGAAAGCCACTTCAATTTGCTATATAAAATTTTGTCACTCATTGATTTTTTGTGATTCTTATATTTATGAAAACCTCAAAAATTCTAAATTAACATTTTAGTTTTGAGTTTTATGAGATTTGTTATAATTCTGCTTCAAAATAACTATTGAACAAAATTGGTTTGTGCAGAGATGTGCTGTTTTCATCAGCCACTTCGATTTGCTATAGAATATTCATTATTCATTGGTTTTTAATGATTCTTATCTTTATGAAAATCTCAGCAAGTCTACTTTAAAGAATTTATAGTTTTGAATTTTAAAGATTTTTTCATAATTCGGCTTAAAATGGTCAATGTACAAAAACTAGTTTTTTTGCTGAAAAATGCTATTTTTGGAATTGCAGATCAGTCAATTTCGATTTACTCAAGATTAATCGTTTCTCATTTTTTTATATAAAAACTTTTATATTTTGAAATCATTAGGGAGCCTTTGTATTAGATCATAATCTTTTTATTTTGTTACTCGAAATTGTCCTTGAATAATGTTGGTCAGTGCTGAAAGATAGTTAGTTAGTTTCCGAGTTTTTTTCTTTTTCTTTTTTTGCTCTTACTTTGGCTTAGGGCCAAAGAGCAACCCCTTTTATTTTTATGAGATCTACATCATGGAATTTTCTAGGATTTCTTTAGGTAAGCGAATGGCACTAAATGATTTTATTTGGAAGAAAATAGTTTTTGAAATGTGGCCAGTTCGAGCTCAATTAAAATAACGAATAAGAGTTTTTGAGCTGAAAATTCCCCCAAGGGTTTTTTAGTCCGAAAAACCCATCTAGTTGCTTAGAAAGATGTTTTACGTTATTTTTGGGTGAGTATTGGTACATTAATCGTCAGGGAGTGTTTTAGTAAATTTACATAAGTCCAGGAGGGGAGGCGGTATTTTGGTAATTTTCTCTACCCAGTGGCGAAATTAACAGTTATGCATATTTGAGCATCGAAATTTCTAGGAATTAAGATAAGGTGTTAGTACGCTCTTAGAACTAAAAAATTAGTGACGTGAGTCCACCTTCAGAGGCGAGGGTAAAAACCTTAGTGTCGGGTTGAGATAACTAGTTATACGAAGAGGTCATGATTGGTTAAGTGGGAATGGTAGAAGTTGAGATATTTCACTATGTTATAAGTTAATATTTACACTGCAGGAATTAACCTATCACCGATTCATTGTTCAGATCCGATAGGAGGTAGTCGAGTTCAGATTCAAAGGAAAGTTACCAAATTCGGTTAAGCAGTTTCGTAAGTGACTTTTGATTCAACTAGTACTTTTATATAAGAACACATATGTTTATCTACCTTTGAAATGCATTGTTTATTAGCATTGTACCTGTTTAAATTACGTTTGTTGCTCTTGCTTTGAAGAAAGAGTTTTTGCCAAAAAGTTTAGTGACTTGTTTCTTGTTTAAACTAGGCCAGCATGTAAATGATATTTAATGAAATTATGCTTGATACAAATGAGATGTTTGGTTTGGTGTTATTGTGGATATGAACTGCCTGAAAACTATCGAAAGAGTTGTGAGATGGTTTGACCATCAGAGATTTAAGGATAGGATTTGTGATAAGTGAAAAAAGGTGGTTTTTGCTTACTCGGTTATTGTGTCCCGTACCTAACGGGAGAAAGTTGAGTTTCGGGCCCTTGTTAATGGGGCTATGTACGTTGACGTAATGCGCATTACTTTTGATTAGTGGTCACCCTTTCTTCCACAGTGATGTTTATCCCGAGGTGGGATTCCGAACTCAGGTCAGTGGGGCTATGTACTTTGACCGCAACATATTGTTTGAGCCGATGTTGGGATATAACTGTTTTGTGATGAGGTTTTCGTACTAATGATTTTATGCCGCAGTTTTTTGTTCCATTTACTCCATTTCATTTTACCAAATGAATACTTACTCACAGATTTTGGGTTTTCTTAAAGTTTCTATAACATAAAGTGAGTTATTTTTTGGCATGCTATGGTCCAACTAGTTGAATTACTTGTTACTTATTGAGCATGTGAAAGCTCAGTCCTTATTTATCATCTCAGGTTTAAGAATAAAGTGATGGTGACAAGCATAGAAGTAGAATTCTAGAGTGAAGCTCTGGAGACTGAATTAGATAATTTGAAGTTCTATCCTAAGTGTTTTTGTAAGGAAGATTGTGATGGTATTCGAACAGTAGATTTTACATGAAGTTGCAAAAGTTTTTGGTTTCCTCTGCAATTTGTGTCGGTTATAGCCAAACAAGGCCTAACAAAGTCCTTGGTGGAAGTCCAATGGGCCTGCGACTGGTCATTGACCTAACTCACGGGCCTAGCTATGGGTTCGGGTCGTGACAAGTGGTGTGATATAACTCATGTATCAATTGATGAAATAATAGGGTGATAACCACATAGGTACTTTAGCCAGGTATTACCAACCAAAAAAAGAAAAACAAGTAGCACTGAGATAATACTTATAATACTTAAACATCCTCGTCATTATCCATCGCCATACCTGACCGCATTAACAAGAACTACCTATCACTTCCCTCTCCCAGTGAGCGACGGACATACAATGGCCATGAGTCATTAACAATGGGGCTTTACATGGGGTGTATATCCACGCCCACTGACCCAACCTTGGTGTCGCCGTTGACCGAACATATCTTGTAGATCGATTGTGTCTCCATTAAGGTGTGTCTCGCCCTAGGTCCTCTTCGTGATTGTTATAACCATATATGTGCATAACTTAACAAATTATATCCGGTGATGACTGCCTTTAACTTTGTCAATTTAAAAATGACATGATTGTCACCATTAGACATAATCTAATTATTATATATGAAAGTTGAAACTGAGATAAAGTGGTCACCTCACTGCCTACGTAGACATTCTTTTAGGTCGTCATGTGGGTTTTCCTATTATGACTTTTTGAAAGCATTTTGAATTTATTCACCTTTATAATAATGACTTGGACTCTCTCTTAAATTGATTTGAATTCCTTTTTGACATTTAAAATTCACCAAATCAAATAGATTTTATATTTTTCTCTCTTTTATATCAAGTAGTATTGAGCACGTGCGTTACACGTGGAAGTGTTCGGAAATCATTTTTGAATTTATATCATTATTTTTTTTTGGATCAAAATATTATAATTCAATTATATTCATATTAATATTCTGTTGTTGGTTGTAGTTATCTTGTATAATTAGTATTCATTAGGTTTTACCTGTTGGATGGGTTATTGTTAGCTAGGTTTATTAGCTGGTATCTCACTTGGATGGGGATGTCATCCATTGGCTACTCCTTGTATATTCGGTCTCAAAATATTCTGGTATATATTTTTTGAATATTCTCAAAAATAAAATAAAATTATATTCATATTTCTTTTGTGACTTGTTTTAGAATAAATGTATATTTGATATTTGCAATTGTAATTCATTCAATATTTGATTTTTTTAAGCTTATGTATTGACGAAATATTTGATGGTGCTGTTGAAAAGAAAAGTAAATAGAGAAATTAAAAGAATGAATATACGTCTTTATTTTTGTAATCAGTTAAATTCGTTTATGGTGTATCAAGACCATGTGCGTAACTGAATATATTTTCAGTTCAAATTGGCACAAGATTTAAGCCTTATTTTCCCCCCATCTTTTGGATGCATATTTAACTATGTTTTTGTTTTGTTTTTGTTTTTCCAACAGCCTTTTGTTTCTTAACTGATATTTTACGTATTTTAATTTCTTTGTTTTTTTTTGGGTAAATTACATAAAACCCCCTAACATTTACATCCAGTTCTCACTTAAGACCCTGAGGTTTCAATTTAAACAATTAACACCTCAACGTTGAGAATTGGTTCCAATTGGACCCAAAATCATTTTTCCGTTTAAAAAGGGGTGGACGGTCGTCCACCTTGAGGGGCATTTTAGGTAATCCATATTTGGTGCTCTCTCTCTCTCTCTCTATCTCTATCTCTCTCTCTTTCTCTCTCCCACACACACACACACACTGAAACACAGACCCACCCACAGACTGTGGCGCCCCCTTTCCCCCACACCATTCCCTCTAAACATGCCCCCCCCCCCTCAGCATCTTCCCCGATCACATAGTGCACTCACACACACGCACACAGTCACGCACACAGAGGCACAGACACACAACCCACTCACACACACAATCAACCACACACAACTCGGCGAAGCACCATGACAGCGCCTGACAACCCAACACAAGGTCGCCGGAAGACGACTGGAATTAGATGGAAGAAAACGAATCGCCGGCGCCCCAAATGAAACTGCCGGCGACGAACATGGCAAAGACCAGTGCGGGCCAGCTGAGTAAAACACCAGAAGATCTGCTAAGCAAACCCACCGCCAACCTGCTAAAGAAACCAACACTCACTGCGTGCATCGCAAAATCAAGCTGTCAACGGGCGATGATCGCGAATCCAAAGATATCCATTACATCAGCAACCAAGAACAAGTTGATCTTAAGACTTTGGCTAAAGCCCATACCAAAAAACGGAAATCAACTCTTTATATCTGACAGAGAAACATACATTGTGCCTGCTACACGAGTACTTATGTGGGTCTTCTTGTCATCATACAGTTTTGCCAAACCAAAGTCTGAAATCTTAGGGTTGAGATCAGAGTCGAGTAAAATGTTGCTGGCTTTCACATCTCTGTGAACGATACGAAGACGTGATTCCTCGTGAAGATAAGCTAGACCCCTTGCTACTCCCACACATATATCAAAACGGGTTGGCCAGTCAAGATACAAGGTACTGTTACCTGCTTCATTAACACCAAGCACTTTGTGATCGGGGAAAATGCTGAGGGGTAGTGGGCATGTTTAGAGGGAATGGTGTGGGGGAAAGGGGGGCGCCACAGTCTGTGGGTGGGTCTGTGTTTCAGTGTGTGTGTGTGTGTGGGAGAGAGAAAGAGAGAGAGATAGAGAGAGAGAGAGCACCAAATATGGATTACCTAAAATGCCCCTCAAGGTGGACGGCCGTCCACCCCTTTTTAAACGGAAAAATGATTTTGGGTCCAATTGGAACCAATTCTGAACGTTGAGGTGTTAATTGTTTAAATTGAAACGTCGGGGTCTTAAATGAGAACCGAATGTAAACGTTAGGGGGTTTTATGTAATTTACCCCTTTTTTTTTTCTGTTTGTCAATTGGTTAATTGTTTGCTAATCTAAAAATAAGAAAAAATAATCACAACCCAATTCATCATCCAATATTTATTTTATTTCAACCAAATTAAAAAGGGAGTAATAAATTTCTTTGTTTTGTTTTTCTTTCTCATCTTACTTTTCATTTGCTAATGTTTAGAATTAGATTCATTACCTAATGTTCATTTAATTAAACAAATTTAATTGGGAGTCATAAATGAACGGTAAGAGTATTATTGATAAAATTAACGGAGGACATAAGATGTTCAGAAATGATTTACAATATTCGTATTTTTATATGTAGTATATATATAGATATAGATATGTCCCGCTTACAAATTTTATTATTATCTTTGCAATTTTATTAACTCCTAAAATTTTACCAAAACTAATTTTCTATTTATTCCATTTAATCTTAAATTTTTTTTATTGTTTAAGGAAGCCCAATATTTTCTATCAAATTTTCTCTTTAACTAAGATAATCTCCATCCTTTTATTTCATTACAAGTTTATATATATAGTTTAGTCTCCCATTTCATTTTCAATCATTTTTTTTATATTTCTTTACTCTTTTTTTGGTGACCTTAAGTAATACAAACCTCACCATACATGTTATTATAGTTAAATTTATCAGTATTATTGCTATTAATTGAGACATACTATTTCTATTATTTCATATACTATATTTTCGTCTTCATTTGTTGCTAAAAATTAATAATTATTACTCTAGTTTATTTTTAACAATAAAAAATGGTAAAAAAGGTGTAAATATTTTTTAATTATGTTTTCGTCATTAATAATTTTATTATTATTATTATTAGGCTTACGAATACGAAATTTTTCGTTGATATTTGTTGTTTCGTTTACGACGCACGGATCAAAACTATATTTCATGATGGCCAAAGGGCCTTCCTTCGATCCTCAAGTTTCAGCCTTGCCTCCAACTGGCTGAGATGTGTGCTCCCTAGTGACCTGGAGGCTGGAACCAGGAGAAGACCAAGTTCACAGTTGACAAGTCTACCTCCGATGGAGACTCCGATCTGCACACCCCTCCGCCTCCTCCCTCCTGCCCCCGACCACCACCACCACCTCCACAGCCTCATCGACTTCAATTCCGCCTTCACCCACCTCAACACCCTCCTCTCCATCCGCCCCACAATCCCTAACCACCACCAAACCCACAAAGCAGAGCAAGCCTACAAACCCCAACTCAGCCCCGCCACCAATCTCAAATTCTCCTCAACCACCGTCACCGTACAGCCCCAAATCCAAAAGTCACTAAACCCAATTCTCAGAACTGGCTCAAACCAGCCACAAGAGACACTCCCATAGCTCTTGCCATGTTCAAGACCCTCTCTGTCTTTGAGCGCGCCCTTATCGGCGCCGGCGCCGGCGGCATCGCCGGGGCATTTACTTATGTCTGTCTCCACCCACTTGACACCATCAAAACCAAGTTACAAACGAGGGGTGCATCGGAAATGTACAGTGGTACATTTGATGCAGTTGTCAAGACATTTCAAAGCAAGGGTGTTCTAGGGTTTTACAGCGGCGTGTCGGCCGTGATAGTGGGGTCGACGTTCTCATCTGCCGTGTATTTCGGCACCTGCGAGTTTGGCAAGTCAGTTTTAGCTACATTGCCTCAATACCCAACTGTGCTTATTCCTCCTACTGCCGGCGCAATGGGGAACATTGTGTCATCGGCAATTATGGTGCCAAAGGAGTTGATTACGCAGCGAATGCAGGCCGGGGCTAAAGGGAGGTCGTGGGAGGTTTTGCTGAGGATTTTGGAGAAAGACGGCTTTTTGGGTCTATACTCAGGTTATTCAGCCACATTGCTCAGGAACTTGCCTGCTGGTGTGTTGAGTTACTCGTCATTTGAGTATCTAAAGGCCGCGGTGTTGAGCAAGACGAAGCAGGCAAATTTGGAGCCGGTTCAGAGCGTGTGTTGCGGGGCGTTGGCGGGTGCGATTTCAGCGTCGTTGACAACTCCTTTGGATGTGGTTAAGACTAGGTTGATGACTCAGGTTCATAAGGAGGCTGTGGATAAGGTTGTGGCCGGAGTTTCGGCTACTGTGAAACAGATTTTGATGGAAGAAGGGTGGGTGGGGTTTACACGCGGAATGGGGCCTAGAGTTGTTCACAGTGCTTGCTTCTCGGCATTGGGTTACTTCGCATTTGAGACTGCCAGGCTTACAATATTGAACCAGTATCTTAGAAGGAAGGAACTTCAGGATGTATCTCTTGCTCCTGCAGTCCCACTTGATTAAAGGGATTGTGTACTGGCCCTGTGGATTTAATGTGCTACTCCATCTAATTTTCGGTGACTCTCGCTCCCTTGCTATTTGTTATTTTAACAAAATATAAATCCCTTCTGAGTTTAATGTAGAAAAAGGTTTTGATGTTAGATACATTGCAGATAGGGTTCCTCACTCCTTATTGTTCTTCTGTCCGCCCCAGATTCTTGAGTATAGATGTGATAAAACTGTGTTCATTGTCAGAGGACAAGGTTGATGTAACTTAGAAATCTGAGGTATCAAAAGTTGTCTGAATAAGGGAGCTGCAGGCCAAATTGGAATAGAATGCGATAGTCTGAGAGAAGGGTGTGAGGGAGAAGATGATCTTAGAATCGAGCATCCGAAGAAGCCAAGCTCATTCATCAATGTATATGAGCAATAGTCATGCATAGCACACTTGTTAAATCAACCATAGTTTCATCGACTATTGTACCAAGTTCCTAATTCTTTCTCTTGGTTGAAACAAACATAGTTTCATCTATCTGTTGTACCAAGTTCCCATTTCGGTTTCTGATGGTTTGTTGTGTATAACTTGTATACAAGTTGCTTATGCATTTTTATCATTAGGATACAGGTGAAAGCAGTTTGCATATTTGCTCCTTTTTGCTTCTTTCTTGATGCTTCTTGCTTTTAAGGTAACATTATTTGATCTGCAGCCTGGGTATTCGACGGGGAGAGACAGCAAGGGGATGGGGGAGGAAGGCAGGTTGGTGCTTGTGTCTTTGCATATTAGTAGAAGGAGACGATAATATAATTATCTGGGTGACAGGTCATGTCCAATAGCTGATTCTGTGTACACAGGCAGGATCAATGTTGATGACTAGCAGTTTGAATTTAGAATACTCCTCGTTTGAGCATCAGATTTGCAGAATATTAGGGCAGACACTGCACAAGTTAGTTTCTCTCTGCACAAATCTGATGCGGTCCATAAAAAGATCGAGAGAAAGCCACTTGAAGCACATTGATTTGCTTGACTTCAAGGCACATCTGATCTAAAAAATCAGATAGTTATTTCGTAGGCAGTTTTATGTTTATTTAGTGGTTAGGCGAGGTTATGTTCTCCTTCTGTTTTATTATGCAGAGTGAACTTGTCATTTTTGGTTTGTAGGTCTAAAAAGGTTACTTAGCCTTGTGTAACGTTGGTAAGTAGCGTGTCACCTTCTTGTCTCTATTTAGGTTTCTTGATATTAAGTACCCACCACCCAGGTTCCTTCACCATTTAGTAGTTAGGTACTAAGGAACCTCCTTTGTCTTAGCTTATGACTAAGCTCTAAGGTTTAACTTTAAGGGAGGATTTTATTTGAAAGAGATTTTAGTCTTTTATGTTTCTGGGAGGTGCAACGCGTCTTGCTCTTGGGTTGATGCTCAAGAATGTTAGCTCTGATGTGTAAGGTTATGTAGGAGTGATTCCTTGAGCTTTATCCTTCTTAAACCTAGGTGTGATGCCCAAGGATTTCTAGGAGTTTTACTAGAGTGATCAAATGCCTAAGGAGCTTCAGGATATTTCTCTTGCTCCTACAGTCCCACTAGGTTAAAGTGGGTGTGCACTGGCCTATTGACATCATGTGCCAGGCAATCTACCTATGGTGACTCCTTCCTTTGCTCTTTGTTTTAGCTAGTGAATTTTGTCTATGCAGAGTTGTCATAGAGGTTTTGGCGTTTGGTACGTAGGACAATGGGCAGCTTTGCTGTCTCCTACTATTCTTCTGTTTTTAGGAATTAAGAAAAATAGATCCTTAATATAGATGCGATAAAACTGTTTACATTGACATATAACAAGCAGTGGTAGCACCTGGAAAGCACCGACACCTCATATAGGTCGAGGTATGGTGTTCGATACCTACCGACACTTCGACACCTCCGGACACGTGTCGGACACCTCTCAGCGGTGTCCGAATTTATTGATTTATTTTTTAATTACCGGACACCATGTCGGACACCTCTTGAAGAAGTGTTGGACACCTCTTGAGGAGGTGTCCACACGTATAGGGCTAGAATATGATATTTCGGGGACTTTTTTAGAAATGAAATTTGAAGTCCAATTAATCAGATCGACTTGGAAAAAGGTACCTTTCTTCTTTCTCTCTCATTCTCTCTCTTTTCCTTCGTTTTGTTAACGAAAGCATCCAAGCTAACCAGTTCATAGGAAGATACGCCAGCATATCCGACCTCATTTACAGACCCATCTAGCTATATATGACATCTCCTTGATTCCTTTGTCCCATGTTCTTCTCTCTTGTTACTGTTGAGACTCTAATCTTGTTACTGTTGAGACATTCATGCTACTATCTTTCTTTCTCATCCGTTTTGAACGATATTCAGCTACTCAAATTGATGTTTATTCTTATTATGTACATATTTAATACATATATATAAATGTGTGTATATATTACATAAATATAAATATATATAGAAATAAAATAAAAATATATTAAAAATTCAGCGGTGTCCTGAGGTATCCAAAATTTGGTTTTTTGAAAATTCCGGTGTCCCGGCCGGTGTCGGTGTCGGACACGGTGTCCGTGTCGGACACGGTGTCCGTGTCTGTGCTACCTAGGGTAACACATAGTTTAGCTGATGGAATTAGCATGAGTTTGATCTATACAATGTACCAAGTTCCCATTTTGATCTCTCATAATTTACGAATGTATGGGCCTTTAATTTCAAAAGGATACAGCTAGAAGCCGTTTGTGTATATGCTCCTTCCTTCTTCGTGTTTTTTGCCAGGTAGAGTGGCATCCATGTATTGGTTGGGGTATTAGCTCAGCATTAAAGTAAGAATTTATTTGGCCTTTTCTTTACACAAACAACTATACTTCATATTTATTCTATTCTAAAAGATTTTCTCGGTGAACACATATGCTGATATACCGTCATGGTGCTTAATGTGGTTTGCTCATGCAAGTAGTAGTTATATTATTAAATCTTGCTTAATTTGGTAGGATCTTACCAAACTGTTGGGTGTAAGGTACATCATAGTTGTCATTGCAAGCCAAACTTTGACGCATGTAGTGAGGCTTAAAATGGCCTTTGGGGTAGCCCTGCCTCACCCCACATATTCTTCTCTCCTGTCTGTTATGCCCATCCCCATATTCTCCTTCCCGTCCAGTCCAAGTCAACAGAATCACCATGACCCCCATGCACACATATTCGATTCATTACAAGTGTGAAATGCAAGTTGGATGAAGTGCTGATGGGGTCTTTATTCAGAACATGTCGAACTTTTTTCGGCAAGTGAAATCACCACTTCGATTTCATTGGCACCTAAAGTTTCCCTATTCTTCCGCAACTTCCACGAGCTATTTAATTGTCGAGTTTAGCACTAAATTTAAAACGGAGTTTTCTGATCACCTTCCGTCGGTTCTAACAGTTGGAAGCAGAAACAAACGAGATAGGAACCTTTTGTGTGAATGTGTGCTTGTGAGAGAGTGCTTTTTGGGCTACATTGGTTTTAGATTGTGTCTGATCAGCATGAACTGTGAATCTCTCTCTCTCCCCTCAATATGGTCTACTTGGCGGCAATGGTAAGTTTTTTGAGGGTTGGAGAGCCTCCTTTTCATCTTTTTGAACACACTACATTTTTGGTCTATATCATGCACAACTGTGATTTCCTCAACGCGGCTTATCTGGCAGTGAACATAATTTTTTGAGGGTTCGAGAGCCCATTTTTCATCTCCTTTGAGTTGGCCTTTTACTTGGGCGAACGAATTCTCCAGAACTTCCCCTGTATTGAATTTGGAATCAGTTTTGTGGCTCTGATTTCAATTTTTTCCAAGGACAATTAGCTTGGATTAGAGGAGTTTTTGATTTTAGATCCTATTCTGTGGAAAAGTTATTTTATAATCTTAGCATGACTTCGTATAAGTAGCAAATCAAACACAAGGATCCTGTATTGGAGGAGTTATAGCTTTTACCTTTTAGCCACACACAAAATACTACCCATCGATAGCATATCAATTTGAAACGACCCAAAATCCTCTCCTCTCTCTTCAGTCCATCTCTATCCATCTTTTCTCTCTTTTCACCTCCCATTAATCCATTTACAAGCTCGTATGACCCTGGTTGGATGATTAGATCTCTGACCACAGAGTATTGCTATTGACGTACACATATAGGAGGTTGTATTGTCTGTTTTGTTCATTGGAGTCAATATTCTGAGAAAGAATTTGAAAACGTGTACTGACTATTTTCTGTTTATAAATCTGATGCACAGTTTACTTGTGAAGGATGGGACTGAACAAAACTACGAGGTAATAGGAAAAGAAACCATTTGAAGACCATTTCCCTGTCTATGATTGAGAATGGATTTTTGGGTGTACAGGGGTCCGTATGCATTGAGATTCGGTCTTCACTCTTGAGGACTATGGTTTTGTACCGGCACCGCACCCGCGTGCCGAGGGGCTGCGGCTCTTTTACAGGTGACATGAGTGGTCCTTTGGGCTAACATAAATCGCTTGATTAGTTGTCCGGGACTCGGGGTTGGTGAGGAAGGTTCGATCCATTACCAGCGACCTGGTTGACGATGAGTCCAGGAAGCAGTTAAGTTGTTTGTGGCAATTGTTTGCTAACGAAAGTCTCAGCACCTTTTCCATTCCCCAGCTTCTCCAATCAGGGACTTATCTCTGATGAGCCAGACTTCCATTACTCACAACCTGACAATCACCCCACCGCCTGACCTTAGGAACTCGAATATGCAGCTTGATCGACAACTGCATAAGTCTCTATCTCCAAGCCAGTCCACATGTTACAAAGATAAACTAATAAGAGTATCATATACAACATGTGGGTACTTCTCGTAGTTGACAACTCAAGCCATCGAAGTCGAACCTATTAGTGATCCCAATCAACCCAATGTGCCAAGACCAAGAACTAAGAATTAATTTCTGGGGATGAATTAAAGCATTTGCGACAATCCTAGAATCACAGCCTTATCATCAAACTAATGCATGGGAATCTTACTCTGATACACATGCCCAAACTACTATAGTACCTCTGGACACTCACTAACAACATACGTACTATGGATTTAGGTTTTTTTTTTCTTCTTTTCCCGATACAATGCTCCAAAAACCAGACAAGTTCCTTGTAACCCTACGAGGAGGGGTTGGTTCCTATTTCGTAAGTATTTAAGTGTCTCGAGGGGAACCAAATTTTCGATCTTCAAAAGCCACTTTAAGCTAGATAGTGGTATGGATACAACTATCCAAACTCCCAATGGAATATTCCGAATTAGCTACGACATATCGAATTGCCGCACTAGTGGGAAAACCTATCAAGTTTGATTCCCACACGCTATTGCTCGTACCCGTTACGCACGGATCTGTGTAAAGATCAACCTGCACCAGCGCTGCCTAAATCTGATACTATCGGGATTTGCAACAATCACTTCTCAAGTGTGCATTTTGCCCGTAGCGGCTACGTTCTGCAATAGAGACTGGTGATAATTGCCAATGGATGGACGACCCAACGTCATATTTAATTTGCTATGGGAACAAGTGGTCATCGTCACCTCAAACCGTACAGTCCATGCCAAGCGGCCATGCAATGACGAGGAACTCTGCCCACAAACAGCCCCACTTTGTAGCGCACTTTATAATGGACTCTATGAGAATTCTTGTATGGAACCGAAAGAGCGTGGGATGGGTACTTGCTCACGTTGCACTGTTGGACCTTCACTGCCATTATCATCCTGTGGTGTTGCTTGTCATTGATCGAAGGCTATTATCCGCTCTCTTTCATATGATCAACCTTTCATACAGCCTGTAATAGGTTGATATAGGGGCATGTGGACTACTGTAGCGGTCGTGAGAGGTGGACTTGCACATTATCTACGCTATACTTGGACTCTTCATGCATCAATTCAGTGTCAAGGTACTTCTCCCTGGATCCTTTATGGTATTTAAAGTTATGATGTAGTTATTGAGCAAAATTTGGTACGGGATGAGTTGCGTAACATAGCATCAATCGGGCAATTCAGGTAGCTACTGATAGGTGACTTTAATGCGTATTTGAACCCAAACCGACAAACTATAGGTGGCTTCCCTACAACAATCCAAAAATTCTCCATTTCCAGCAACGTGTTCATGATTGTCTACTTATTGATATAGGGTTTCACAGACCTAAGTATACATGGTCCAATAAGAGATTTGACCTTGCTTATTACGGGAACGTCTTGACCGAGCCTTAGCAAACCAACTGTGGACCTCCTTGTACCCTAATTTCCCGGTTTAACATCTCCCTGACATATCCTCTGATCATATCCCTATTTTGATTGACACATAGGGTGCCTGCTCTGATGAGCGCGAACCCTTTCGCTATTGCAATGACTGCAGTACCTTGGTCCGTCTCTTTTTAAGGTTAGATGCTTATAGTTTTATTCAGGAATGCTGATCTTTGGCTGCTGAATCACTCCGATGGAAATATAATGTATAATGGAGTAAAAACCACCAGCTTGATGCAATTCTTCATGAGCTTCTGCAAATAAAATATCCCTTTCTTTTAACCCTATGTGTGAGCTTTTGTTTCAAGAAGCCTAACTCCACTCCACTCACGGTACTAGACACTCATGTGTCGGAAGCATGAATTTTGGAAGCAACAAGCAAAACTTCACTGGCATAAGTCGGTTAATCTTAATACTTCCTATTTCCATGCTAAGGTTACTAACCGCTGCCTGTTAAACTGCACTCAGACCATCATCTTGCATTCTTGCATCAGCAGGACTGACTGGTTGAACCCCAGTCCATTCGTCAAGGCTTTTATCAGCATTTCACCAAACTTTTTCACTCTGACCGTCCCCCTTGTGATCATTTGTTTGATTACCTTTAACTTTCACAGCCTCGGACGAATCAGCAACATTCTGATATTTTAAAGCCGGTCCAGGTCACTATAATTGAGGCTATTGTTATTATATTAACTCCTCCAAGTGCTAAGAACCCGACGGACTTAAAGGCTGTTTTCAAAAGAGTCATTCTTGTACTATCAAATGGTTGGTCATCAGGACTGTCCATGCCTTCTTCCACTCCAGTAGACTCATACATAAGTTGAATAAAATGTTTATTAGTCTCATCCCTAAGTGTCACAACCCGTGCTTAATGAAGAACTTTTGACCAATCAACCTTTGTAACGTCATCCACAAAGTTATTACAGCCATCATGGTGTGCCCAATCTCTGCCTTTCAAAATGCATTCATGCCTTCCAGACATGTTACTAACAACACTTTAACTTCTTATGAACTAGTACACACCCTCTGTAAGAAGCGTTGGTACTCAGGGTTCATGGCTATTAACATTGACCTTACTAAATTTTATGATAGGCTTGAGTGAAACTTCATCCAGTATACCCTTATTTTATTTATATTTCTGCACTGAAGAATCCACCTTATCGTGCAATGTGTCATAACTTTTCTGTACATTATCGAACCTTCCCGTAGTATTCGCTTGGGGGACCCCCTGTGACCATAACTATTTATCATATGTACATGTATGCTCACTTGCACCAAGAACATCACGCTAATTACCTTATTAGAAAGCCAACACGAGCCGCCAATTTCAATCCTCTGCTTTGCTGATGACTGCTTCCTTTTTATACAAGTAGATTGTGTTACTTGCTGCCATGCTTCATCGTTTCCAGCTATGTTTGGCATTGCTATAGGCACTTTCATTTATCTCCAAAAATCCTATGTTCTTTTCTTTGGAAACCTTCCTAACTTGTGCTGACTTTCCGTTTCTAGCATTTTGGTATACCGCAGGCATCGTGCAGTAATAAGTATTGTGTCGGCGTGCACTACCTAGCATTCTTTGTATTCCAGCGGTGTAGAGAACCGCCTCGGAAAAAATCCCTAACAAGAAGGATTTTATGGAGTCGCCATCTTATTTAATTAGGAAAAATAAAAATAAAAAACCTAAAATGACTCTAAAGTGTCCAAAACGACGACTAGTCTATCAAAAATCGGGAGATGGGTTCGGGAATTAAGTTACGTAGCAGGAAGGTGTTGGGCACTCGCCACGCCCTTTCGGTCTCTACTTCATTTATGTTGATTAAAACATATACAAACCTAAGCTTATTTATATTTTATTAGCTTGAAATTGACATCGGAGATCGAGTGACCTATGTATTTGGTCGGACTAACCAGAATCAAAACTATCGTAGTTCGACTGGACCCTATGGGAGGCGAACTAGATCTCGGTCTTTCACTCTTATGATATCTCGACTTCTTCTAGTCGAATAAACTTATAACTCTAAATTGACTACTCTTCTAGTCGTCAAGAATTTTAAACAAACTGAAAGGCTTTGAATTTACTTTATATATTTTTTTAACTGAGATCCAGTCGTGGGGAGGGGGAAACAATCTGGACTCTTCTAATCTAGAAATAGAAATACATGGGGACTCATACCTTGGTTTTGATTGTCCAATTGCTTGATCCAAGAATCGATTTAACGTAAAAAAATCAAGAACAACAATCTGCCCCAATAGAAAATTGCTATTTTGAGCATGAAGACAATCTCAAACAGATTTGACTCCTTCTATAAAGTTCTAGCTCTAAAAAAGATACACGATTTAGGCTTTTGAATTGCCTAAATAGGATATCGAGTGAGCAATTTAGGCCTAGTCGAAACCCTAGAAAGGAAATTTGTCCGGTTTTTAGAAAAACGTTATTTTGGACCTGAAAGAGACCTTAAATGGATTCAACTTCTTCTAAAAAAAAGTAGGTCTAAAAAATATATGATATCTAGATTTTTGAATAGCCTAAATCGGGTATCATATTAGCATATTAGAGTTAGACAAATAAAGACCCTTGAAAGAGAGCCTGCCAACTATAAAAAACCCAATTTTGAGCCAGAAGACAATCTCAAATGGATTTGACTTTTACTGTGATGTTGTAACTCTTGAAAAAATACACGATTTATATTTTTAAATCACCTAAATTGGATATTGTATGAGTAGATTATGGCTGATCAAAATTAAGGTGTATGCTTAATACGAGAATTTGATTTTTGACCTAGCCACCTTTCTTCTAGGGTTTTTCCTTTCCCTTCTAATCATCTAGATGAGCCTTTTTATAGGCGTAAATAATCCTAACTTAGGTTAAACCTAATTGGACAGGACTCAAACTAGACTGAACTAGACCACTTATTAGACTTAATTAAATATATTAAGCTCATTATATCATTAGGCCTAAGCCTATAATAATAATAAACTTAATTAACAATAAAGTTGAATATTGATTTAATAAATAAAAAGACTACAAAATGGGGTGTTTATAGAGTCCCTTGGTGAGGGAGCTCGCGGGCGAACATCATCGAAGAATAGCACCTTTTTGTAGGAAAACATTGAAAAGACCACAAAGACTCTGAATAGACCTGAGGACTGTGACACGTATATGAGGTAAGACATTTATAGGGCTTCTTACGTATTCTCCAGGGAGGAAACATATCGACATAATTCGGAATACAATACAAATATTGTTCGAAGTCGGAGCCAACAGTAACAACGATTGGTCGTCTAAGGATACATAAACTGGAGTTAAAATTGGAAACAAAACTAGAACTGGAGCTAGAACTGAAGCAAAAAAAGTTCACTACATGAAGACCCGAAGGCAATAGTAACAATGATTGGTCGCTTAGGCGAATGAGAATAGCGTATCCAGAAGCCGGAGCCAATAACAACGACAATTGTTCATAAAGATACAATGATGGCTTATGACTAAGGGCCAGAGCCAATATTAATGACGATTGGTCATCTAGACACACTGAAGGCTTATGACTAACGGTCAGAGCCAATACTAGTAATGATTGATCGCTTGGCCATAAGGATGTATCCCTAGAAACTGCAGCCAATGGTAACCACAATTGGTTGTCCAAGGATACTGAAGACTAGAGCTGAAACTGAAATTGGAACTAGAAAACTCATCTCCTAAGACCCGGAGCCAATAGTAACAACGATTGGTTGTTAGGCCAATTAGGAGAAATAAAGTAACCCTATCCATTGCTGGAGCCTCCAAGATGAGTTGAAAGGGTTGACAGATAGAGCCGTATATCTAGATGCCAGAGCCCCCAAGATGGGTTGAAAGGTTGTCTAGACATACAAAAGTAATCTTGTCTGTTGTCGGAGCCTCCAAGAAGAGTTGAAAGGGTCGACATACAAGATGAAAATAACTTTGACCGTTGCTGGAGCCCCCAAGATAAGTTAGAAGGGTTGATGCGCAAAGTGGAGTCATATGTCTAGATACTAGAGCCCTCAAGATGATTGAAAGGGTCGTCTAGACATAGAAAAGAATATTGCCTGTTGTTGAAGCCTTCAAGAGGAGTTGAAAGGGTCGATAGATAAAATGAAAACAACTTTGTGGTCGTAGTTGGAACCCTCAATTAGAGTTGAAAGGGTCGATGGACAAAGTGGAGTCATGTATCTAGACGCTGGAGCCCCCAAGACGAGTTGAAAGGGTCGTCTAGATATACAAAAGAATCTTGCCTATTGTCGGAGCCCTCAAGACAAGTCGAAAGGGTTGGCAGACAAGATGAAAATAACTTTGGCCATTGTCGGAGCCCCCAAGACGAGTTGAAAGGGTCTTCTAGATATGCAAAAGAATCTTGCCTATTATCGAAGCCCCCAAGTCGAGTTGAAATGGTCGATAGACAAGATGAAAATAACTTTGATCGTTACTTTAGCCCCCTAGACGAGTTGAAAAGGTTGACGGACAAAGTGGAGTCTTGACTAAAAGCCGGAGCCAACAATGCATCACAACAATTAGTCACTTAGATGAAACTGGATTCATATCTAAGAGTTGGAGCCAACAACGCAACAAAGCGGTTGGTCGTTTAGATACGAGAATTTTGGAATTATCACTCATGATCGGAGCCAACAATGCCGTAACAGTAGTTGGTCGTTGAGTGTCGAACATATCAATTTACTTGGTATGAAGAAAATGTTGCTTCTAGAAACATGCGCGGGATCTTATACTGGCCTTACACCATACAAAAATCACTGAACTGAGCAACATATTTGAAAACTTGGATAGCAGAACAATCCGGGAATAAGATAATGGACATGCATAGCATGCAAGCATACAAATGTTAGATAAAAACGCCCTAGATGAAATGAGCTGGGTATCATGCAAATTACACAGGTAGGCAAAACACGCAAACGTAGGAAAAAAAATGATCACGCAAGGCACACAAACACACAAGCACACAAAGGCACGCAACAATATATATAACTAGATTGAGATCGGATTGGAGTGGACAAGAACTGGGAATGGACTTGAACTAGACTAGGATTGAAACTGGAACTGAATTGTACGTGATGTCTGTGCACCGACCTAAGCTGTAGACCTAGATTGAGACTAAGACTGGAACTGGGCGACGACCGAACAGAGGAAGGTACACGGTATCTACGTTTCAATCTGGATTAAAGAATCTTACCCTACATAAACTTAGACTAGAAAATGAATGCACCCTACGAAGGTTGCCTACATACCCTCATTCGGAAAGGATCAAGTCAAATGTAATTCGAACTGGATCCAAAAAGAAGAATGTACGTGACCTCCACATACTAACCTGTACTGAGAGTTAAGTACCCTCAGACATGGATCCGGATTGAGACTGGGACTAGAACTGGACGAGGATTGGATAGAACAAGGTACGCGATATTCGCATGTCAACCTAGATTGAGGATTTCCACCCTCTAACATGGATCTGGATTTGGACTGGGATTGAGAATGGATCAAGCTAAATGTAGTTCAAACTAGATTTGAAAAGAAGACTGTATAGGACTTTCACGTACTGACCTGGATTGAGGGTAATATCTTCAGACTAGGATAAAAAATATGAAAAATGTACATGAATTTTACATACTGACTTGAATAGAGGGTTTACACCCTCAAATAAAGACCTGGATCAGAAAGTGGAGAATGTACGTGACTTACACGTAGAAATCTGAATTGAGGGTTAAATACCCTTGGACATAGATTAGGACTAGAAAATGGAGAATGTATGTGACTTTCCCTTATATGACTAAACTGAGGATTATATACCATTGGACATAAACCTAGACTGGCAGATGGTTGCACAAGATGAAGGTTGCCTGCATACCCTCGTCCAAAAGAGATTAAGCCAAATGTAATTTTATCTGGAGAGAGATGATAGTGAAGGGCTGGAGAGATACATTGTTTCTATCCTAAAGTCAAGAAGGATATAAGTGTGACTAAAAATTACAACACAAAAAAGTTTTTTATATATTTCTTTATATTCAACTTTAAAAAAAAAAAAACTCTTTTGAAGATTAAGGTCAAAAAGTAGATTCTGAGACAATGATTGAGATGACACAAAGACACTGACCTTGACTGTAGGGATATCACACGAGCCCATGAAAGAAATGCATGTAGATAAAAACTGAAAGATACAATGTACTAGGCGAAGAAAAATAGACTCTATCCTGACCGTCAAGAGAGGAAAATTGCAAGGAGGCTCTAGAAAAAATGTATACAGATAAAATGGACCATGCAATGGACTAAAGATAGACAGACAATGTACCGACTGTCCTGTAAAGGAATCACAAGGAGTCACTAGAGAAAAATACAGGTAGAAAATGCTGACCATGAACCGAGTGAACAAAAGATAGACACTATCATGACTATCGTGAGAGAAGATTGATAGGGAGCCCATTAACAAAAATGTAGGCAAACGATGTTGACCATGAACTACAAGATGATTGTCATGAAAGAGGAACCATGAGGGGGTGCTAGTCAAGATGCTGACCATGCAATGGACTGACGAAACTAAGGTAGACATTACCAAGACTTTAGTAAGAGGGGAACCGTAAAGAGCCCTGAGACAAAAATACAGTTAGAGGATGCTTACCATGAACCAAAAGATAAACCCTACGACGGATGTCATAAAAGTGGGATCATAGGGAGCCCCTAGAAAAAATGTGTGCCGGTGATGCTGACCATGGAATAAATTAAAAAAAGCAAAGATAGACGCTACCCCGGCTGTTAGGAATGGGAAATCACAAGGAGCCCGTAGACACAATGCAGACAAAACTGACTATGCAATCGACTCGATGAAGACTGACATTATCATGATTGTCGTGAAGAGAGAATCACAGAGAGTCCCTAGACAAAAATGCATGCAGACAAAACTGGCCATGCAATGGTCTGGATGAGGACAGACTCTATCAAGCCTGTTGTGAGAGGTGAACCACGTGGAGCCCCTGGACAAAAATGCATGCAGACAAAACTGACCATGTAATGAGCTAGATGAAGACTGAAAATATCATGACAGTCAGCGAATAAGATTCACATGGAGCCCCTGGGTCAAGATAAACCGTAGAAAAATAGAAACTATCATAAAAAATGGGACTAAAGAGCCCCT
Source organism: Escallonia rubra (assembly GCA_033065855.1). NCBI lineage: Eukaryota > Viridiplantae > Streptophyta > Magnoliopsida > Escalloniales > Escalloniaceae > Escallonia > Escallonia rubra. The sequence goes on along the minus strand of JAVXUO010000164.1, from coordinate 30,251 downwards.
TCAACATAATGCATACAAACGACGCTGACCATGCAATAATTCAAACAAACTAAGACAGAAATTATCACAACTGTTGTGAGATGAGACTCATATAGAGCTTTTAGGTGAACATAAGAAGGATACAAAGACATACACTATCCTGATTATCGTGAGAGGAGACTCCTAGAGACCCCAAAATGCATGCAGATGATGCTGACCATGCAATACACCAAAAAAAAATAGAGGCATACATTATCACAACTATCATGGGAGGAGACTTATACGGAGCTCTTAGGTTAACATAAAAATGACACAGAGACAAACACTATCCTGACTGTTGAATACATATGGACAAGATTGACCATGTACTATACCGGTGGAAAACATGCACTAGCCTGACTGTCATGAAAGAGGACTCGAAGGGAACCCCTAGAAAAAACACATGTAGATAAAATTGACCATGTAATGGGCTGGATAAAGCCAGAATCTATCTCGACTGTCAAGGAGGAGAGTTCCTATGGAGCCCCTAGATTAAGACAAAATGCAAGCAAAGACATATGCTATCTTGACTGTCGTGAAAATAGACTCACAGGAGGCCCCTAGACTAAAAATGCCGACAATGCAGCATATAAGGCGACCTAAGACAAACATTGTCATGACTGTCAGGACATGAGATCCATATGAAGCCTCTGGACAAAAATGCAACTGGAGTTAACCCTAGTAAAACTATGACAAAAGGAAAATCACATGGGAAAACCTCTTAAAGACATTGGCTAAGAAGAACCCATGATGCAGTTAATATCCTTTCACAGTTCGAGAGCATGTTTAAGTTGAAAATCATTTAGATTGTTTGATATGGTAAATCGACAATTCACTTCAAGATCTATCATTTTATCATTAGAATCTCAGGCAATAGTACCTATTCGGTTGACATTTTTATCTCTACCCAAAGAAAGGAAGATCATTGGAGTTTTTTGATCGAAAAACATTTCAATTTCTTATCAATAGATGCCATTTAACTTTAAGAAAAATTTGGTTTTTAACTTCAACGCACGAGTTAGAATCCTTAAGACTACTCAAAAAAGGTTGAACACAAAAGATGGATACTGAAGATATAGGTGCATAAGCTATGAGGCATATGCCCTATGACTGTATAAGCTGGAAAGCTGATGAGATCTTAGCCCTTGCTAGGATTGTATAAACTGAGAGGCTGATGAAATCTTGGCGCATGATTAGCCAAAAGATCAAAGTGTAATGACTAGGCTAAGCAAAGTGACTGACTGCCAAGTGTGAGACAGAAAGCTCATAAGGCACGAGATAAAGTCATGAGGCTTCTCGTATTATCGTTGAACTGGTGGCAACTATACCAAACCGCCACGCATAAGCTAGATAGGTCATGAAAATCAATAGGTCATTATCAGGCCATAATGAGGTGAACACAACAGGTTTTGAGAAATCAGGAGTCGAAAGGTCATCCAACAAGCCATAGGGAGGTGAACATATCATATCATAATATAACGAGCTCTGAAAGGTGCATAGACCATTATCTTATTATTATTATTATTTTCAAAATTTTCATTTCATTTTATTTTCGATCTCATCAAAATGTAAAAGAGCATTTGTGTTTCTTAAATAAGCATAACCTCTGGGAGGACTTTATATAGGGGACACAATGTAGGCCTGGGCTAAAAAACAAATAGTAATAAGGCTCAACAACTCAATCATGAAACCAAAGCCCCTAGTGTGTGCCCATTGAGACCGAGCCTAGGTGGCGACTAAGCTGCCTACTATCCCCAATGGGGATATCAGGTTGGACGTAGTTCAACCGAAATCTGCTAATATGTGTTCTTCGAACTCAATAAATGGAAATTGTTGGTGCTAAATTTTGACAATCGATTCTTCAATCTCATATATTTCTTTTTTTTCCTTTCTTCAATAATTCTTTTTTCTTTCAAGATTTAACAAATGGTCATCACGATATCAATCATCATCTATCTTCAAGACTTTGGTTCCTATAAAGGGGAACCTTTTACATGTTGAGTTGACTTTACAGCAATATTTAGGACATAGGCATACACAAGGAGACTACCTGCACAGGGTTAGAAAAATAGGCTTCCAAAAAGAAAGACTAAACTGTTTAGGCACAAAAGGCTAGCAAGTGGTAAAATTTTACTATAGGGTAATCAACATGATATGTGGTTGCCAAACGATGGCCTTAAATCATCAGGAATGATCATTTTAAAGAAGACTCATGCCAACCGACATTCTTTGGAAGTTGTTTTTTCTTGTGCCCTTACTTTTGCCTAGACTGTCCTTTTCAGGGTTTTTTAGTCTACCATTTTTTTTCTTCTTTTTTATTTTTTCTCAAGATGAATGGTCCAAGCTGAGAGAGGAAGTAAGTGATCTTTGGACATTAGAAAATGTTGACATTGATACGATACCTCGTTATCTTGGAGGATCTGGCTTGTTCTAGGTGAATGAGGGGTTGGCCAAGAAAGGAAGTCACGGCCTTCTCTTGATAGTCTCTTAGATTTTAACTCAAATGTTTAAATTTCATATCAAATTCTTGCATTAGGTTTTTTGACATTCAATTTCAAAGGAACTGAATTTTTATTTTTTAAGCTTGAAAATATAGGGAACATTACCCCCTGACGGCAAAGAAGAATCGTCAACGAGATAGACTACCAGTCTTAATTTAAAAATCATCTTTTTTATAAGCTCGGGAAGTGATTAGTCGATATGAAATAAATTGATATGAAATCAGGCAATTAGCTCTTGGTTTTGATAAATTTTTTGTATGCTCTCAACTGGCTCAGGATGGACACTACTTAATAGAGATACAATGTTTATCTGACTCAAACCCTAAAAGAGACTTCTAGAAGTTGAACATTTTCTTTTTTTCAAATTAATTTTTAAGAATTAATGGGAAAGAAAGGATAACTTAATTAAGAAACTAGGAAGACATAATCGAAGGTGCACATATACATTATTTATTTCTTCAACTATTTTTTATTTTGATTTTTCATTACCCTAGAAAGCGGAAAGAAAACAGGAAAGAACATATGACTCAATGAAGAAAGTAGGACCACACAATCGGGTGAGGCACATAAGCTCACCGCAGAATAAAACATTAAACTGGCCGATTTATACCTGTACAAAAATTAGACACTGATTAACCAGCTGGTCAACCTCATGGCTTAACCATCCAATTTGTCAGTGGGTAATTCTGGACTTTGAGAAAATGTCTGGAAAAGTGGGGTAAGGACTAACTGTCCGGTTAGCCTTGTAGATTAACCGTCCAGTTGGTCAATGAGGTAATCATGAATTTTTTAAAAACAATCTGGGAAGGTTAGTGTGAGGCCCTGATCTTAATTAGCTGCTAATCATTTTATTAAGTTTAAACATATTTAAATTTGGTTGAAATAATGTAACCGTGTTATAAAATTTGTATACATAAAATAAATATCAAAATTAATTGTGGGCCAAAAATATAATTATGTAAAAATTTAGGGGTTAAAAAGTAATTATGCAAAACCTTGGGGCCAATATGCAAATATGAAAAGTTGGTATTAGTGGCATGCCATGTGTTGCCTTAGGATTAATTATTTGGTGGTGAGTAAGCAAAAGAAACTAATAAAAAATGGAAAGAAGCCTAAGTGGATAATTTAGAAACAAAAGAGAAGGTGGGGTTGCAAGACCTTAGTCTCGGTCAAAAATAGAACAAAGAGAGAAATAAGGAGAAAGAAAAGAAAGGGAGGAAGAGAAGAAGAGAAGAAGAGAAGAAGAAAAGAAGAAAAGGAAGAACAAAGGAGAGAATCTTCTTGAATTGGCTTGGCCTAAAATTCTTTAAGGTAGGTTATCTTGTTCTTTTAGGTTTTAAAGCATGTTAGAGGAGTATTATGATGGTAGTAAAACACTTATATATATTTTCGAAATGATTCAAGGAGAAGGGGGTTCATGTATACTGAAATCTGCAAAACAGTCATGGAATTAGGGCACCTTTTGGTGCTTAGAAATGTATACTTTTAGTTGATATTTGGACCTGGTTATTTTATATGTTATACTAGTACATGTATAGAGTATACATACCAAATTCCAGATTATTTCAAGTAGTATTACTATGGTTTAAAATTCGTGGATTGAAACCTATTCTGTGAAACTGTACAGTCATGGAATTAGAGTACTTTTGATGCTTAGAAATGTATACTTTTAGTTAAGATATGGACTTGGTTATTTTATATGTTACACTAGTACATGTATAGAGTATACATACCAAATTCCAGATTATTTCAAGTAGTATTACTATGGTTTAAAATTCGTGGATTGAAACCTATTCTGTGAAACTGTACAGTCATGAAATTAGAGTACTTTTGATGCTTAGAAATGTATACTTTTAGTTAAGATATGGACTTGGTTATTTTATATGTTACACTAGTACATCTATAGAGTATACATACCAAATTTGAGATTATTTCAAGTACTATTGCTATGGTTTAAAATTCGTGGCTTGAAACCTATCTTGTGAAACTGTTGCTAGGCAGATTCTGAAGTTGTCTTTTTAAAGGGCTTAATATGATCTTAAAATAATATTTTCGTGTCAAGTAAAATACTGGGATGTAGATCTTTAAGTCTAGTTTTCATAAATATATAGTTTGACTGTAGAAGCCTTGTAATTAAATTGTTATGATTTTCGGAGTACAGACTACTCCTGCTGCCATTTGAAATACTGGGCAGATTAGGTTACATGTTTGGCATGTATTGTTGATAATACAGTAAATATAACTCGACAGGTGATTAAACCTCTTTTGAGGTACTTGATGACATTCATGTTGACGTATGTACATGATTATGCATATCACGTGAAGGAGGAGGAAAAAAGTGAGTTGAGGGTGTTATTTGCCGGGGTTGGAAGTTATCCGGCCAGGGTTCTCGTTCTCGTTCATGTCTTGATAGTGCGCACTAGCTATGCGTACTAATTCTCGAAAGGAATTATTGGCGTGCCTGTGATGACGTTGGACTTCTTTTATCGAACCCGCTACATCAGTTGGTTGCGATACGAAAAGTCTCTCGCACTCAGGGAAGGTTGGCTCGTGCATGAGGGGCATATTTGCATATTGATATTCTCGTACTTGGCTTGTATTTGTCTTGAAATTTTTGTACTGTTTGGTTATTCTTGGCGAGATCAAGTTAATATTTAGGTCTTGCTTGTCATTCTCGTGTATGTTCTACAAGATTTCAAATCTTGCTCGATATGTTATTCTCGTTTCTTTTGAAGGCAAGTGTGAGCAGATGCTTGCATGTGTTACTCGATATGTTAAATTATTCTTAAGTACGTAGGTATCATCTGTTCAAGTGACTTGCATGTTCATACTAACTACACATAATATGATCAAGTCATGTTTAGACTTAAAAGCACCGGATGCCCTACTGAGCCATTAGGCTGACCCATTCCCGATACTTTTTTTCTAGGTTCGGAGTCGGAGTATTTGCCAAGGGACGAAGAGGATTATCTCGGGGAGACTCAAGAGTATTACGCTGGGTGAGCAACGTTTTAGTTGTTCTTCTTTTATTTTGGAGTGTAGTACTTGTATAGAAGAGAGGTAGTCTGTAATATAATGTTATGTTCAGTCTTTCCACTTAGGGACGACTGTAATGTTTAAGCTTACTTCCGCTGTTTATCATTTGAGGTTGTGATAAAGCTCTGTTTATCTTTTGAGGTATATGTGTTAACTAGCCTGTTTAGCGTTGCGCCCCTTCCGGGGGCGTGACAGTTAGGGTTCTCACTAATCGTCCAGTCACCTTGTGGGTTAATCGACAGGTTGGTAAGTGAGGGATTTCAAAATTTTTGGGAAGGTCGAGGTTCTGACTAACCATCTAGTAACCTTGGGGGTTAACTGGCAGGTTGGTAAGTGGATCTATGGTTTGATTTGAAACAATTCTGGAATAGAAAAAGTTTTGACTAACTATCCAGTCACTCGGGAGGTTAATTGGCCGGTTGGTCAGTTGTTTAGGGTGTGTTGGAAAAAAATTCTAGAGTAAGGATGGCTCTGACTAACTCTCCGGTGATCCATGTGGATAAACCGGCCGGTTGGACAGTGGTATCAGGGTTCATTTCATTCCGAAAAGAATGACCATTGTTAATCTCAAAACTCTGATTTTCAATATCAAAATATATGGAATAACTGTCCCCATTACTATCCCTAACTAAAAAAGTGTCATCAGAGATGAAATTACGAATGTCCTTAACGTCGAAAGGGAATAAATAAATCAATCAAATTCCGCTAGGAATTTTCTAGGACAGAACATGTTCTGACCAATCGTTTGGTCATCCGATTAGATAAATTGGCCGGTTGGGCAGTGGTACAGATTGGGATATAAACCAACCAGCTTCAAACAAATTTCAAGCAATGTACTTACTGCCTAACCGTTCAGTCATGAGTGCAAAAAACCGACCGGTTAGTCAGAGTCTACCCTCTTTTGCGAGATTACTAGCTAGCTTACAGAATATTGGCCGGTTCCCCTACCAATATGCTGTAAGCCAAACATTTATTCTCCTAAAAGAGGTAGAACACTGAATAGTCTGGGTGTGTACTTTCTCTCTCAACACAAGTGTAAAGGTTATTCCATCGGCTCGGCTGTACCATATACCTCCCGCCCGTAACTAAAGATAATAATGGGCGATCGCCGTTATGCATACAAGTCATTTAATATACCAAGAAGATCAGGAGGCCCCTTTAGTACGACGCTGTGGAGTTAAGGATACAATTGAAAGATTGCCTTGAGACTAGGAAGTCCAAGGGTTTCAACTGTTGCCTTGAGTAGGTGGACGGGGTAAGACGTGTGCGTGTGTGAGGTATGAAAATAAAAGTGCAAGTATCATAGTTCTATCATATTGCACATGCCATGACATACAAAGAAAATACAACAAGGCCAACAAATCAATAAATTTTTTTCATGTCTAGTCCTCTTTATTTTTAGATCTTCAGCGGAGTCGCCGCTGTAGCGAACTGTCATGAAAAAAATCCCTAAATAGAAGAATTTTATGGAATCTCCATCTTATTTAATTAGAAAAAAATAAGGAAAATAAGAAAAATCGTAAAATGACTCTGAAGTGTTCAAAATGACAACTAGTCTATAGAAAACAGGGAGATAGGTTCGGAGACTAAGTTACGTAGCAAAAAAGTATTAGGCACACCTTTCGGTGTCTACTTCATTTCTACTGACTTTTGGCCTATAAAACATATAACACATAACACATGCATAAAAGCAAACCTAAGCTTATTTATATTTTAATGGCTTGAATTGGACATCAGGGGTCGAATGGCCTACTTATCTGGTCGGACAAACCAGAATCAAAACCATCATAGTTCGACCAGAACCTACGGGAGGAGACCTAGATCTCGGTCTTTGACTCTTATAATGTTTGACTTCTTCTAATAGAATAGACTTGGAGCTCTAAGTTGACTATTCTTCTAGTGGTCTAGAATTCTGAACAAACTGAAGGACTTTGAATTTTTATATTTTAACTAAGATCTGGTCGCGAGGAGGGAAACAATCTAGACTCTTATAATCTACAAATAAAAATGCTGAAAACAAGGATAGGGAATCATACCTTGGTCAAGATTGTCCAATTTCTTGATCTGAGAATCGACTTAAGTTTAAAAATCAAGAACAACAATATGCCCGAATAACAAATTACTTTGTTCGTTTTAAAAAAAACGTTATTTTGGACCTAAAGAAGACCTTAAATGAAGTTGACTTCTTCTATAAAAATGTAGCTCTAAAAAAGATGTGTGATTTAGACTTTTGAATGGCCTAAGTCGGGCATCTTATGAGCATATTAGAGTCAGACAAATAAAAACCCAAGAAAAGGAGCCTGTCAACTAGAAAAACCCAATTTTGAGCGAGAAGTCGATCTCAAATGGAGTCAACTTCTTCTATGAATTCGTAACTCTTGAAAGCTTTTGAATCACCTAAATCGGGCATCGTATGAGAACATTAAAGCCAGACAAATGAAAACCCTAGAAATGCTCACTAGAAAACCCAATTTTAACAAGAAGACAATCTCAAATGGAATCGATTTTTTTTGGGCACTTGTAGCTTTTAAAAAAATGAGCAAATTATGGCTGGTCAAAGATTGAATGTATGCTCAATACGGGAATTTAAGATTTTTTTACCTAGCAACCTTTCTCCTAGGGTTTTTTCTCTCCCTTCTAATTAGCCAGATGACCCTTTTAATAAGGGTCAAGAACCCTATGTTAAACCTAACTGGACTAGACTGTTAACTGGATTGGACTCAAACTGGACTAGATTTGACCACTTATTGGACTTAATTAAATAGATTAGGCTCATTATATTATTAGGCCTAAGCCTAAGCCTATAATAATGTTGCCGAGGAAAGAGGGTTCGTTGCCACGTAGAGGTGCCACAAAGGATGTAGTCTGAGTTGGCTTCCAAGTATGCAAAGTGGGAGACAGCAAGGATGGAGTAAGGGCTGAGAGCAAGGCTCCCCAGACAGGTCGCGAGGGCTGGCAGCGCCGTGCAGGCAGGGTGACGACGAACAGGGCCAGCGGTCGACAGTCCGTGTCAAGGGCGCAGCGTCAAGAGTCCGATGTCAGGGGTCCAAATGTGTTTCTCTCACTAGAACTCCAGAGAGAATGGGTTTTAGAGAGAGAAAGTGAAAATGCCAAATGAGAGAGAAGTCCTTGAATAAGCTCCAGAATCCACTATATATAGGCACAAATGCGCGCGTGTCATCACTCGACACGTGTCGTCCCCTGGGAGCGACACGTTATCAGGGGGTCCAAAGTATTGATTGTCCGTTGAATTGTCGGTCCCCGAGTTCGTTCCGCCTTGCCCTTGCAGTGTCCCTCTGCTTGTCTGAGGAGACTGACCACACCGCGGTAGCATGGTCAGAGTAGCCCGTTGCCCCAGCCTCCAGTCCAAGCCCTTACTGAATCCCACGAGATGCGTCAAGAGACGCGCGGAGATCCTGACAGCGACGAGGGTTGCCCCTGTAGCCAACTGCCAGGCAGACTAGGCGCGATGCCCTCCAAGGACCTGCTCCCGTCCAGAGTGACCCGGGGGTCATTGCCCTGGCGGTGTCGATGATCAATGGTAACATGAGCGGCCATGCTCACAGCTCAATGCTCAGAGTCCGTGGCGAGGGGTCCTCGTGCCGGAGCACTACGAGCGGAGCCCCCCGTGAGTCCGTCGGGTGATTGTGCCGATGGCCTTAGGGTTGTGAGCCCATCCCCGTTGCGAAGGCCGGAATCCTCGGGTTGATTGTGCCCGCGAGGGCCGGAGCCCGCCGGTTGATTGTGCTGGCGAAGGCCGGAGCCTTCGGTTGATTGTGCCTGCGAGGGCCAGAGCCCGTCGGTTGATTGTGCTGGCGAAGGCTGGAGCCTCCGATTGATTGTGCCGGTGAGGGCCGGAGCCTTCGGTTGATTGTGCCTGCGAGGGCCAGAGCCCGTCGGTTGATTGTGCTGGCGAAGGCTGGAGCCTCCGATTGATTGTGCCGGCGAGGGCTTTAGGGTTGCGAGCCCGTCCTGCCGCGAGGGCTGGAGCCCTGTCAGTTGATTGAGCCGGCGATGGCATTATGATTGCGAGCCCATCCCGCAGCAAGGGCCGGAGCCCGTCCCGCAGCAAGGGCCGGAGCCCTGTTAGTTTGATTGAGCCGGCGAGGGCTTCATGGTTGCGAGCCCGTCCCGCCGCGAGTTTGATTGAGCCGGCGACAATTAGAGTCGCGCTACTGAAGATAGCGGGGGTGTGTTGAGAAGCTAGTACCGTGCAGCTGGTTCCTCCCCAAGGACAAGGGAGGCCGACCCCCTTACAAAGTGGGTGGCGGACCCCTTTCTTAAGGGGGTGGCCGACCCCCTTACAAAGTGGGTGGCCGACCCCTTTCTTAGAGCGGTGGCCGACCCCTTTCTTAGGGGGGTGGCCGACCCCCTTCTTAGGGGGGTGGTCGACCCCTCGGGGGGGGGAATGCACTTTCGATTGCCGTCTGAATGCTTAAGGCGCGGAATATTTTGATCGAGCAACGGTTTTGATCATCGGAGCGCTTTGACCGAGCAATGATGTTGAGCATGTTTGACTGCCGAGTGGGTGACGTGTCGTGCCACTGGGGTCTTTTAGCGGGCCCTAGGGTGTGGTCTTGATAGGTTGTGAACATAAGCCCCTACGTGCAGGGTGCGCGGAAGGGCAACCCAAGCGGGCACCGCATGCATAAATGATGTTGGATGCACTCGGCACGGTCGTCGCTCAGTACATAGAGCCCGCTGTGCGGGCCCGAGCCCCCGGTTGATTGTGCCGGCGATGTCTATAAGGTTGTGAGCCTATCCCGGATGTGAGGGCCGGAGCCCCGTCGCTTGGATTGAGACGGCGATGGCTATAAGGTTGTGAGCCCATCCCGGATGCGAGGGCCGGAGCCCCGTCACTTTGATTGAGACGGCGATGGCTATAAGGTTGTGAGCCCATCCCGGATGCGAGGGCCGGAGCCCCGTCGCTTTGATTGAGACGGCGATGGCTATAAGGTTGTGAGCCCATCCTGGATGCGAGGGCCGGAGCCCCGTCGCTTTGATTGAGACGGCGATGGCTATAAGGTGCAGAGCCCATCCCGGATGCGAGGGCCGGAGCCCCGTCGCTTTGATTGGGCAGGCGAGGGCTGGAGCCCCCGGTTGATTGTGTCGGCGAGGGCTTTAAGGTTGTGAGCCCGTCCCGCCGTGAGGGGTCCTAGTGCCGGAGCACTCGGAGCGCGTCAAAGTAGCATCCCGGAGGAGCCGTCTACCTGGCGGGAAGGGAGTTGAAAAGATGTGTCCCGGAGGAGTTGTCTATTCTCGCGGGATGTTGCACACTCCGGAGAGTGGGTCGAAGCATGTTCCACGACCAAGGCAAGGTGCGCATGGTGTGGTGAATGAGTGCGGTGCCCGGTGGGCATGTAACATGATTGTGGCGCACGGGTGCGGTGACTACCGTTGCGAGACAATACCTAGTGCTGAGGCACATATCACGAGAACGGTGCATGAGAGCGGCGACGAGTGTCGCGGGACGATACTTGGTGCCGGGGGCATTTATCATGAGAATGGTGCATGAGAGCGGCGACGAGTGTCGCGGGACGATACTTAGTGCCGGGGGCACATATGATGAGAATGGTGCATGAGAGCGGTGACGAGTGTCGCGGTACGATACTTGGTGCCGGGGGCACTTATCATGAGAATGGTGCATGAGAGCAGCGACGAGTGTCGCGGGATGATACTTGGTGCCTGGGGCACGTAGTGCGACAGAGAGCCAGTGGGATGGATGTATCAGTGGCGCGGCGCATGGGCATGACGACGTGTGAGAGTGCGGTGCGCGGGCGCCGGCAACGAAGGTCGCGGAGATGGCGCAAGGGCGACGAGAGTCGCGGAGGTGTCATACGGACGCGGGCGACGAAGGTCGCGGAGATGGTACGCGGGCGACGAGAGTCGCGGAGATGGTGCGCTGGCGACGAGAGTCGCGGAGCTGGTGCGCTGGCGACGAGAGTCGCGGAGATGGTACGCTGGCGACGAGAGTCGCGGAGCTGGCGCACAGACGTGGGCGACGAATGTCACGGAGATGGCGCATGGGCGAGGAATGTTACGGAGAGAGAGCGCACAGGCGCTGACGACGAGGGTCGTGGAGACGGCGCCCGGGCGCTAGTGACAAGGGTCGTGAAGACGGCACCTGGGCGACGGACGACGAACGTCGCGAAGACGTGGCCCGGGCGATAGGCGACGAGGGTCGTGGAAAGAGTGCACGGGTGCTGGGGATGTCGCAAAGCGGGGCGCGACGAGGACGTGGCGATGGTGGGTGCGGTGTCGAGTGCAGGCTCGCGGTTGATGCGAGTTTAGCCAGATTTACGAAAAAAAATCTAAGTATGGAAAAAGTGATAAAATGGGTTGGAGATGAGCAACACAAAGATTGGAGCGCGAGATGCGCGTCATGTCCGCGAAATTTTTTTTTTTTTTTGTAGCATTGATAAAATGGTGGCGATGGAGAGGCTGCTCGGCCGTCGAGGGTGGACATGGGTATGAAGGTGGTGGTGTTGGTGCGATGGGTAAGGGCCGAAGAGAATGGCCGAGGGGGTGGCCTTGAGTGAGGGTGGCCGAAGGTGGGTGAGGAGGCCGAGGCCAAAGGTGGTGGGCCGAAGGGTGGTCGGCGAGGTGGAGATGGCCGAAGGTGAAGGTGGGTCGGCCATGGGGTCGGCGGGGTGGGGGTCGGGGTGGGTGAGAGCGAAACAAGAAAGGTGGAGGCGGAGGCGCAGCGCCTGCGGCAGCGCGATGGCGGGCTTACGGGGTCGGGGAAGAGGGAGAGAGAGAGGCCGAGGGGGGGGGATCGGCTAGGGGGGGTCGGGGTGGGTATGTGGTCGGCTAAGGGGGTCGGGGTAGCAGGGGCGTCGGCGAGGGTGGAGATGATGAAAGAAGGAAGAGTGGAGGCACGGTGCAGCTCGATCGGCGGACTTACGGAGTCGGGGAAGAGGGAGAGAGAGAGAGGCCAAAGGGGGGTCGGCGGGGATGAAGGGTCAGCCAAGGGGTCGGGGTGGGTGGGGGGTCGGGGTAGCAGGGGGTCGGCGTGGGGAGGGTCGGCGGGGAGAGAGGCCGAAGCAAGAAAATGGCGAAGAGGAAGAGGGGTCAGCGGCGGCAATGGCCTGCCATGGCGCCATGGGGGCTTACGGGATCGGGGAAGAGAGAGAGAGAGAGGCCGAGGGGGGGTCGGCGGGGATAAGGGGTCAGCCAGGAGGGTTCGGGGTAGCAGGGGGGTCGGCGGGCTTGGAGCTTTTGGGAAGAAGGTGGTGGAAGAAGAAAGGGGGAAGAGCGGCGCGGCGGGACTGCTTCGGCCGGCCGGGGGGGGGGGAGAGAGGAGGTCGACGGGGTGTGGGGTCAGGAGGAGGAAGGTCGGTGGGAGAAGGGGCGACGCCGGGAAGGGTCGGCCAGCAGTGAGAGTTACAGAGAAGGTGGTGGCGGCGCCTAGGGTAGTGCGGCGCTAGGAGGAAAAGAGAAAGAGATGGCGATTTAGGGTTAGGGTTCGGAACGGGTCGGGTTGCGGGTAAGCGAGCCGGTTGACCCGCTTGGAACTGAGTGAAGAGAGGGAAAACGAGGCGGGGCAGGCGCGGGTCGGTGCCCTCGCGGGTAGAGTCTGCCCCTTCTGGGCTGCTGTTGCCTTTTGACTTTGAAAGTGAAAATGAAATTCGAATTTTTTTTTTTTTTTTTGTGGGAGCCTATAAAAGGAGCATGAGAGGGGTTGAAATTTTTTTTTTATGAAGAAGAAGTTTGAAGTGAAAGGGAGAGAGATGGAGGTTGGGGAGTGATGAAAATTTTTGTTGAAAATTTTTCTAAGTGTTGGAGAGAGCATCAAAGGGTGAAAAATGTTGTGAAAATATTTCTAAGTGTAGAATGAGGATGAGAGGATAATGATCTGACCACAAGCATATAGGGTGCGAGGGAGATGCGAAAAAAATCTAAGTATTGAGAAAAAATTTCAAGTGTTGAGGACTTTGCTAACTGTTGAGCTGGGGCAAGGGTGCCGAAAGGGTGATGACCCGACCGCGAAAAATGAAGAAAATTTTCTAAATGTTGAAAAGTGAAGAGAGGTGCCGAGTGAAGTCGCGGGGGTGGTGACCCGACCGCGAAAAATGAAGAAAATTTTCTAAGTGTTGAAAAGTGAAGAGGGTGCCGAGTGAAGTCGCGGGGGTGGTGATCCGACTGCGAAAAATGAAGAATTTTTTTCTAAGTGTTGAAAATAAAAGGAAAAGGGCATGGGGTGGCGATGTGACTGCGACCACGAGGGGTTGAGATGAGAGGGAGGGGGACTTAGGATGGCGGGCAGGTATGAACGACCGACTAAGTCACAGAGGCGATAGATAGCGTGGCTCGAGCCACCCCGAGCATCACATACCAAGTTGCTGCAATGTGAGGTGGAAGGGGTTAGGAAGTGGTGAAGCCCCCAAAGGAGTGGGAGATGGCACCAAGGGTGGTGCCAGAAGACTTGTGTAAGAGCAATATAGCATGGAAATTCTCTAAGTATGGGAAATGCAACTTCATTGATAACAAAAGTAGGCGACATGCGGGGGTACATGGGGATTGAGTACACAAAAAGTGGCAAAATGACGGAAAAAAAATACAAGTGTAGAAAATGCACTTAGGGCAGGCTAGGACTTGGGTGGTTGGTTCACATGTTCCGGACTTAGAGCTTGAGTTTGCCACATGCAATCTTGTCTGCCAAGACGAACTTGAGGCCCCTACACCACTTGAGGCCGTGACCGACCTTCCGGTGATATGGGCAGTAGTTGGGACGGGCTAAGTCTTCTGGGGTAGCTTCATTGTCAACATTGGGTTGGGTTATGGCATTGTTGTCGATTTATGTCTCGAGGAGATCGCTGACAGTCTTGAAGTCACGCGGGTAGGCTGGGGCAGGCGTCGGCTGCCCTCTCTTGTCATGGCGGTAATCCTTTCTTTGGGACTGACGCTTGCGGTTTGTGTCGTCGTTATTGGTTGCTGCTATTGTCACGGCCGAGACGAGCTGAGTTTGGGGCTTCGGGGTCTTTGACGGACCGACTGAGTCATATGTGCGTCGTGCAGCTTCTTTGAGATATCCCCAAGACCGAAGTTGGAGGTTTTCAGGGTAGACCATGTAGGTGTCTTTCATGTTCTTGATACAAATGGGGACAAGGGTCTCATCTTTACTGAAGTCAGTGCACTCCAAGCACTTGTGATGAAATCGCGTAACATAGGCATTGAGGTCCTCCCCGGGGTTTTGACAGATTTCGGCAATGTCAACGATGGTCACACGTTCCGTCTCATAGTGAAACTTGTCAAGGAAGAGCTGAACCATGTCAGACCAGGAGTGGATAGTGCCGGCGGGGATCTTGTGGTACCAAGAGTAGGCAAGGCCAGTCAAGGACTTGTGAAATTCCTGAAGCTTCAAAGTGTCGCCCGGGCCATATTGCTCTAATGAGCCGACGAACGTGGTTAAATTCTCACGGGCATTGCCCGCGCGTGCGGTAATGAGTGCAGAGGTGGGTTGCTTGTATTTGAGTGGGTATGGTGTGATGGTTATGTCGTTGGCGTATGGCGCATGGCCTGTCAGTTGGGTCGATGAGTCGGGTGCATAATTTTGTGACAGTCGGTGGAAGAATGCGTCGAAGTCTGACTTGGAGACATAGTAGGGGGATGGTTCTTCATGGCCAACAAAGGGATGGTGGATGGCTAAGGCATCGGGAGCCTACGAGCACCCTGATGGGGTAATTTGATGAGCAGGAAAAACAGAAGGGTGATATACGACAGGTACTGATAAAGGTAAGTGTATGGTGGTATGGTTGGGTGGGCGAGACATATCCACCAGTTGACCGATTGTTTGATGTTGCTCCGTTGGGTAGGGGTCAGGTTCCATCTCAATGGATTCGTGGGTTTCGGAAGAGCTTATGGCTGGCACATGTTGAGGTGTAACAACAGGGAGGACTTGTTGCAATACTGGTCCGAGGTCTACTTGCGGTCTGCGTGACGGCATCACGGGATGCGGTGTATCAGCTATAGGTGGTGAAGATGCCGCGAGTCCTATCGCCAAGGGTCTGGATGATCGAGGCGGCGGTGGTCGCGACACTGTGGCCTGAGCGGCGTCAGGAGCCAACCCAGGTCCTGAAGGTCGGATTGGTGCACTGGGTTGTTGCGAGGCCAATGCATGTATAGATCTTTGCATTTCCATAATGGCGGCAATGAGAGTGGTCTGCGAGTCTTATAGGCTGGCTATGGTGGGAGTGAACTGTTGGACGGCCGCATTGACTGCAACTTGCACGTCAGGTGTGGGAGGGTCTTGGAGGCGTGCATTGCTAGTCCCCTCTTGGTCGTCAAGGCGATGCTCCTCTGGGATAGTGGGGTTGAGGCCTTGGCTGGTTGACTTGGTAGCTCTCTCTTGTACATGCATGGTCGCTTGGGTGTAGCAAACTGCAACACGATGCTCACCTCCCCAGCGGAGTCGCCAAATGTTGCCGAGGAAAGATGGTTCGTTGCCACGTCGAGGTGCCACAAAGGATGCAGTCTGAGTTGGCTTCCAAGTATTCAAAGTGGGAGACAACAAGGATGGAGTAAGGGCTGAGAGCAAGGGTCCCCAGACAGGTCGTGAGGGCTGGCAGCGCCGCAGGTAGGGTGACGACGAACAGGGCCAGCTGTCGACAGTCCGTGTCAGAGTGCAGCGTCAAGAGTCCGATGTCAGGGGTCCAAATGTGTTTCTCTCACTAGAACTCCAGAGAGAATGGGTTTTAGAGAGAGAAAGTGAAAATGCCAAATGAGAGAGAAGTCCTTGAATAAGCTCCAGAATCCACTATATATAGGCACAAATGCGCGCGTGTCATCAGTCGACACGTGTCGTCCTCTGGGAGTGACACATCACCGGAGGGGGTCCCACAGTATTGATTGTCTGTCGAATTTTTGGTCCCCGAGTTCGTGCCGCCTTGCCCATGCAGCGTCCCTCTGCCTGTCTGAGGAGACTGACCACACCGCGGTAGCATGGTCAGAGTAGCCCGTTGCCCCAGCCTCCAGTCCAAGCCCTTACTGAATCCCACGAGATGCGTCAAAAGACGTGCGGAGATCCTGACAGCGACGAGAATTGCCCCTATAGCCAACTGCCAGGCGGACTAGGCGCGATGCCCTCCGAGGACCTGCTTCCGTCCCGGAGTGACCCGGGGGTCATTGCCCTGGCGGTGTCGATGATCAATGGTAACATGAGCGGCCATGCTCATAGCTCAATGCTTAGAGTCCGTGGCGAGGGTCCTCGTGCCGGAGCACTACGAGCGGAGCCCCTGTGAGTCCGTCTGGTGATTGTGCCGGCGATGGCATTAGGGTTGTGAGCCCATCCCCATTGCGAAGGCCGGAGCCTCCGGTTGATTATGCCCGCGAGGGCCGGAGCCCATCGGTTGATTGTGTTGGCGAAGGCCGGAGCCTCTGGTTGATTGTGCCCGCGAGGGCCGAAGCCCGTCGGTTGATTGTGCCGGTGAGGGCCGGAGCCCCCAGTTGAGTGTGCCGGCGAGGGCCAGAGCCCGTCGGTTGATTGTGCTGGCGAAGGCCGGAGCCTCCGGTTGATTGTGCCGGCGAGGGCTTTAGGGTTGCGAGCCCGTCCCGCCGCGAGGGCCGGAGCCCTGTCAGTTGATTGAGCCGGCGAGGGCTTTAGGGTTGCGAGCCCGTCCCGCCGCGAGGGCCGGAGCCCTGTCAGTTTGATTGAGCCGGCGAGGGCTTCATGGTTGCGAGCCCGTCCCGCCGCGAGTTTGATTGAGCCGGCGACAATGAGCGTCGCGCTACTGAAGATAGCGGGGGTGTGTTGAGAAGCCAGTGCCGTGCAGCAGGTTCCCCCCCAAGGACAAGGGAGGCCGACCCCCTTACAAAGTGGGTGGCCGACCCCCTTCTCAGGGGAGTGGCCGACCCCCTTACAAAGTGGGTGGCCGACCCCCTTCTTAGGGGGGTGGCCGACCCCCTTACAAAGTGGGTGGCCGACCCCTTTCTTAGAGGGGTGGCCGACCCCCTTCTTAGGGGGGTGGCCGACCCCTCGGGGGGAAAATGCACTTTCGATCACCGTCTGAATGCTTAAGGCGCGGAACGCTTTGACCGAGCAACGATGTTGAGCATCGGAGCGCTTTGACCGAGCAATGATGTTGAGCATGTTTGACTGCCGAGCGGGTGACGTGTCGTGCCACTGGGGTCTTTTAGCGGGCCCTGGGGTGCGGTCCGGATAGGTTGTGAACAAATAACAATAATGAAATTAATTAACAATAAAGTCCAATATTCATTTAATAAATAAAAAGACTACAAAAATGGAGTGTCTACGGCATGCATATATCACATAAGTACTTTTTGCTTATCATAACGGTGCAAGTCACACGCCAAGCTTTCCAGGATGCCTTTTTCCAGGGTCTCTTAATGTATCCAGTCCTAGGAAGGCCGATTTTGTCTTAAGTCGACAAACATAGTCTGATTAACTCGATCCACAATAGCATTACAACATATGTGATGCAAAACTACAAACTACTGATAGCCCTCCTCTAAGAACTCTAAACTCATATTTGTTGTTTGTTTTGGGGATCTGCAATGGTCAATACCGACTAGCACTAGTCTCATGGCAAACTGCTTGTCAACCGATCAATGCTACTGGCCTCGATGCGAAAGACCTCGGTACCCTCAACACAACTTTCTGTATGAAACTTGGATGGTCTTTACACCACCAACCTGACTCTTTATGGGGCCGTGTACTTAAAGCTAAATACTTTTGTACCACCATTTTTTATGCTCCTTCCCACCCTAGGGTGATGTCTTGGGCTTGGCGCAATATTTATATAGGCCTTGACTCTCTTAAACAAGGACTCGGCCGGCAAATTGGGATGGTGACCTGGTTGCGTTTTCAACTACCCCCTTCAAGGTTTGCATTCCCATCGGTCTTAATGCACAACTACTTGGTCTCAAAGTCTACTCCTTTATTACACCACAAAAGACCCTGGATCTTTGTGCCCTAACTCCGTTTCTCCCGCCACACATGTTGTCATGCACTTAAGGTATCGCGCTTCCCTTATTGACCAACCAAATGAGCTCCTGTGAAAATTTAACCGTCATGGAAATTTCACTGTTAAATCGGCATAAACCTTCCTCAGGGCACAACTACCTTTACCTCCTAAAGTACATATCTTCCTTTAGCTCATTGCCCACCATCGACTTACTACGAGCAAACATTTATACCTGCGCCGTATCTTCCCCAATGGACACTGTTTAATTTGCTCACTTTTGGCTGACATGTAATTCACTTTTCTCTGCTTGTCCCGCTTTTTCCCCTTTACATCCGAGACTATCGCCTCTCCATAACCCTACACCAATTGCCATGTCCATCTATCGTGCTCTTCAACACTAGAGTAAGGACTCCCTCGCAGACAACTCTAGTTGTTTATATTTTGGCATGCGTGGCTCGCTCGTAATAACTTTATCTTTTGCCACCAAGTAATTCATTTCCCTAGTATACTAGTGGCCCCAACCTCCCATGCTCATGCCTTTCTTGCTGCAGAGCATAATATGCATACCTATTCCCAACTACCTCAACCCTGGTCCGTATTGGTTGGCAACAACCTTTACCTGTCTTTAAGTTAATATTGATGGTGCCTTTGCAGGTAACCCCAGTCATACCGGGGTTGTGGGTGTTCTTCGTAATCACATTGGCACTACCAAAATATAGTGGTTGAACTACTTGCCATTCGATGTGCGCTTTAAGTGACAATTTATTTACATCTCCACCATGTTATTATCGAATTTTCCTCGCTTGTTGCTCTGCCTTGCAAGCAAGTCTAGTTCTACCGCACGCCAACGGTTTTCTCACCTCTAGCGTGATTGCCTGGCCCTTGTCAGCTCGTGCCCCCCACGTACAATCCTCCTTTTGTTACCGTGAGGCTAAGTGGTCAACCGACTAGTTTAGATGTTAGGGTAACCACATCTTTTATCCACCCTAAAGCTCGACTCACTCTTCTTTTGTGCTAGAATTAGTACTGAGGAGTTTTGCATCGAAGGGTCGCTTCTAATGACTGTTTTACGTATTTTTGACGTAAGGTAACTACAGTTAGTTTTTGAAAGAAAAAAGGCTAATTACACTTATGTCCATGAGGTTAGGGTATAATTACAGGGAAGGACAATGGTTTGGACAAATTATACTTATGTCTGTTGACCAGACGGAATAAAAAAATACATAACGATTTTGAAGAAAAGACTTTATTGCCCCTAATTGAAATTAAAATTCCATTTTTCTTTTGTTATCTCCTTTCTCTTTCCAATTCAATTTCTCATCTCAGATTCAATCTCTCCACGCTCCCCCTCACCCTGCCCCCTCCCCCTCCCCTTTCCCTACCCCTCTGTCACAACCCCATGTTCCCCCCACGTCGATGCCACCCCTGCCCCCGCTATCCCCCCCACGCCGCCGCTGTCCCTCCATCCCTACCCCACCGCTGGACCCCTCTCTGACCCACCGCGAATCGCCCCCTCTCTCATGCCACAACTCAGAATCACGGTAGGTTTATTTTTTGGGTTGTTGAATTAATGGTGGGTTTTGGTTTAGGAAGAAAGAAGAGTGGGTTATGGTGGTGGTGCCGGGTAGTTGGGTCACGGAGGTTGGCATGGTGGTTGGCAGTGGCATGTAGGTATGGTGAGGGGCGGCTACGGGGTGAGGGAGGGTGGGGCAGGGAGGGATGGGGCGATGGAGCTGCCGACGTAGGGCGAGGGAGGGGGCTGCTGCGGGGGGCGATGTGGGGGAGAGAAGAGATGGAGGGGGAAAGGCGACGTCGCCGGCAATGGGGGCGACGCCAACATAAGATTGGTCGCCGACTATAATTTGAAAACCTAATTTGTTTTTATACAAACCATAATCCTAATTTGAACATTTAAACCATTATATTGGACATAAGTGAATTTATCCAAACTATTTGTCCTTACCTGTAATTATACTTTAACCTCAGTTATATAAGTTTAATTATTTAGTATTTACAGTAAAGGACAGTATTGCCATTTTGAAAATACGTAACGATGGCATCATAAAATAATAGACTTTTTGGACGGAACCCTAACACGGATAGACACAAGTGTTACAAAATTAGAATTTTTGGTCACGGAATGTTACATTTTGAAATTTAATATCCTTGACTGTAATTACACCCTAACCTCAGGAAGTGTAATTAGCCAAAAAAAAAAAAAAGAGGCAACCGACAAAATAAGAGCTTAACTGAATTTTTGATTTCCCGGGAAAGACACCCCCTCCCCTAGTCCCAACACCCCCCACCCCCGCGCTTCCTTTCCTCTTCATCTGCTTATGAATTTCCCGATCTTGGCTTTGAGATGTCAAACACCAATTCCATTAGAGTGAGAGACTAAACGAGCCAACAATCAAGAAACAACCACAGCTATATGTAGCATATCGAAGAGATGCTACTGAAATTTGGTTAACACCTTCAAGCTCACAATCGCACAAGAAAGAGAGGAACAGAGAATTTTATTGAAATAAGGAAGAATTCCAGAAGAGAGAAGAGCAAGAGAATTTGTAGAGAGAAGAATTACAATTCAAATTCAATCAAGCATGTCTCTCTCTCTGTCCTGCCTCACACACCTAAAAGCATAACCGGAATTCAAACAGAATTCAAATTGAATGTTATGGCTCTAGCGCCAAAACCGATTACAAACGTCTGGCACTAAAACACATTTAAAAGAAATGTAAAGATGCCGTCTTCTTTAATTGTGGCCAAGTCCAAACGATGCCGCCTTCATTTACTGTCCATTTGTCTAAACGATGCCGTCTGAAACTACCGCCAATTTCTGCTTGCAAACTTTAAGCTGGGGTTGATCCTTCTTCCTCTTGATTGATCATAGGTCTTTTGCCTGATCTTGTAATGCGAATCTTGACTCTGGGCTTGTTCCCTATAGTTCCTTCCAGCCCAATGGCAGCTTGATCATCACCTTCAGCTGTCTGTTCATCCACTGCAGGCCTTGGGGACATAACACTATAACCCTTCAATTGTTTCTCCAACTTCCTTCCAAGAGACCCCCATTTATCCTTACGAAACCCACCTTCACCGAGCAACCAAAACCCTCACTCTTGAACGCCAACAATGCATTCATCCCTCCATTTCACCCTCTTCTGCCTCCTCCTTATCATCACCCTCCCTCCACCATCACTTTGCATCCCTTTCTCCCCCCAAAACAACCTGACCCTCCTTGGTGACGCCCATTTCAAGAACAATTCCATCAGCCTCACCCGAACGCTCAACTGCCTCTCGCCTCCCCCTTCACCACCCCCACAATCTCTTTCACACACTTCGCCTTCTCTAGGTGCTGGAAGGGCCTTCTACGTGTACCCAATTCGGTTTCTTGATCCCTCCACCAACACGTCAGCATCTTTCTCCTGCCACTTCTCCTTCACCATCACACCTTCCCCTTCTTGCCCCTTCGGTGATGGGCTTGCGTTTATCATCACGTCAACTGCAAATTCTTTAAACCCTTCAATTGGGTACATGGGTCTCCCGCAGAACCCTCCAAGAACACAAGATTCATTTTTTGCTGTGGAGTTTGATACTAGTTTTGATCCAAACTTGGGAGATATTAACGGTAATCATATTGGGATTGATGTAAATTGGGTTGTTTCTGTTGCTTCTGTTGATGTGACTTCAAGAGGGGTTGATTTGAAAAGTGGGAAAGAAATGACAGCTTGGATTGAATACACTGATTTGGATAAATTGATCCGGATTTGGGTCGGGTACTCACAGGTTAAGCCTTCTCGTCCTGTTATTGTTACCCAAATTGATCTTTCTAAGCAATTTAAAGAATTTATGCATGTGGGTTTCTCTGCTTCTAATGGGCAAGGTTCAGCTGCTCATATTGTTGATAGATGGAGATTTAAAACATTTGGGTTACTCCCTTCAACAATGCCCATGGATACTATTCAAGAAGATGCGGACTGTTTGATTTGTTTCCCTGGGGACTCGGGTTTTGGGAATGAAAACCGATTCAATAACCGTCATAAGGATAAAAGGGTACTCGAATTGGCTCTAGGGTTTGGCGGTTTAGCAGCATTTTCCATCTCTGTGATTTCAATTGGCGTTGTGATATGTGTTTGTATGACGAGGAGGAATAAGAAACTTAAAAGAAAATGCAATGAGGGCCAAATTTGTAGATTTCAAGGGAATAGAGTCCCAAAAAGATTGTCACTGACTGAAATTAGGTCAGCGACAAAGGGGTTCAATCAGAACAGAATTATTGGTGAAGGGGCATCCGCAGTGGTATATGAAGCGTCGCTTCCTTCTTGTGGACCTGTGGCAGTTAAAAGGTTCAGTCAGGTGCATGAAGCTGGTTCTTTGTGCAATCCGTTCAATACTGAGTTTGGGACAATGGTTGGTTGTTTGCGACATAAGAACTTAGTTCAGCTCCAAGGATGGTGCTGTGAGAGGAATGAGTTAGTCCTAGTTTACGAATACATGCCTAATGGAAGCCTTGACAAAATTCTCCACAGACGCACCAATGCCACAAAATTCCTCACGTGGGAGCGAAGGCTGAACATAATTTTGGGCGTCTCTTCTGCTCTTACATATTTGCATGAGGAATGTGAGAGGCAGATTATTCATAGAGATGTGAAGACATGTAATATAATGCTGGATGCCGAGTTCAATGCCAAGCTTGGGGATTTTGGTTTGGCTGAAGTTTATGAACATAGTTCCAGGACGAGGGACGCTACCCTACCTGCCGGAACAATGGGATATCTTGCTCCCGAGTATGTTTACTCTGGTGTTCCAACTGTGAAAACAGATGTTTACAGCTTTGGCGTGGTGGTGCTGGAGGTGGCGTCAGGGAGGAGGCCTGTAGATGATGATGGAACTGTGGTTGCTGATTGGGTGTGGGAATTGTGGGAAAAAGGGATGCTAATTGAGGCCATTGATCCCAAGCTTATTGCGGGTTTTGATAGGAGGGAGATGGAGAGGATGCTTATGGTGGGACTTAGTTGTGTGCACCCAAATTATGAGAAGAGGCCTACGATGAAGGAAGCTGCAAGGATGCTGCGAGGTGAAGCGCCTCTCCCTAATCTGCCCGCAAGAAAACCAACTGTGAAGATTAGGTCTGTTTTGCCCGAGGGGTCTGAAGAGATCCTGAAGTTTGGTGAAGACTTCGATGACACGCCATGGTCAACCCCCAGAACACATTTTAGCAAATACTAACTTGGGAGAACTGCCTGATTTCTGCTGTAAGTGTGGACAAGTAACTGTAGCTGCTATTGTTAGTTGTGCTTTTGTTTGTAGCATTGTAGATCCTTCACTTTATATTTCTCTAGACAAAAATTAAAATACCTGCTCTGTTTCTGAAGCAAATCAACATATTATTCCTTGTTTATGCTATGCTTTACAAAGTACTTGAAATGAAACTTTTTGTTCACAGGAACACATTCTGCTTTGTTAGGCTGAGAAGAAAGCAGGTAAAGAAATATGGAAAGAAAAGAACTGATCCCCAACAGTCTCTTTGGTGAGTCCACAGTACCCTGGCTTGTCCTTTAAACTTGAACTCCACTAGCTTCCCTACAATGGAACAGAGAACAGAGAGTAGCTAAAGAGATTGCATATGCTATATTATCCTTTATGCTCTGGTATTTCTCTCCTTGACCTAGTTCTTCACTAACTGATGGTTACTGATCCTTAACCCTGAAATCACTTAGGTCTTGTAGACTGTTCATGTAGGAATCATTAGTTGATGCATAACGTCTTGTATTCTTTCTGGTAATGTGAATCCATAATTTCTTGTATTGTTTCTGTTTCTGAAACAAGTACAAGCTATTTGACAATATACCTTAGCTTAGCATCTGATATGGGCACTTTTTGGGGACCAAATAAAAGATCAATTCTTCATAGCTAAGGAACAACCTACATTTCCTGCTATCCCTTCTATGCATATCTTTACCTGGTAGATACATTAGGCAACACATAGCATATAAGTGGCTTGGTCTAACTCAACCCAACCCCCACCCCCACATATAGAAGAGAAAAATGAAGCAGCAGCAGCATAAGAAGGGAAAGTCACTTTGAAAAGACATAGGCAGCCCCAGAGTGTCCTTGTTTATGTGTTCAAAGCAATTATACAGACAAAGGAGCTTTCTGTTTTTACCAGTTCAATTTCATTTTGAGCTTTGACTTTCATCCTCTTCACTGGTTGTTTTTTTTTTTTTGTTTTTGAGCGGGGTGTTCTGTTTAAGTAGCGTGAAAAGTTTCTCTCCCCCCCCCCCCCCTCCCTTCTTGTTTGCACACAGCAAAAAAGTTACAGATGTTTTCAGCAGGCTTCATCTGAAATACAGTTGAAATCTCTTTGCCAAGATGAAAATTGAGAATGGAATGGCTGGTGCTGAGCTTTGATTAGAAATAAAATGACTCCAACAGAGTAAATGAACTCGGCTGAGAGAGTGCTTCTTTTTTTTTTGGTAAGCTTCTGCTGCAAACATATGGTAGTGCTTAACCCTGGACTCTGCTTTTTTGGTCCAATGGGATGTACCTGCAATGACCGACGAACTAGACTACTAGACAAAAATCCAATTGGAGATAATCTTTTTCTGTTTTGCGGGGTAAATTTGAGTGATTATTTAAGTGAACGGGCGGGAAAGGGTGTTGCCGCTTCCAAAATACCAAAGACCTTAAATATAAAAGCCCTTACCATAAAGAGAAAAAAAAAAAAAAACTGAGCAGACAAATATTTCTTTATGAGATGAAAATAAGAATGGATAACTGAGCAAAATTAAATTGTTTGATACACCGCTCCTTTGTACCATTGTTTGTGAAACATCAACAAATAAACGGTCGAAGCTCAAAGCTACAAATCCGGTCAACCCGGAGCGTGCCCTCCAAGTCACGCGCAACAATTTTTCTATCTAAAATACAAATTAAGTGTTGGCATCGACGGGCCACCTTCCATAACCAAGGGAGTAGACACCACACCACCTAGCATCGGGGTCGGCCTGAGACGTTCCCCTTGTAGAGGGGGTCGGCCAAAGCCTCCCCCTCGGTGGGGGATCGACAAGAGGCCATCCTTGGGGGCTCCCTGTCATGACCCCTTGGTCTTTCTCTTCTTAAGTGCTCCTTACTCTATGACTTCCGTTGCCGCAACTGAACATCATGATGTTCAATCGCGCCTAAGCGCCGTCTCAGCTTTACGTGCCACCGACACTATGCCAATCGCTGCGCCTGAAGGCTATGATGTCTAACTGTGCCTGCACGCTACCTCCTGCCATACGTGCCCCCAACATCGCTCCCCTCGGCCACACCCATGTGTTATCACCGTGTTATGCGGCCCCACACGACACATTTATCGCACCCCTATGCCATCTCCATTGAGCGAGCACCACTGCACATGCCTTTGCACCTATGAGGTGCCCTCGACTTTCTGTCACATTGCCATAGTATTGGTTCATCTCTTCACCACACGATACGCGCCTTGCCTTTGACGTGGAACATACTTTGACCCGCTCTCTAGAGTGCGCGACATCTGGAGGGGCTCCACTCATAGTGCTCTGGCATGATGACTCTTCGTACGAGATGGGTTCAAGACACTGCCTTAACCCGTGACGATTTGCGTGACACTAGGCTCGCCTGAGCCGCGACACTGTCACAGCTCAGGCGTGTGAAGTCTTTTTGGGAGTTGCAGCTTTGGAGGGCATCGCGCGTAGTTTGACTAATAGTTGGGTGTCGGGGTCTTCACTACCACTGTCAGGTTCTCTACGTCTCTTGACGTCCCTTGTAGGACTCGATAAGGGCTTTGAACTGATGGCTAGATCAACGCATTTTTTTTAAGTCAAAGTGATATTGTGTGAGTCAGTCTTCCTAAATAGACAGAGCATAGCTATGCACGGAAGGCCAAACGAGTATGGTCCGAGGAGCATCGACATTTCTTGCTTCCTCGACGAGGTGTCACTCTCAGGGAGCGCCGTCTATTGCTTAATGACATGACATCTCTTTGCCTAGCAAAACTGGAGTTTGGAACTCATTTTGGACAATTTGGATTCATTTGCAAAATCTCACTTTCTCACTCTAGTAGTTCGGAAGTAAGGATTTTGTAGAGAGCTTGAATGAACTCTAACTTAAGACCTTGGCTATGGAACCTGACTCGAGATCTTGACATCTAGACCTTAGCATTGGACTACTGAACGTTAGACCGTATTCCACTCACCACCTCACCCTGTAGCGTTGCCACCCCTGAGGAACCCGTCTAGAAAGCCTTGGTCTCTGCTATTTCTCTGTGCTACATTTGTACATTTGGCAGTTGCTTCAGACTGTATCATTCGCCACACCTTGAGGTATAGTATGAACTTGCTTCTTTAGCATCTCCTCCATTAAGCTCAAATGTTTCAAAAATGTTATTGACGTCGAAATCGAGTTTCATGTATTATGGTCGTCAAATTTTCTACAAACTGATGTTCTAGACACTATACAATCTCTTAGTCAAATTTTTTGTCATTTCAACCTTGAACAAATTTATAAGTTGCAAAAAATGTATACACCAGTTTATCAAGGTAATTGATTTGTAAATTTTACGAAAAAAAACAGATAGTTGACGATTATAATTGTGAAGTCTTTTTAGGCCATTATAGTTGATCTAACTAACACAACAAAACCTGTAAATTTTGATCCCTAAAATACATTACACATTCTTGTATTTAAAGACCGAAAAATTTCAGTTCGATGAGTCTTTTATTCTATAATTTTACTTTTTGTTGTTATTTTGAATTGATTGTAATTTTATTTTTTTTCTTTAATTTTCAAAATAAAAAAGTTGACGTTACATAGGGCGTAGGGTCGTTAAACTAGATTGAAATCTCTAATAAATAATAACTTCAAAAGAGATATTTGAGATCCACTTTTTTACCATTGAAGAACCACTTTTGTCGCTATAAGTCTCATAAGTGTCGCTTTATATGACTTTTATCGACACTTGTAGGGCTCAAATACTGAAAGTGAAACTCAAACTCAAACGGGACGTTCTCTAAGAGAAAAATATACAAAGAGAAAATATTATAAACATTGGATTTAGCTCAAGCTATGATCGGTCTTCCCACCCACTCCAACTTAACAATTTAACGCTTAGTTGACGACTTTCTAGCTTGACAACAAAACCACTGAACCACTACCTCCAACAGATACTTCAGTATCCCTCTAGGTTCTACAGACTCTCCCTCCAATCTGTTACCAATCAGATACTTCAGTATCCCTCTAGGTTCTACAGACTCTCCTTCAGACCTTGTAAGTTGGTCTTCTATCAAGTCTGTTTAAATCTCGTAGTTATTGACATATGACCTGTTGTATTGGTGTGATGGGAATTCTGAGACAGATTGAAGGAATTCTCTAATAGAATAACCAAATTTTGGCAGTTGCAGAACGCGTTACCGTCATGGTAATTGTTATATCACTAGCACTCGTGCTTCTGGGCATCGGGGTTTTGATTTTAATTCATGTTTGTATGGAGGGTAGGGGCTCTAGGAGAGGATTTGGATTTGGTAACAGCACCACCGTTGTTGAAAGGGGCAGCTTTGGAAGCACAAGCATGTCTCGGGACGATATAGAGAAGCTTCCTTGCTTCGATTTCATGGGGAAAGAGAAGGGAATCGGCAGTCCAGTGGACTGTGCAGTTTGTTTGGAGAATTTTAATGTGGGTGATAAGTGTAGGTCACTGCCTCTATGCGATCACAGTTTCCATGCCCAATGTGTTGATTCTTGGCTTCTGAGGGCAGCCCTTTGTCCACTATGCAGAAGCAGTGCTGATTCGTGCAGGCGTGGGTCGATTTCTGGCATTGGGAGCAGTCGTTTCAGCGAAAGCGTGATCGAGTTTGGAGAGTACCAAACAACAGATAGTGGCCATTTGACTAGTGAGACTGCACTCGAGCTGATAGATGGTCAAACAGCGGATACTAGTGTTGAGTTTATAGAGATCGAAGTTAGGGAGCGCCAAACTGTAGAAAGTGGCACTGCAACTGAATTGGGCAATTGCCATACAGTTGAATGTGGCCACATGAGTGATACTGATACTGCGTTTAGCGAGAGCCAGATAGCAGAAAGTGGGCATTTGGGGGAGACCGCAATCAAGTTGAGAGATGGTGAAACAGCAGAATCTTGCCATCTTAGTAGTAATAATATTGAGTTGGGAGAGAATCAAGAATTGAAAGAATCTAGGGAGAACCGACCTGCAGAAAATGGCCACATGGGTGAGACTACAACCGACTTGAGTGAGGGCCAAAGAGCAGAATGTGGCAATTCAAGTGAAAGTGGCATGGACTTGAAAGTGAGCCAGGTTGAGATTGACTTTAGGGAGAGGCAAACAGCAGAAAATGAACACTCTAATGAAACTGCAACAAATCTAGTGATGATCAACCAGAAAGATGTGGCCATCTGAGATGTTCGGGCGCGGTATCGAGTGTTGTTTACCCTCTTGGTTGATACTGAGATTCGACCTAAGGAGAACCAAAGGGGAGATAATGACTGCCAGCCTCACCATGATTTGGCATTGCAATGTTGCTTGATGAGATTGCTTCAAGTGTAAGAAAATTTTCTGGCTGTTACTCGAATTGTAGGAAGATAGGTACAACCCTCCCGTATACTCATTATTAATAATCGTTAAATGTTTTTAGTGACTTTTATTTAGTGACGCTAAAAAAAGTACTTTTAAAAGTGTTGCTGAAAGTTTTAGCTGAGCTGTCACTGATTATATCTAGCGACCATTAATTATCGTTGTATAAGGATTTGTAGCTCTCTTACTACAATTAGGGTAGCAACAAAAAATTATCCCAGGTGTAAACCTTGGGTTATCGCTAGAAATATGGTTAACATTATGACTCTCGTTAGATAACCAGGGGCGGAACCATAATTTTTTTTCAGAGAGTGCAAAAATTATATCGAATTCACCAAAAAAATGTATTAGTAAATTAAGAATTAGCAAGCAAATTAACCAAACATATTTTTTAAATCTTTATATAATTACTGAAATTAAACTAAAATTTAAGAACTTACCTCACAGTCAGTAGTGCAGAGAAACAATAGTAAGTACTGAGTAGTCTCAGTCCGTCCTTCTAGTTCCAGATCTGGTTGGATCGTTAGAGAGAGTCACAGTCTTATGGTCGTCGCCTCGTCGGTCAGCATCTCGGTGGCCGGTGCTGGAAGAGGTCGTCTTCGTCCGTCAGTCCGTCACCGTCGTCAAGCTGTCAAGGTCGCGGTCAGAGGGAGTCGGAGTGAGTCGGTCATCGTCACGCCGATCACGGTCCAGATCTGGTCACAGCCCACAGGCTCACCGTCGCGGTCGTCGGTCGGAGACTCGAAGCAAGTATGAGTCACCAGTTGGCGGTCACGGCTTGTGCCTCAGTCCTCACTGGTCACGGTCCTCACGGTCAGAGAGAGAGAGAGAGAGAGAGAGAGAGAGATGACTGTCTCAGGGGACGGGGTCTCGAGGACGGCGGTGCAATTCCCAGGAATTGTCTACATGGGCGGAACTACATTAGGACTAGCCCTCCTTAGTCCTAATGTAGTTCCACCGATTTAGACAACTCTAGTTATTGTTTCTTTTGCTACAATTTGATAGACACACATCACCACTGCATAACAGTAGCTTCTATAGCGGCAAACTTGTTTGCGCTCAATGGTGAACTCACAATCAATTTGCAGGAAAACGCTACAAATATTTTAAAGCATGAGTTCTTTTTTGTTTCTCTCTGAAGAGTTTTTCTAAAATATTTAGAAGAATGAA
>JAVXUO010003042.1:0-148540 GCA_033065855.1 Escallonia rubra | reverse complement strand
TCAAAGGAAAAAGCATAATGTTCGTAGGAGATTCCCTTAGCAGAAATCAGTGGGAGTCACTGGTGTGCATACTTTACACCGCCGTGCCCGGCACCAAATACGATACCGCATTGGATGGCGATGTCTCAACCCTCACATTCACGGTACGCTCGAGACCCTTTCTCGATTTGAGTTGTATCCAACTAAATCAGACGGTACAATCACTCCGAAGCTTATATGGTTTCACTGAATGAGAAAATGTCTCGATTTGAGTTGTATCCAACTAAGAATAGGAATTTTAAGGGATGTTATTATGTTAATACGTCAATTATGTGTGTTGATTGTCACGAAATGTCATGATTTTGGTTTCAACTTCTAAAAGTGGTTACACACTTACACTCAAGACTGTCACTTGTTGGTAAAAGAACGGAAAGAAAAGAAAGTTGCTTTCTTGTATTTTTTGAGGCATTCATTGGCCGAGAAAATTTAATGGCCTGTTTTCTCTAACTTTTCCAAAAATGCTCTCCTGCTAAATTCACAAGATTTTGCAATAAGGTATATCTTAACAAAGTTGTTCTCTTTACCGGTCTGCTTAAAACAATCATTTCTTACTGTTGTCATTAATACGTTCAGTCACGTAAGCTCATTTTACTTATCTTTGTAACTTATAACTAGAAATAAATTTCTTAGTACAAAATAAAAATCATTGTGTGCAATATGTTTTTAAGATACAAAATGACGTAGAGTCAGTTTTGTTTAAGAAAGAAAATGATGAGAGTTTTTGTTTTTGAAACAGACTTTCCCAACACTTGAACCTTTTTAAATGAACACCTCAATCAAAGCAAGTCCCTTTTTTTTTTTTCTTTAATTTATTTTTCTCCAAAAACACTTTTTTCTCGTGACATTCTTGACAAATGAAAGGAGACGAATGATATACCACCTGATCGAGGTTTGATATTGCGTTGGCTAAAGTTTGATATGTAATTATAATTGCAGGATTATGGAGTCAAAGTGATGCGTAATCGCAATGTGTTTTTGGTGGATGTTGTGAAAGAAGATATGGGCAGGGTCCTAAAACTGGACTCAATTAAGAGTGGCAAGCTATGGGAGGGAATAGACACGCTCATCTTCAATACATGGCATTGGTGGAATCGCAGAGGACCCTCACAACCGTTAGTATACACCACAACGTTACACTCTTCTTTCTTCCTTCCTTTTAAGTAAAAAAGTGACAGGAATGTAACAGGGAGTTCATTGTCTACAAAGAAAGGTGCACATACACAGGATGACTCCTATTCGATTTATACCTTAAGCCATTAAAACCTGATCTACCCAGAAATATATGCTCAACTTATTTTTCACACTTACTTGACGTAGGACTAAATAACTCCACATGTGCACCTCAACAATCTTCCTCTCACATGTGAGCCCACACAAATAGAAGCTTTCCCTGCTCTGCCAAGAGCAACTATTTTCTTTTCAATAGCCATCAGCACGAGTGCAAGGCCCAAGTCGCCACCACGGGCTCTGACACTGTTACGAAGGCATAAGGGAGTCGTGTGTCCACCACCAAGATGGCTCGTATATACAGGATGAGCCCAACCTGTATATCCTAAAAGCTTAAGCAACTAGGACTTGATCCATCCAAGTACATGTCCAACTTATTTTCCAAACTCACTTAAGTCATATGACTACTTCTCCACCTCAAGAAAAAGCAAGTGCTACTGATTAACTTTTGAATTGTTGTAATTGTGCAGATGGGATTACATTCAAGTAGGAAACAAGATATATAAAGACATGGATCGAATGGTTGCTTTTGAGACGGCACTCAACACATGGGCTGGGTGGGTGGACTCCAACATTGATCCTACCAAAACCAGGGTTTTCTTTCAAGGGGTCTCTCCATCTCATTACAAGTAAGTTACTACTGATTTGGGCACTAGTTTTCTGTCAATAAACCAACTTTGAATTGTACATAGCTGATGAACTTTGGACAATTGTGTTGTGTAGTGGCACCGAATGGAACGAACCGAGTGCCAAGACATGCCTAGGCCAGAAGCAACCCGTGGTTGGGTCAAGATATCCAGGAGAAACGCCGCCTGCTTTAGCGATTCAGAAGAAAGTATTGAGCAAAATCAGGAAGCCGGTGACATTGCTTGATATAACCAACCTTTCGCTACTTCGCAAAGATGGACATCCTTCTATCTATGGCCTTGGTGGTCGTACCAAAATGGACTGCAGCCACTGGTGTCTTGCAGGAGTCCCTGATACTTGGAACCAAATTCTTTACAATCTTATCTTTTGAACATAGGGGTTCTCGAATAATAATGAGTTACATTGAGGATATATAAGCTCAAAATCTTGAAGAGGAAGATCGAGTTTACCAAACAAGTATAAGAGTCGAACTCAATCCTCATGTATAGTCAATAGGAGATTTTAAGGCAAGCCTCACTGCAAAGTGTGGAAGATTCAATTCTGATACCATGTTATAGTCTGGTGTAAAACTCAAAAGCATTCTTCTGAGGAGGTAGACCCCACCAAGTATATGAGTTGAACTCAATCCCAATTTATAAGCGATGGATGCGAGACATTAACCTGCACAAATTTATGTTTTGCTGGTTAGATCTTCTAGGGGATTTTCTAAGCGTCAACCGGTGACAGTCCCTTGCAAGCATGTTGTACACATAAATTTTGCGTTGAACTGCAAGATAAGAAACAATTGCACAAAATTGAGTTTATCAATTCAGATTAAAGAGGTTAATCGTTTTCAGATTCATAATGCGCAGTTATGCACAGATTGAGTTGGCAGTTAATCGTTTTCAGGTTCATTGTTAAAAATCTAGTTTTGAGATGAGTCAAACTTTGACACAAAGCTAGCTAGCTGACTTAATCTTCGAACGGAAGTGATACCGCTTGTTTAAGTTTATGCATCAGATATGCAGTTATCATGTGGTAGCTAGCTTTACGCTGGGTCATCGTGGAAATCTATGTTCAATGGTACTTGTGGAGTTAAGATGTTAAAAGTGGAGCTCAAATATCAATTCACACGGGAAAAAAAATAATTCAAGAACTTCATTGCAATCTTGTATTGTCATTATATTTTCAGGGAGGAGAAAAATTATACAAAGACATGGATCGTTTGGTAGCCTTTACGTTGGGATTAACTACATGATCAAACTGGGTAGACTCTAGTGCGGATCAAACCATCACCGCCCAAGTATTCTGTCAACGCACCTCTGCAACCTATTATGAGTAAGCCTTCACCTCTCTTGTTCGGTTGAGCTTTATTCATAAATCTTACTCCATGTTTCTCTTTCTTTTTGCAGGCAAATAAGTCACATTCTTAATAACATAATCACAACCTATTTATTTTGGCTAAAATACCGAGGTTTGCACTGTGTTGCTTTAAAACCCCGACCTTCCGATATTAGCTACCGAAACATCTGAGGTTTACTTTTATAGTAATTTAGAGAATGTGGGAAAAATTTGTCATGTAGGGTCCACCGGAAGAAACAACTCGTGATAAAATAGTTATCCAATTTCTTAGAAAAGAAAATTAAAGGTGAAAAAGGAATATAAATTACTTTATTTTTTGGTTGTAAGTGTGATCGAGAAGCAAATAGTGAGATTCAATAAATCACATATTCGAGCGTTTGAATACTCGTCATTTTCGCAGAGCCTGTGTTGAGTCCTAATGTACAAAGACGAAATCTCAGTTCGTCTTTTATATCTTAAAAATGACTTTGTTTGGTTTGGTAGTAAAAAGTTTTTGTAGCTTTCGATTCGTGTGCAGTGCTTTTTCTTTTCTTTCTTTTTTTGTACTTGATAAACTTCGTTGTTCATATTTTAAACTTAAATGAGAGATGAAATTTTTTAAAAGTGGTTGAAGAGTTAAAGCAATCAAAGTTTTAAATCGAGCATAGATAAATACAAAATTTTAAACGTATGAGGTTGCAGATTTTGCTTTAAATATGAATGATTTGCTATCTCAACATAAATTTTCCGGTATCCGCATCATTTAAGCTCACTGCAAATTATACATTCCAATTTTAAAGTTGCCAAAAAAATGCAAAGAATGTTTACTTTTTCATAAAAGAACCTCAGTGGGGTGAATCTACATACAACAAAGCAAAATTTTATGTTAAAACAAAAAAAAAAGATTTTATACTTTTTATTTAGGTAAGTCCTATTATCAAAGTATATTTGATTTTTGACAAAGCAATATGTATTGCTATAAAATCAACAGGTACAACTATTCAAAACAGACCATTTTGACAAAACTTGAATTTGCTTTGAAAACAGGGCTACCTTAATATTATACATAGACCAGGCCAAGCATAAAAAATGTGCGTCTAGCTCTATCAGTAGCTGGATTGTCATTTCTGCTTCTTTCAAATGGCTGTTCACCCTGGTCTTTTCCGTCACCACCCTGTGGCTCTTCTCTCCTTGGTTACACTTTTGAATCTGACCCACCAGGCTTATGCAGAGAAATATTCTTACGAGTCAGGCCAGGATGATGGCGAGCCAAGAAAGCAATCAAACAGCTGCAATCTCTTCAAAGGAAGCTGGGTTTTTGACGATTCATACCCACTCTATAATGGGTTGATTTGCCCTTTCATCAATCCGGGTTTGAACTGCCAGAAAAATGGCAGGCCTGATAAACTTTACCTCAGTTACAGATGGAATCCTGATGATTGTGACCTTCCAAGGTAAGTCATCTCATCTCTCTCTCTCTCTCTCGACCAAGATAGAAATATTGTTACTTATAGTATAAACATAAATTAAGGCAAGAATATGGTGTAAATTTTAGCCCACCAACCTCTTAGCTAATGTGTTGATGATGGTGTGGTGAAGGTTCGACGGTCAGGATTTCCTGCAGAGGTTCAAGGGCAAAAAGATAATGTTGGTGGGGGACTCTTTAAGCTCAAATCAGTGGCAGTCACTAGCTTGCATACTTCACAATGCAGTGCCAGACTCTAACTACACCTTAGTCCAGCGAGGGCCTCTTTCCAAGCTTACATTTCTGGTAAATTTTAGTCCGAAACTCTTTCTTACACGAGCGACATTCATAATGTGACATGTAACGGTTAAAACAGCACGTATAAGGTGATAATTGCACAATTTTTTGCCATAGAAGCGGCTCGTGTACAAGATTTCATTCATGGCAACGCATCCGATAAGATTTTATTTAAAACACGACCTTTATTAATTTCGTGATCTTTTTCCATCAATGAAGGAATACGGAGTCTCATTCGTTTGACAAAATTTTTTTTTTGGTTTTCAGTTTTTAAAGAGCAGTTTTTTAAAGAGCAGTTTAATTTTTTTTTATAAAAACAAGTGGGTGTTTGATAACCCGGTTTTGGTGTTTGGTAACCCTTTTTATTTTGACTTTTTTTTTTGGTGGTTTGCGGTGGCGGAGGTGGGGTGCAGCGGTGGTGACCGGTGGTGGTGGTGGTGGTGGTGGCCGGAGGTGGCTGCCGGCAGTCGCCGGCGGTGGTCGCCGGCGGCCGGAGGTGGCAGCCGGCAGTCGCCGGAGGTGGCAGCCGGCAGTCGCCGGAGGTGGCAGCCGGCAGTCTCCGGCGGTGGTCGCCGGCGGCCGGAGGTGGCCGGCGGTGGTCGCCGGCGGCCGGAGGTGGCAGACGGCAGTCTCCGGCGGTGGTCGCCTGAGGTGGCTGCTGGCGGTGGGATGGTGGTCTAAGAAAAAAGTTTCTGGAGTTTTTTTACTCTTTTTTACTCTTCAGTTTAAAAACTGGTTTTTAAACTGAAAAAATGGTTACCAAGCTTTTTTCAGTTTTTAAAAACTGAAAAAAGAGGAAAAAAACTTTGTCAAACCTAGCCTCCGTCATGTTCTTGAAAAACGGGTTTCTGGTAGACCTGGTGGTTGAAGACATAGGCAGAGTTCTGAAGCTAGAATCCATCAGCAGAAGCAACCAGTGGAAAGGAGTTGACATCCTCGTTTTCAACAGCTATCACTGGTGGGCGCATACCGGACGCTTGAAAACGTGCGATTCCAAAATTTTCACGTATTAAAATGCAGCCTTCAATGGAAACATTTAAGAGGAAGATAATGTCATTGTTGTGTTGCAGATGGGACTACTACCAAGTTGGTGACAAGCTATCAAAAGACATGGATCCTATGGAAGCCTACAAGATAGCTCTAACAACTTGGTCTAAATGGGTTGATTCCAACATTGACCCAACCAACACTACGGTTTTTTTCCAAGGAATTTCTACTGTTCATTACGAGTGAGCTCTTACTAGCACCAAATTTGAGTCCAGCTTGAGTTGCAGCAACATATGCTCTTTCGAATTTCCACAACTTACGATGAGTTTCCCTACCTCCTATTATTGTCAGGGGCAAGAATTGGAATGAACCAGAAGTGGCGAGTTGCAACGGACAAACCCAACCAATACCGGGATCAAATTATCCAGGGAACAGATATCCAGGTGAAGTGATTGTGAAGAGCGTATTGAGTAACATGACAAAGCCTGTGTATTTGCTGGATATCACACTGCTCACTCAATTAAGGAAAGATGGACACCCATCGCAGTATGCCGGTGGTGGCATGGATTGCAGCCACTGGTGTCTTGCTGGCGTTCCTGATGCTTGGAACCAACTCCTGTACACAATTCTGCTCCAGATGTAACTTCTCTTTCTTTTTCAATCCTTGTTATATCGAGTCAAGTTAATGGCAATGCCGGATCTGTTTTGATTTAGTAGGAGATACAAGAACAACATTAAATTAAGTGAGCTTGGTATGACTAGTAAAAATACACGGCTTTGATGTCCCAGGATAATTCTCAAGTGAGGAAAAAAATGGAAGCAAACAAAACAATAACTTCAGATTCCTCTGCATGTATCCCAGGAATGACCAACTGAAATAAGAAGAAAAAAAATGGGCGGGGACAAGTGCTGAAAAAAAAATTCCATTCATCACAAAGGACCAACGAACCTGTAAATTG
Organism: Escallonia rubra; assembly: GCA_033065855.1. Classification (NCBI taxonomy): domain Eukaryota; kingdom Viridiplantae; phylum Streptophyta; class Magnoliopsida; order Escalloniales; family Escalloniaceae; genus Escallonia; species Escallonia rubra. The sequence goes on along the minus strand of JAVXUO010003042.1, from coordinate 141,598 downwards.
TAATGGCAACTATCAATACTTTTACTATCACATCAATTGTCATTACCGCATAAGTAAAGCAGAGATAGTCACCAACTCATTGTTCACAGTAAATAAATACATAAAATACCTACAATTTCCCATTTAAATCTACATTGCAAAAGGAGGTTATAAGATAGGGAAAGGAAGAACCTTAACAAAGGAACTCAGAGATCGGAAGCAAGATACCATATGATCAGCTAAGGAAGAAGAGAGGACCATCCAAGTTAGTTTATAATCTATGTCTGCTTCTGTATCCGCTTATCCCTTATGGGCAACTCAATGGGCGTCTGTGCCTCATGCGGATGGTCTGGGCCCTTATAAACCTTTAGATGAGTAAAGAGGTATCTACCAAGCTGCCAAAACATGCAATTCCAGAAACTCAGCAAGGCACAAATATGCATGAATGTGATATGTAAACATCAAATCCTTCATTAACATAAGAAATTAATGTATGAAAACAATTAACGACGGGTCTTACAACTACCTTAATTATCAGTCTATGCTTTATCGGCATAATTGAATATCTCGATAATTCCAAGAATACCAATCTAGAGTAACTTTATTATCGCCTTTGACCCTTACTTAAGGTACACTTATAACTTTGTTTGCTCGTAACTTTGTTTACTTAAGGTATACTTCAACACAGGGACAAGATAACCCTCAAACCATGTTTGAACTTTAATGCAGCGAAAGTTGCTGACTTCTGACATGGGATTTGTACTAAATGTGAACCGTCTGAACTCCGAAGGCTATAACAAATTAATGTGAAAACAATGGACTCAGTTGTAAAATGTTGGCAGCAAAAGTTTAGATCATAACTAAATTCTAGATAACTCACTCAACAAGAACAAGGAATTTCCCATGACTCCGAAGTTACTTGTCTACAACCTAAGAACTCACCCTCTCTTTGGGAAGCATCCCACGGACTGCATGTTCTATTATTCTCTCGGGGATCCTTTGCTGTAGCTGATCAAAAGTCTCAACTTTCATTCCACCTGGTCTTCCTGAATGCCGCCTATACAATTTCTGCGTCCTCTTCTTGCCAGAGACAGCAACCTTTTCTGCATTTATCTGTTGTTCAAGCAGGATAACAACTCGTCAGGATTATGTGCAATAATATTCTAAAAAATTCAAAGTTAGAGCATGTTGACCATTAATTTGACTCCAAACACTAGAATGTGGTATTCAAAACGCCACAGCATTGACCAACCAAATTGGACTATTTATCAGCATGACTACGTTCTTTTTAGAAAAAAAAGCATAAACTAAGAACATTTGAGGCCTGACAGAAGGTATACATCCATATATCTACAAAAAATTGTTTCAGTTCTTACAATATCTGAGTTTTTAACTAAAATGTGGAAGCAAATTTATACAGATAAAATTCAACACTTGGTATACAACAATACAGAACATAATCAACACCAACTATAAGCAAACATGCGGATATCAGAATAGCCAATTCAATATTTATATAATGGCCAGATGGGTGAAGGAAATTGTATAAGGGCACATAATATCTTTAGAACCCCAACGTAAACATATTGAGCTTTCAAACTTCAGATACTACTTAAGCTACCATACTTCTATTGGTATCAAAACTGAAATCCAGAGAAATAGATTGATGCCCAAAAGACACTGACTTAAAATGCATACCACAATAACAAATGCCCCCATGTCAACACTCGGTGTGTAAGTTGCTAGGTTCTTCCCCCGGATATATATTGCTATTGTTGATGCCAGCCTCCCGAGGATTTTGTCAGTGGCATCAACAATGTACCATGTCTTTTCAGTGTTCACATGGTCAACCGCTTTAGGGTACCACGTCTTGTTCCAAATATCCTGGCAAGCAAAGAAAATGCAGAAAGACTTCAGATGATCTCAGTCTGCCAGCATTGGCATGACCAACCTTATACGACTTAGCCAAACAAATTTTACTACACTCTTGGAGTTAAGCTCAACATTAGGTATAATCAGGCATTAGCAACCAATCTTAGAACTCTCAATTGATCTCGGTTGCAGCCTTCCTCTTAATCAACATACCCTTCTTAAAAATTACCTTTCAAAAAAGTTCATTAACCATCGCACCAGAAGTGTAGAATATCAATATTCCATTCAGCTAGCGGTGTGCAGAGATAAACGGAAGCAAGAATAATTACTTAGCTCTCATATTTCTTGGCGATTGGTCTCCAACAATTGAAAATTTACGCACCAGCTTATCAGGCAGGAAATGATCAAACTCCCATTTTCCCCAGTATTAGAAATGCCAAAGCAATTTTCTTTAGTATCGAGAGCAAGGTACAATAGCAAATGGAGCAAGTACAAGTACATTGTCAAGAACCCTAACGTAACTTCGACTTCTAATAATTTTCCTCTAAGGCACTCGCAAAAGAGAAATTTTCAAGGATTTTCAGAGCAATTATAATCCTACGGAGAACAAGAAAGTAGAAAGAGATAGAGGGGAAAGTCGGTTTACGGGTCCGGAGATCTCGGATTCTTCGAACATCCAGCGCTGCTCGGCGGGCACAACGGCTTGGCTCTGGGACCGAACCTTGGCCGCTCGGCTGGTGCTGGTGAGAGAGAAGGGTCGAGTGAACGGCTTGGATGAAGCCGCCACTGAGAATCCAAGAAACGGGGTTTTCTTTAAGTGGGTTTTGGGGGAAGAAGATGGGAGCATGACCGATGATGAAGCATATGGCAACGCCATTCTTGCTGTTTCTCTCTCTCCCTCCCTCTGTTCAGCAATGGGGGTTTCAAAGAAGATAAGGTCAGAGGCAAGGGGGATTTAGAAGGAAAAAATTACTGTATTTTTCCCTTTTTCTTTATTCTAGTTTTGAAAAAGTTACTTTTTTGTCCTACCAAAATTGAATGGAAGTAAAAACTAAAAAAGGGTAATCAAAACTCTAGCAGCTTGGATTGCTAACCCCTTGCTAAAGAAATTTCTTTCTCAAAGTGCTAACATTAAACCGCTCAAACTGATTCGTACAACGTAAACTAATTTAATTAAATCGTTTACAAAATTTAATTTTACGTTTATTATTCCCATCTAGGTTTAGTTTAATTCGTGAATCGATATTTTTGAAACCAATTACAAACCGTGCGGAATCAACTTATGATATATTGTATTAATTTATTGTCAGTGATATTCATTGATTATCTACATATATAGGACTAAGTAAAGTCAAATAAATAAAATCTCAAAATTTAAAAGTAAATAAAAAAAAAGAGAGAGTACTTATAACAACAAAAGTCCAACGACTAATTTCCCTTATATTCGCTTGTTATTTTTCGCACATCAAAAGAAAGGCATATTTTAAGTTTTTATTGTAATTTATATCTAAAATAATACTTATATTGACACAAACACTTGAATTCTGGTACGTAACAAGTAATGTATGACTTTAATAGATTACGACTTTAAGTTTGGATAATATTTGACTTGAACAACGGTTGTGTAAAGGGACAATTTCTTTGAATGGGCGGAATCGATCCAAACCAAACCAAATTGACAAAACAAACCCTCCAAACTAATGATGCTTGGCTGATTCAATTCAAAAACTTTTAAATCAAGGAATAATGGCTTAACTTACATTCTGACTTTCAAATCAAACCGTGCTCACCTTACTTTAAAGTATAACCAATAACGCAAAAGTTACAATTGTATCAAGTTGCAACCTCTTAAATTGCCAAATCAATGCAATGCGATTCGCACACTTTTGAAATTAGTAAATTACCAAATTGCTTATTATCGTTGCTATATATGGTGTACAATTTTTAAAGTAATTTGCTGCATTTATTGATGTCATTCATCACCTAAATTTGTCAAACTAATTACGCACTAAGATAAACACCTCTTACTCCAAGAGTGAAGTTCATGAGCGAGAACAAGTGCAAATAGTCCCGTACGCTTACAATATTTGTTTTTTGTTTTTATTTTATGTTTTCATTTTCATGATTTTCATATTCAATTTGAAAATCCGTTCTTGTACTTTTTTCATTTTCACCAAAAAAAATTAGCTATTTTTTTTTTTATTTGGTTAAATTTGAGTGAAGAGAATCTGAAATCACATTTTAGGGGTTTATAGTTTTTTGTTACTATTTGAGTAATTTTATCCAAAACGGGAACAGAAAATGGTAAAAGTACGCAAAAAAGGAATCTTTTTCATCATCATTACTAAAACCAGAAAACGAATACGGTAAGCGTAGGCTTTGAATTATGTAATGACCAATTGTACCCTTTGCTCTTTTGGTTCATCCTCCTGTCTTTAGTCCACGCTCCAAAAACTTCCAACAAAAAAACTTAAAAATGGCAACTCCCCTTTCAACCAAGATGCCTCTCATCACAGTATCCCCATCACCGCTCCAACTTCACCACCAATCAAGCTTCCCATTCCCCAAGTACCCAAAACCCCAAACTCTTCCTCTCTTCAAAATACCCGAAAACCCCAAATCTCCCAACATGTCAATCCCTTCTTTCAGAGCTCAAGCAAGCACCAATGATCTAGGGCTTGTTCAGCAAGCAATCCAACTGGTCCAATCCTCACCACCCACCTGGAAATCAGCCATTGTCACCAATATGATGATCTTTATCGTGGGTTCTCCCATTCTTGCGTCTGGGTTGTCTCTTTCAGGCATTGGGGCCGCTTTCTTGCTTGGTGCTCTCACTTGGCGCGCTTTTGGACCCTCTGGGTTCCTTCTTGTCGCCACCTACTTTGTTATTGTGAGTTAAACATCCAATCTTTCTTTTCTACATACTGATTTACTGTTTTAAGTTTATTAATTTTGTTGGGATGCACCAATTTTGAATAATTGATTGAAATTTGCATATTCTTCCCCACTAGGATGCACAAATGTATGAAGTTTGAGAGAATTTCCGTGCCACCATTGTAGACACGTGTTAGGGACTGCATCCAACGAGTTGAACGGATTCCTGGACAACAAGGGTCGAGTTTTCATCAGTTGTAATGCGTCATAGTTAAAAAGATTGTGCAACAATATCTTTTACTTTAGAGGGAGTATCCCTACATATACGGTCTCATGGTGTATGGATGGTCTGGAAGTTGCCATGCGGCATCTCCATGGATATATAGACTCTTTGGAGATTGGTTGGGGATCTATAGTTGGATTGCAGTACTCTAGATATATACAATTGGCATGCAATTGTTTATTTGTCTATTCACTTGAGAAAAGGATCAGTTCTTTTTTAGTCTTTTTCATTTTTTTCTGACAAGTAAACTATATAAAGAAGGCGCCAAGGGGGCGCACCCATGTCTCTTTCAATTTTCTGATCCATGAAAGTAGTTATTAATCACGTCTGTTTCGTGTTTCTCCTTCTAAATACACTAATTAAAAAATTAATAGAGACAATTGAAACTTATATAAGATAAAAGTGTATTAGTTAAAATAGCTAACAAGTTTCAGGCGATGATTATATAAATCATGGTGACTGATGAATGTGGGGTTATTTAATTCGGATATGATAGGGCACTGCAGTAACAAAAGTGAAAATGGCTCAAAAGGAGGCTCAAGGGGTTGCTGAGAAGAGAAAAGGAAGGAGAGGGCCTGGAAGTGTGATAGGTTCCAGTGCAGCTGGTTGTGTTTGTGCTTTACTTTCTATTTATGGAGTTGGTGGCAAAGCATTCTCTCGGTTGTGGGAACTTGGGTTTGTTGCCAGCTTCTGTACTAAGTTGAGCGACACAGTCTCAAGTGAGATAGGGAAGGCATTTGGAAGAACAACGTAAGTGATGAATTTCTCGTGGTTCTCTTTAGTAATGTATCATATATAGCACAAATTTATGTGCATGCATGCACCACAAATGTGGACATCTTCAGCAGCATCATAAGCTTAGTGCGCATTGCTCTTTGCTAGCCCCGCCCCTCACACCAGCAACCCATGAAAAAGAAAGCAAGAAATTGCACATTTCTGCTGTTTTTGTGTGCTATGTAATTTAGTGTCCTCGAAAAACATGCTTACCTCTACCTGCAACCATGTATATTAGTGACTATTGTCATTTTATATGGTAAGCAGAGTTAGACCGTAACAATCGTGTAATTAATACTCTCAAGATACTTAAGCAGTGGGAGCCTGTTAGATATATCTGAAAGAAACAGATAAAAAGGCTTGAATGTTAATATATCTTCGTTAAATGTAGGTACCTGGTCACAACCTTTAAGATAGTTCCAAGGGGTACGGAAGGGGCTATGAGTGTAGAGGGAACTTCTGCTGGCCTTCTAGCAGCCATTCTTCTTGCTTCCATTAGTTGTCTACTCGGTGAGGTATGGCATGCTATCCTCTCGTTTTTAGTTGGTTTCTGTTGACATTTATCTGTCATTTATATTTTTGTCTTTTTATTTGGTTGGATTGCCCCTCACATAAACCTACTTCAACGTTGGCATTGGCCCTCAATGAAGTGGAAACAGACAAGGTGATACCTTCAAGATGGTTGGGTGCTGGGACAGTAATGAATTGTGGTTGCACTTACAAAAGTGTGATAAGTTCAGTAAAACTCTGCAAGAAGAATCGCAACATCTGTTGTTTTCTCCTTAAAAAGCAGCTTATGAATTGGGGAAAAAGATCTTGATTCTGATTTCAAGTTCTATGATGTTCTATATATTTTTTTGCATCTTTCAACTGGAATTTTTAGCTTATTTAGAGATGTATACTTAATTATATTCCCTTAATGATTAACTGGGAGAACAGATTCATGGTCTTGAAGCTGTTATATGCGTGGTAGCTTCCCAGATAGCCAATCTTGGTGAGAGTGTGATAGGTGCTGCAATCCAAGAGAAGGAAGGTTTTCGATGGGTAAGTAGCTGTTCTACATGTGCTAAATTTTTCCCTCTGCTATCAGGCTTCACTCTTTTGAACTTTGGTTTAGACGTTTAGTGGGATAACAACTGCGGCGGGGGTGGAGATGTCGGATTAAGCAAATTTGTTTCTGACCCTTATTTGCAGCTGAACAATGATGCTGTTAACGTCATCAATGTATCAATGGGCAGCATATTGGCACTCCTGATGCAGCAAATTGTATTTCAATACTTGCGCACATAAGATTTACGATTGAACCATCCAGAGCATCTTTTGGGAATATGTGCATGATTCTAACCATACATTGCTTGAAGAAGGTACGGATTCTTATGCTACACAGCAATGAGATAGCACGAGGCATTAGGTTTTCGTTACTGGGGAACAACTACATTGGCGCTGACCGCGCTGTATTGTGTATCAACAGGACGCACTTCTTTTAGTAGAAAGATCTAACCTACTTATTTTATGTAAGTGCCTCCAATATCGAACAGTTCATTATCGTAAATCAAAAGTTACTTCTTTTCCTCTTGTACATTTATTGACCATATGGATATTTCTTGTCTCTGCACTTGCACACCTTTGACAATCCATGACTCGATACAATGTTCAGATTCTGCACTTTGTGTTCAGTTTTTTCTTTTTTTTTTCCGTCCCTTCCTCATTTCTAACTTGCATTCGTTGTTAATTCTTAGTTTGTTACTGAGAAACTCTGGAATTTGAATAACCTTCTAGATTTCATTGCCTCAGAGGAGAAGGTGATATTTAATTATTTGAGATGAACCATCACCTTCCTTCATATAATGTTATTTAGAGAGATTGACAGGGTTCGCTATTTGTTAGTTCTAACTTTTGTCGACCTGATTTAGTTTGCTAGGATTTCCATTCCTTCTTATTAGGCACGTCAAGTTACTATGTGTATTTGATAATGTTAAATGGTGATCGACTGATATGCACGGCTATCACAAATGTCTATTGTCGAGCATTTAAAGATGAGTCTATTACCAATTCCTTAGTCCTGAAACTGTTATTTACCACCTTGGAATTTGAATTAATGGATGCTTGTAATATTGATTAACATGGCCTTCTATTCCACAAGGAAAAATGTTAACTTTACTCTTGGCACATTCAATAATAGGTAGCACTCTTGTAGAAGGCTGGTTTGACAGACTGACGACGTCGGAAAACTCATGTTTGATTATTAATACTTATATTGCTACATGTGTCTATGAGCTTTATATGCCATCTCCTTAGAAATGAATTGTTTTTGTTACATGTAAGACAGAGTATAAATGGTTATTGTATTGATGTCATTATCATATACAAGAAACGTCATCTTTATAATAATGAAAAAAATTTGGTTACAACCTTCAATTGATGAGATCAATGAAATCACAAAAGAATGACCAGAGGTTCTGGTGACTGAATTTTCCACAAAAGTGATTATTATGTCAATCGAGAAACACTTTAGGCAATCTAAAAGGATGAATTTAGCGAATCATATTGATGTTGAGTCAATAACTTTATTGTGTAAAATGTTAATTGTTTGTTCTCATTAAGCTATACTTGGAGAGTAGCTGTGTCATCATTCGTATGCTTTTGTTTCCCCTCTTGTCTTCACGGTTTCTGTAAAACATGCGTGAAAAGTTAATCTGATTCAGAATTTAGAGCATCTTATGCTGTGTATTGTATATCTGAGGATTTACATAATGTATGACCAGTATCGCCATCGCTTTCTTAATTCTTTATAACCAATAAAGTCCGTTGCCCCTTAAATGCTATAATGTGACTTGGAATTGTTGAAGCTCAAAAAGGTATAATCTTGATAGAGTAAGAGTAATGTGCATAGTAATCAATCCAGAGTCAAGAAGGAAAAATGTCACCCGTTCCAGGTGATGACAATAAGGTGGCAAGAACAAAAACAGGTTCATGCAAATCAACCACCATGGGCGTGGCCTCCACACTACCTGTTATAAAATCTTCCATATGAAAACAAAAGCTTTTGCATGTAGGATAAAGCCAAAGTCGGTTATAATAAATCATTGTTTCAATCCCTATATGTGTGCTTACCTATGTAGACTTATTCCTGTCTATATATAGGTAAACTTATTCCTGACTATTACAGCACGCTTCTCGTGGTTCACCTCACAACTCTCACTTTGTTATTTGGCTTGAAAAATGTCATCATCACCTTTGCAGGAAATTGTCCTCACTAGCTCTCCCGATGGCCCCATATTTGCATACGATGCTTTCTCAGGTGCCACATTAGCTCGCTTCACTGCAAGCCGATCACCCCGAAAAGGCCTTGCCCTTGTTGGAAAGAAACTCCTTGCTGCCTCTCATGTCTCCCCTGATACTGGCAAAGGCTCAATCCACCTGTATAACTGGTGGTCTTCATCCACCTTCCTCAACCTCCCTGTTCCAGAACCTGTAGCTCCCCTTGCTGCAACTGTTGATGGGATGTACCTGTTTGCTGGTGGCATTTCGGGTTGTATATATGCGTTTTCACTCCCTGCAGGAGATATAATCCGATCATTTTCTGCTCATTGCAAACCCATATCTTGTCTTGAAATCAACGACGATGGATCACTTCTGCTTTCAGGGAGTGATGATGGAACTGTTGCGGCTTTTCCAATCTTCATGCTCCTGGATACCTCATCTAGTAACTTAAAGCCTTCCACATTTCACCGCTTCGTTAGGCATGACTCTTCTGTGACTTCCATTACTACTGGTATTGGAGGATGCAATGCCACTTTAGTTTCGTGCTCATTAGATTGCACTTGCAAGTTTTGGAACCTCATGCATGGGACACACCTGCGTACGCTGACGTTTCCCTGTGTGGTTTTGGGGATGGTAATGGACCCCTTGGAGTCACATTTCTATGTTGCAGGTTCGGATGGATTGGTTTACAATGGAACACTTAAGGTAGCGGCCAGACAGCAGCCGGCAAAACAAAGGCATGAACCTGTCGTCTGGGGTCAAAAACATGGTGGGGCAGTCATAGCAATGGCGATGTTAAATGTAGGAAAGAATCTAATAACTGCTTCAGAAGACGGGAGTGTTTGGGTATGGGAAGTAGAGAGAGGGAAGGTGATTAAGGTTCTTGGTGAAGAATTGGGAAGCATTAGTGGACTAGTGGTGGCAAAAGGATTTGGTGATTTTGGGGATCTTAGGGTTCAAATGGGGGGTGAAATTGCTGAAGCTAGTCAATGGAGGAGCAGATTAGGGTTTTCCAGTAAAGAGGTGAGTAGGCCGATTAAGGAAGTAATGGAAATGGAAGAGTTGTTGAATGTTGTGGCACAGGATAGGAGTAGAGCTATTACTAACTTGGAATCAGCAATTGGGATCTACGAGAAACTTTTGGAGCTCATTCTCAAGGAGACCAAAGCGGGAACTAAGAATGACGGGAGTGATGAAGAGAAAGATGATGCCTGAATCTCTGTTTGGAAATGTGATCATCCTCCAACCTCGCAGGAGAGGATTGGTTGTGTCTCACCAATTAGAATAAGTAGCATTTTGCATCATTTTAGAATAGGCAGCTCCTGAAACATCTTTGGGATGTCTGATACAAAGATGCAGTTTGACTCCCCTAACATTCTCTATCTTTTTTTTCTCTGAAAGAAAAGAGGAGCTACAAATGATGTTTTTGACATGCTACATATGTTTTGTTCTTGAGGCTTCTCTTTTTGCGGCTTGTGGACTTCCCTGGTTCAGCCGAGGCTGTTGTAGACTGTGGATGAGTTAATCTACAGACAGATGTTTTCTGTAAGGTTTACTTCTTGCTTAGGCTACCGCGGCTTTGATTCTTGTTTCACTTCACCGTATTCTTGGCCTGACTTTGTGCCTTGTAACCTCAGGCCTGTTCAGCTCTACTTCGGTTCCTTCACTCATTCACTCTTTTTAGGACCAATCAAATTGCGAACAATCATTCAACTGCGGTTCCATACTCCCTACTAAACCTCAGTTCGTAAGCTGTCTAGATTAATCTCCCGACCATAATTGCATGCTCTTGAGCAAAAGTTCCTTGTTTCGTTTACTACAAAGATGAAGTTCTATGGTGCTCACAGTCCATACTTGCGCACCTCACTTTACTTGCTAAATGTGAAAGCAACCCCTTGGCAAATTCCCAATAAGATTGCTATGGCTGTGAATGAAGTATACCGCCCTTTGAGACGTGATTTCTCACTAGGCATACGTAGCGAGTAATCTCTATACACTTTATTGTACCTTTTCATAATGTATTATTCATTTTGACTTTTCAGAAGTTTTTATGATAGAAATTCAACACAAACAAAAGTTTCTGATGCTTGTTTCTGCCCTCATTTCGAGTTCATTGCAATATCTAGTATTCAACTGTCAAACTAGAAGTTTGCTAAGGCGAAAAAGTTATGAAATAGAGGGGAGGATTAGATTGAAGCTCTCCATATGTAGAGGAAACTCATCGACCATAATGATTCATGATGCTACCTTGAACCTGATTTTAGATTTGTAATGTCAAAAAGCTTCGACAAAGTACAAGAAAGTGACTCGAAATATGGCCATCACACGAGAGGACTGTGGACCCTTTCAGTCGGAGTCTGTTTGGACTAGGATGTCTTCAATGTGCTCCCAACGTCTATGACAAACCGGTATTTGACATCACCTTTCGCCAAACGCTCCATGGCAGTGTTCACATAGTCCATCGGAATGACCTCGTCTGCCTTTATGTTGTGCTTTGCTGCAAAATCAACCATTTCTTGTGTCTCCTTCATCCCCCCAATGCAACTCCCAGCCACTGTCTTCCTCCCTGTTTCCCCGCAGCAGTTTCGTTAGCGTTATGTACCATAGAATACGGCGCCATCTTTTTGTTTATGGAAGTTTAAACCTTTCCAGAAGAAAGATAATGGTACCAGAATTAGAGACTCACCCATAAGCAGAGGAACAAGTTCTATCTCAAGCGGCTTGTTCGGTGCACCAACTAGGACAAGCGTCGCTTGACACTTCAAGAGATCTATCAATGGTGGCATAGGGTGATCAGCAGAGACCGTATCAATGATACCATCCATTGTGCCCGTAGCCGCCTAAACTTATATTTCGATGCAAACACTAGACTTAGAACATAGAGACTGCTTCAAAATGCCATAGCTTGTACATATCAAGACGAATGAGGTTACCTGCATCTGATCTTGGTCGTGGCTGACCAAAAATGAATCAGCGCCGAGATGCTCAATAGCTTCTTTCTTCTTGTTAGGAGATGTACTGATCACTGTCACCTTGGCCCCAAAAGCCTTGGCAAACTTCACAGCAACATGCCCTAACCCACCGAGACCAACCACACCAACGTGCTTACCAGGCTTGTCCAGTCCAAAGTATTTTAGAGGGATGTAAGTTGTGATCCCAGCACACAGCAGAGGAGCACCAGCATCAAGAGGCAAATTAGCAGGCCACTGAACTATGAAGTGCTCAGCACAAACCAAGCTATCAGAGTAACCTCCATATGTCATGGTTTGATCATAGTAGATAGAGCCGTAGATGACCAACATTCTGGGACAGTAATTCTCAAGATCCTCGGCACAGCAGTCACAGGAGTGACATGATCCAACCATGCACCCCACGCCAACATTATCTCCCACTTTGACCTTCTTTACCTTGCTACCCACCTCCATCACTACGCCAACAACCTCGTGCCTGCATTGATCAGTTCAGGTCGCAAATGCATATCAGGCACTTATTCATAGATCTATAATTTCACTAGACGAGGTTCTTTTCCTTTTATAGATCTTTTTTCTTGTGTATTGGAGGGGGGGGGGGGGGGATGCAATTTTAGTAACTTCACTCTCTTGATTCATGACCACTGAAAGCGTGCAATTGCATTTGTCATGTCCTCTTTCTTCCTGTGTTTGCAGTCTCAGCATCCAACATCCCCTAGTAGCAGTTTATTAACTTCAAAAAAGTATGGAACGGAAAGGGGCAGAGAGGTAGAATGATTACCCAGGGACCAGGGGGTACTTGGACATACCCCAGTCGCTTCTGATGTTGTGAAGGTCAGAGTGGCAGATTCCACAGTACAACACTTTGAACCTCACGTCCTCTTCGCCCATTTCCCTGCAACAAGTTCCAAAAGACCCAAACAACATTTATTACCACCATCATAATCAGAGTTGTACGTTGTGAATATGGTGTACATATTTTTTCAAAGTCAAAAAAAAAAAAAAACGTTGGAGGAAGGGAGTGACGTCTCTGTAAGGTTAAGGCCAGCATCACCGGCACCCCACCCAAGTTTTTTTTTTCCAAGGACAATAAGCCGTCACCACCCAGTTAAGCACTTGGGTGGTATTTATGTAGACATGAAAATGTGCATAAAAGTATACATGTCATGGAAAGTATGTGCAACCAATCACGGCACATTGTACAAGTCTTTAATTTTTTTTTGGGTGCAATGTACAAGTCTTTAATACCTCCTGGAAAAACTGAAGGGAGAGAGGACACCAGACGCATCTCTCGCTGCCCATCCAAAGGCCTTCACTGGGTGTTCGGTCTCGGGAGATTTTGCCATTTAGAAAGATCAGGGAGAGCTTAGGAACTTCGTCAGTTTTAATATGAATGAAGGTACTCTGAGTGGGAAGGTGACGGTTGAAGTTTTGGTCTAAAAAAAGGCCGGCCTTCAACATTTTGACCGATGAAAACATTTTTTCTGAGGCAGGGTGGGCGGGGATCAGCTGACAGATCATTATCATGCCTGAGCCTTGCATCAAGGTGAAGATATGATAGAAAAATCATAGGGACGACGCTTTATATTAATGATGGATAGAACAAGAATTAGCGAGGCCTTCGTGAACTAATATTTAAGTATGTCAAATAGCAGCAAAGTCATCAAGCTTTGGCTTTATATGTTTGTTGCGCAGCATAAGAGTAATTGAAATGAGCGAGGGGATCGCGGGTAAACCATGTTCTAAAATTCTTCTTTGTCCCTTTGCAGGGATAATCGTCTAGTCATGTCCCTGTTGCGTGCTAGTAAAACTTGTAGCAATGGAAGAGATTGGAATTACCAAGACAAACTCACCATAAAGGAAAGGTATACGAAAGCGGAGACGTGGTGGAGATTATCACCAAACCCTAGATAGCGAAGATCAGAAGACTAATTTGGATTTCGGATATCGTCGCGATTGGTAGCTCAAAAGGCGGGATCCGGTTGTTAAGCCAAAGAGGGGCTCCGCCACAAGGCGAGTTAGATCAAATGGGCGTGGCGCCATCCGCCGCCGGGCACTGCCGCGAATTCCTCGGCCCCAACGCTTCTCTTTGCCTCTTTTGCAGCTGAGTCGCTAGAGACGGTGGCGGTTTAATAAGATTGAACGTTTGGTCTGGAAAGGTGGCTGTAATTGATAGCCAGTGAGACAGTGGCGGTTTAATAAGATTGAGAACAGAGGCCATGGACGATTCTTGGAGAGTAGCAGAGATGATTCAGGTGAGAAGAATAAAGGGGCGCGTCGAGTTACACCCGGGCAGATGATCAACGGAGATGGAAAAGTAAAAAAATGATTCAGAATTACACAAAGAACCCCAACACATGAGAATTTTTGTGAATTGGGGCTGAATGCCATTAATTCATTGTCTAATCGTATGTAATAAGCTCTTGTTGTCATGCGTGTTGGATTTTTCCGCCTGTATATTTGGTTAAGCGCTTACAACCCCTTAACAGAGTGCCTTCTAACGATCGTTAAAGGAAAACTAGTTATTGACAACAATGTGTTGGTGAAAATTGTCACTAAAAATCCTAATTATAACCAAAATTTATCTTAGCTAACGATCACCCTCTGCACCTATCCCCTAAATTTCTTTATACAAATATGTACACACGACTACTTGAACGGAGAATTAAAACGGTCCGATTTTTTTAAAAAAAAGTGATATTTCCCCCTAGTTGGACACTTGCAATACTTTTGGCGACACTAATAAATAATTCTGGGACAAATTTGAAGCGATAAAGTCTAAACCTAAAGTCAAATTAGCACAATTAAAGTTATTTGAAGGTGTGGAACCCAAGTTAGAAACTCCGGACTTAAACAAAACGGTTTATTTGCTCCATGTATTTTATTTATTTATTTTGAGAATAATAAAAATATATACAGATAAAAGACCGTAAACAGTCAAGTTACACTTATCCCATAAAGGGCAAGAACATAAAAGTGTTGAAAATTTGGCGGAATTGGAATCACAAATAAAGACTTTGAGGCGCGTGATCGTTGTCTTTAAAGCTTTATTTGTCCCCACTCGAAAACGACAAACAATCCTCCAAGATACAACAAAGTCTTTGAAAATTTGCAAATAGTAAATTCGAAAATTATCTTTGGAACTATCTTTGAAGCAGTGTACGTTTTTTGCTATAGTAATTTTACAGAAAGAAAGAGTTTTCGAAAATTGCAAGTTTGTATTTATAAAAGACATGAAAAGGGTGTAAATTTGGACAGACACAACTGTTAGAAAAAAAACAGTTGTAACAGTTAAAAATAACTGCCAGAAATTTATTTGAAATAAATCAAATTTTGAATTTAAATAAATCACACATTTTCAATAAAACTATATTTTTGAAAAATGCAAAATATTTTCCAAAAAATAAATCACACCAAAACTCGTGTACCCTTACACGCAGCATGGGAACTAACACACTTTAGTCTTATCTTACTATCAAGTATATTGTGAAAACACATTTACCCTTATAAATCCTTTTCAATACCCATTTACAAGCAATGTGGGACAAAGGAGTTTGTTTGTTTTCAAACAACTTACAAACCCAACAAAAAGCTCGCATACATGAATGACATTCTCATCCGACGAGCATGACAAATTAACATTAATCTAAAAACAAACAAAAATAAAATAACGATAGACAAAAGACAGCTAGTTTGCAAACTAGATAAATACTAACTAAACAAGAAATAAACAACAGCGTTGATAAGTTAAAAGGATAATTACACCAACTGATAACGATAAAACCAACTACAGCCAGCTCATGCAAGGCTCATCCACCTGCCACAATCATCGTTCGTCGTGCATCAACCGCACATCCAACCATTGAAAACTGACCGGGAAACGGTCGTACCTCCCTGTCATCCCACAAACCAGCACCTCAACCACCATCACAACCCCAAGACCCACCAGCCAGATCACTTACCACCTCATGTCCAGAGCCACAAACACCCATCTGCAAACGACGACAACCACCATAGGCAAACAACCCCACCAACCTTTCTATGAACGGGGGTAGAGGCAACCAACTTGAGAGGGAAGGGGAAACTAACCCTAGAAGGAGTATTATGCCCATCCACAGACTCACCACGCCAAAACCCTTACCCTTATCCTTGTCATCCTTGCTCCGATCACCACGCCGAAAACCCTAGCCCAATCTAAACCCTTGTCATCCCACCTTTCAACCCAAAACCACCTTATCAACCCAATCGAATCCCTTACCCAAACGTGACCAGTCCAAGAAGAGCTTCCACCGGGGAGCCAGCACAGAGATCGTCTCACTAGTGGCTACACAACAACAGTAAAGCAACACAGATTTTAACTACAGACAGCGTCCGAAACGTAAAAAGGTGAACAAATTTCTTGAACTAGTGGAAAAGGAGGAAAGAAAGGTAGAAACCCCTAGAAGCGGAAAAGAAAAAAAAATATCGACCAAAAGCACAATAGCCATTAACGTGCAATACCAAGAGACTAGAGTGGGTTCAGGGGCGCGCAAATTAGAAATGTCTCCGCCTTTTTAAGGGAGCACCACTTGTTTGACAATGGTAGGGATTCTGCCTAGCAGAGCAGCATATATCGGGGACAAAGGCTGCAGTATCCATCTGACGGTGATAATTTTTTGGCCAGTGCAGTCCGGAGGCTGTAGGCGGGGATGGAATCTCTGGCACCGCCCACGAGGCATCTGGAACCCGACCCAAGAACTCCTCACCATCCAGCTCTATCTCAGCGGCTCTCAATATCGGGGAGCAGTCCGAGTCTCCAAGCTTGCCACTGTCAGCCTGTTGTCGTTCATTGCAAAGAAGAAAATGAATTAGCGAATGCATTGGCTCTAGCTTAAACATGAGGCTGAAGTCGTAAATGTCAATTCGAGATTTCAGCGAAGCATGTTAAGATAAAGCCACATGCTCATTATCTGCTTCTAGATAGTTCCATTACTTCAGCGAAGTAGCCTACAATGCAGAAGTTAGATCTCAGCATGTTCGTCCAAGGTAGTGTATCGAGAATATAAGAAGATAACAATTTAAAACTGGAACCACGAAGTTGTCATCTTATGAGAAGACATGAAAGCGAGCACCAGAAACCATTTTACTCAAGCAAACGTCTAACCGAAGCTGCTCAAACTTTTCACCAGGGTTTTTGAAACTTGAATAATTGCCCCCATGCACAGCAAGATCACTCATGCCAGCCTCCTTTAGCCTAACGACACTAGAAGTCCATACCAGTGAAGTAGGCTTACAGACATGGTTGTTCGGAAAGTGAAAACAACAAGACTATTATCCAAACAACTAAACCCCCAGGAGGTTTGTTAGCGATCTTTCACCATAATAAATGGCAACTTGATTGATTTTAAGCATCACTAAGAGGTTGCAATTAAACACTCTCGCTAATATCAATATAAAATGCATGATGCCCTTAGCTGCTGACCATGCACATTGAAAGGCAACTTCATATGGAACAATACAACCCTTCTATTTTTATGCATTTATGTATTTCTTATCTTATTGTGGGTGTGGTTCGGGATGAGAAAAGGCAGAGGGAAAATGATGCGGCAAAAAATATGACAAATTGAAAGACATATAAGGCAACATATAAAAAGGACGTACGCACAGGCTGTTACCTTGGATGAACTGTTGTCCATATAGCCAAACTGATTGATTTCATTCACTCCAAAAAAATCATCCAGCTGCCATTGTTGAATACCTCCAGTAGGAGAGCCTCCACCTCCAACAAAAGACAACTTAGTCGATGCAAAATCACCAACTCCACCAACTTGGACGGGTAAAACTTTGTTGTATTCAGTAGATAACGACATAGGGTCACCCCCCTTTCTGGACACAGAACGCGATTCTGTTTCTGCTGCTTTCTCACTGGATTCCGATTTACCCGAGCTTGAGGATACACCAGCTTTCCTAGGTTCAAGCCCTACTTTCACTCCAGTTAGCAGAAACCTCTGGTGAGCTGAAACATAGTTATTAGCTGTATGTATGGCAACATCGCATTTCCGGCAAAGTAGAGCGCGATCCTCCAGACAAAAAAAATAGCCAACAGTCTCCTGTATGACATGGAATTTCTTCAATTACCAATAAAAGGACCAGGCATTCTTACCAACATATTTTGTCCATAATACGTAGCCCAAACATGCTAGGAGAAATACATAGGAGAGCGGCTAGCTTGAATTGCATCCTCCAAATATGAGATTTTCACTTCTTTTATGCATTTACAAGCAGTAAACATCACCTCGCTATTTACAAAAACACTAGAGGCGGCCAAGGATCTCCCAAACAGTTTCACAGGAAATACAACAACTATGTACATCTTCTCTAGGTAAAACTGGAATAATCTCTACTGGCAGACAATGTCCACATCTAAAGATTTGAGTTTATGGCAAGAAAGGCGACACATCTTCCTACAGCAGACATAAACCAGGCCTAAATAACACGACCAAATATGTTCCCGAGGATGAGGAAACTAGTTCAGTCACAGCTGGTTTCAAACAATGAAGGGTCACTAGGATGATAACATTATCAAATAGTCTGACTATAGCCTCTCCAGTGAATTAAGTGTTTCTATACACAAACAAAAAGAGAGCCACAAACATATTTTAGGAGTTCTAAGTTGTTCCTAGCAGAGATCTTATCACATAAATCAAAGTATTTTTCTTAAGTGGAATTCGACAACGTGATGGACTAATAATTGGCATGTTTGAAGAACTGCAGAAACATCTGAAGGGTAATAAATTTCCGTGCAATTTTCAAATTATGAAATCTAATTCCTAATAGCTGACCAGCCAATTTCTCTTCTTATGCAATTCATGACTTCATTCATCTATCACAAGCACACTTAAAAGAGATAGAAGAGGCGGGGGGGGGGGGGGGGGGGGGGGTGTTGTGGGGGAGTTACTCAACTAATCATGATACACTTATAAACCAGTCAGTTAAAGCTCCAATTCATAAGATTCCGAGTACGCAATTTACACCTGCCGTCCTAATTAGAAGTATCAACGTGAAAACAACACTAAATCTGCAAATGTGTGTCAAGTCCTTGGAAAACCAATGACCCAAACAACCCATATAAAGCACATGATCAATAACGGAATACCATTAACTCGTAATTTGGCAATCAGTCATGATTCAAATCGATATAAACAGCAACTCATATCTCCTAGGCAACATAGAAAGTAAATATCAACTCTGACTACAGCTTGAGAAAAGAGGGACTAATATTGTATTTACTGATATGGTTTAACAAGAAGATAAACATGCACCTAGCCTACCAACTGATTGCTTGAAGTCATAGGAAATTTCCGATAATGGTCTACTCTGTGGATATTCTCAAATAATTGTTTGGTCTGTGGATATTATTAACAAGGGATAAACTGAGGATTGGACTCTCGAAGCAAATTTCCAAAAACATCAATGGACACATTTAGCCACATAACATTAATATCAGACTTCCACTTGGTAAACATAGTCCCAACAAGCATACATCTATCAACAGGAGCGTTTTGGCGTTACATAACTGCACATTTAAAAAAGTGACAAGTGTCATTAAAAGAAGAAAGGGAGCAAACAAAAAATGGTAAGCAGAAAAACATATTAAGATAGTAGACTAAAAAAAAGCAAGCTACCCACGGCAAGGTTACCACCGCTATCCTCACCTTCACTCCTCCGTTACATGAAGCAAATGGATAGTGAGAGACAGCAGGCATTTCGGAAGAAAAAAATGAACTAGGCAGGATGGTGAGACGGAATTTCTTTTTCAGTTTGCGTTTACTGTGTTGTTTTTCCTTCTTTGTTTTTGCTTATATACATTTTGGTGGATGATCTGACCAATCTTGGAAAGTACTCAGGGAAAGTAATTGATTCCACAACATTCTTAGATAAGAAATCTAATTTGGATGATGTTTCTACGCCCAGCTAGTTTCGCGATCAACAACTGTCAAACACCAACATTCATCTTCTGTAATCTTCCCTCCATTCGATTTGATTGTCGCCTTTGGCATTTTGCGAAATTCGATGACATATTTAGTATATGTGAACTTCGAATAGAACTCCAAGAAACTAAAGATTAAACAGTGCAATTTGGCAATTAAAATCAGAGTAAAAACAACGAGTAGAATCAATGGTTACTAGACCTAAACTTGTAGTAGGAACTCGCTGAAAGCAAAATGGAGAAAATGATGGAGCGGAGGGAGTCTGACGTCAAAATCAATGAAACTTATTCCAAAGAAAAGTAAAAGATACAGATTCGTCAAGCACGGAAAAACACAAGCCTGCCAAATACACCTACCAATCAATCCATCCCGTCAATCAACCAAAAAAAAAAAAGTCCAAATAAGCACATGACGGCGCGAACACGATAGCCGCCAGTTCCAATAAACAAACAGCCGCTGATCAGATAAAACTCGGGGAATTAGCATCATCAAGCAAGCACAGAACAGATAATAGACCTGACAGATGTCGCACTTGGGCATCTGAGACGACGAGGTGGAGAGAGAGACCCTCTGGTGCTTGCTGGCCAGCTTGTTGGCCGCGTGGACCTCGTCGTCGCAGGCGAAGCACAGCGCCGCCTCGTCGGCGCAGCACAGCACGCTGGCCTCCGCCGCCTCGCACACGTTGCACTGAATCTTCATCGTTGTAAATATCTTATCTCAAAAGTGCAACCAACCCTAAGAGAGAGAGAGAGAGATTGAGAGAGAAATGTATTGTATGGGGGGGTTTAAGCAGTAAATGAGGGGCAAAGGGAGAGAAGCAAGTGGAAGGATGATACCCACTTGGTGGTGAGCTGTTGGGGTTTAAAGTCTCTACTGCTGATTCTGTGATAGATATTTATAATGAACACTGCAATTCTCTTCACGGAACGGTCGTCGCTAATTGTTTTTAACGATACTATTGTGAATATTTTTAGCGATAATTCTTAAGCGCGTTCCGCCAAGATCTTGGGAGCCGTGTAACTGATATTTTAAAGGCGGTTGTACACGTGTTGGGCCAGTGTTCTGGTACGGAGGGGTGAGGTGCGTAGCTGGCGAGGATGAATTCGCGGTGCTGTCAAAACAATCGGTCGCGTTTCTTCGCTTGAAAGGAAAGTTCTGAGAAGTCCACTTCTGTTGGCAGTTATTATAACTTTCATATATATATATATATATATGTGGAGGTAATAAGTAGGTATTATATAGTTAGTATCGTTTTATTGAGTAACGCTTAACAAATTGTACTGAAATTTGTCGGTAATTTTTTTTTGCAATGTCTGTAAAATAAAATAGTTTCAATTTTGTTGATACTTCTTTATAGATTTTTCTTTTTTATTTTACAATGATGTAAGGATGTTTTATTCATAGAAAAAGTGACGCCCAACTTCTAAACATTCAACCACAAAAGTATGATATATGAGACTCTGTACAAAACTCTCTCTAGTCGATCTTGTTTTCCTTCATTTGCAATGGTATTTGGAACGGCCGTCACAAATTTGATCTTTCAAAATCAACCCTTGAACCCTGGACTTGTTGTTGTGAAAGTAGGTCTTGCTGAGGGCCATTGAAAATCTCAGACCTATCAAGAAAAATGAAATGCTTATGTTTAGTTCAAACCCACCTCCAATTGGTTGGGTCATGCCGAACACGGTCGGATCGGTCTTGAGCAATCCCGACCTTGCAGGTGTTGGAGGTCTCCTCCACATCGACCTGGGACGCTGCATCTCTGGTTTGTAATCTTTGCGGTCACACAAAACAGTTTAGTTGCAAAATCTCTGTGTGTGTGTGTGAAAATTGAAGAGAATGTGTCTACATCACCGCTTACGTGGGCATTTTCTTTTTTTGCCATGTAGTCTAAAAAATCTACTCTAATATATTCACTTCTAAATTTATATCACTAAAATTTAGTCATTTTAAATTAGTGATTGGAGATATTTCTTTATATAAATTAGTCTTAACTGATTCTTCTTTCAAATTTGAAAATCTTACCATCTCCTCTTTTCCAATTAATATCCCAAAATCTCTCCCCGAATCTCTCCAAATTAAATACTTACAATATTACCTCTCTAACTTACATATATGTTACAACTGTCTCGTCCAATCTATCATTTCTTTTGTTAAACATTATGAATTCACTCTCCATCTAAAGCTTTTTTGGCACGGTAAGCTTTTGTTAGTTCTTCTTTGTTTTTTTTCCCCTCGTTTTGGTAAAGGTTTTATGTGTTTCTTTCACACAACATCATTTATCTAAAAACCATGTTTCACGATTCATTGATGTTAGACGGCTTTCGCTTTTGTTTTTTTTTATCCATTTTTTGGAGCTTCTTTTTCAAGATTGTTGTTTTCTAGTTTTGTAGTGTTTGTAATTTCAGGGAGAAAAGAACTGGCGTGGGTGAAGTTTTAGAGAGAAAAGAACTGGCGTGGGAACTGAAAGTTTTAGGAGTTGGACGCCAACGTCGATTCAAGAAAAGAAATTTTTCAGTGCATTTCTTAGTTGTTGTAGAATTTGATAATTTTATGTTATTCACAATATCTTTATATAAAAAAAGGGCCAAGGTAGACCCTTTTTTTTTTCTTATCTTATTTCTTTAATTTCTCCAACTCAAGAAGACGAAAGCCATTATGTTTCGTTACCAAATTTGTTTATTTTATTTTTGCCTGGTCCTTATTTTTTATTATTATTTATCTAATGTGTAATATTTCATGACTTTCTTTCTAATAGAAGGGTACTAAACTCCACATTTTTTGTTTGTTACTAATATATCACAAGATACGTCAACACTTCAAGAATATTGTTTATAATCATCTAACGTCTTATTGTACGAAAAATACTTTTTAGATCTTGCTTAAAATTTTGACATTCGAAGAAATTCACATTATTCTTTCCTATGTTTTTTATATATGGTTGTTCATAACAAAGTTGTATTACGAAATTCATTAAAGTGGTCAGATAATATTTTTATAATTCTTACACAGTATTCCGTGTATAACGTACATGATCAAAGTTAGTTGGGGGGGGGGGGGATCTCTGATGGGCTTGACTTGACCCAAAGGCTTGGTATCCTGAAATTGGAAGTCAACTTGGACACTTAAGGCTACGTTTGACACGTGTTTTTTTTTCTCTTTTTTTTTCATTTTTGAAAATTGGGAAAAAAATTGCGTTTGGTAACAATTTTTTTTTTCCTTCTCCACTTAAAAAAACTACTTTTTAAACTGAAGAGTAAAAAAAAAACTCCAAAAACTGGTTTTTTTTTTAGACCACCACCACCACCCTCCCATCGCCGGCAGCCACCTTAGGCGACCACCGCCCGCCGGCCACCTCCGGCGACCGCCGATGCCGGCAGCCACCTCCGACCGTCGGCCACCACCACCACCACCGTCGATCACCGCTACGCAACACCACCGCCACCGCAAACCACCACAAAAAAAGTCAAAAAAAAAAGGGTTACCAAACACAAAAAAAAAAAAAAAAAAAGGATATCAAACACCCACTTGTTTTTGTAAAAAAATAAATTAAACTGCTTTTTAAAAACTGAAAACAAAAAAAAAAGTTTTGTTAAACGAACCCAACTATGGACCTTATCATCAATAATGAATTGTCTTCTCAAAAACTCACTGCTTTGATTGAAGATTGCAAATGGTTGATCCAACTATTCGAGGAAGTGAATCATTTAAGCTCACATGAAAACGGATATGTCTGTTGCCTTTGCCAAATGGGCTGCTCTCTAGCATGAGTTTTTTAATTTTTACTTTACCTCCTGAATGTATAGAAAAATAGCTTGAAACTGGTGTAACGGGTGTTATATACCTTAGACTATTGAATGTAAGTTGATTATAATGAAATATTCTTGTTCAACAAAAACAAAAAATTGTGATATCTCACGACAAATATCTTATACTACACTTTTTTGAGCCCATCTTTAAGGAACTACAAAAAAAAAAATTTAAATTAAATTAAATAAAAAGGAGGTTGCTAGTTTTGTTGCATTCTTTTTTTTTTTGGGTCAAATGTCTTGTATTTCATTAAAGCTCAAAACAATTACAAGAGTTTGTAATACACTTTTTTAACTATCTATACATCCTTTACAAAAAATAAAAACAGTTAACTGTCACATGAGCTCAGTCACTGAATACTCCATTAGGCACCCCCCAAGTCTTGCATGGCTCCTTGTTTTCCATTGTTGGTTTGATTCTATTCCAGCTGCTTAGTCTATACTTCATCCACTTATCAATCATTTTCTTACAACCTTCAGGATGAGCATAATTACCTTCAAACGTTCTGACATTTCTCTCCATTCATAGTCCATACACAGTCACAGTAGCCTTAAAAGATTCACGACAGTAGCCTTTTCAACGAGACATTGCCAATTGTTAAAAGTATGAGTTGAACGATCTAGTCGGGTTGTTCGTGATTAGAAAAAGCAAAAAGTTGAATTCCATCATATTATGATTTGAGATGGCGTAAAACTTGAAAAGTTTTAAGATCAAATGGTTGATCCTCATCAATATGACAAGTGTGAATTCAAGCCTGAACACATCCTCAAGCTCTTAGAACTCGATTCATTTAAGTCAACAATTTTAAACGAGTCTTCTAAAATACAGACAAACACGAGTTAAGTTTGAACACAAGTTTAGCTAAATAAGCATTGTTATTAAAATAAAATAAAATCAATTTAAGCCTACAACGCGCGCCAAAGCACACACAGAGACAGACAAAAAGCTTTGTGTGTCTGTGTGTTTATGTTTGTTCGCGACTCTGCAACAACTTGTCGATCCGTGGCAGGTGTTCCTCAGCCTCTGCTAGTTTGAATGGTTCGTTTGGATTTTACCAATTCACAGAGCTGAAAAACGCAAATTCTCTGGCTCAGAGAGTTGGATTTCCCGATTCAGTTTTCCGGCGAAGCTTTTGAGACTTAAATCTCGAAATTTGAGGCATGCATTTCCAAAAAAAAGCTTAATAAATGCTGTTAATTTGCTCTTGGTAATAGTATGTTTGATTGTCTCGTCTTTGCAGAAAGCTCTCGAAGTTGAAAGCAATCCGATTTCAACTAGGTTTTTCTGAGTTATTTCCTATTGATTTGACCTCATATTCAAGTTTCTCACGATATCGTGCCCTTTTCATAGGTAGAATGCTAATTCAACTTCATTTTTTATATGCTTTCATTCAATTTCTGGATGTTTTACACGAACATTTTCTCTTTGTCTCAGTTTTTCGTTGGCATTTGGTGGAGGGACTGTAGTTCTTTAGTTTGCCCGTCTTTTCAGGTTTGAACCCTAATTTCGATGTAAATGAGCTTTAATGACCGGTTTATTTTTCCTGAAAAATTAAGGAAAACCACGAATTTGAAACACTTAACATTTTGGCTTAATTGAGTTGAAGTTATGACTAATGTGTTTAACAGACTGATGTAAAGGTCAGTATGTTCTATTTTCAACTGTTGAAACCGTCAAATAGAGGCTTTTGCTTGAGCTTCTCTTGTTAGTTTACTTGGTATTGTGGTTTCTAGCGTTTATTGTGGCGTGTATTTTGCACTTCTAATCTGGAAAGTCTCATTTCAAGTTACTTACGACCTCCCAATCCCTAAAGAAAAGAAATGACTTCATTGCTAGCTGATTATACTGATCTTTACCCTAGACAGATAGTTTGATTACACATTTACACTGTAGTTATCACGATGGAATCTTCCCTTCTGTTGCCACAATTACTTTTCTAAAACGAAAATTTATGGACACGAGGTCGAAATGAGATTTTACCGGGGAAAGAAGTATGTTTTTAGGATTATTTTTCTCTCTTGCATTAGAAAAAAAAAAGACTCCATTCATCATATAACTGGACAAGTGCCCGACTCTGAATTTTAAAATGACTCACAGATTTAAAGTAATGTAGTTGAATATCTCAATTCTTTTTCCAAATTATTGTGTGACTTATCCTAGTTTTTTCAGGTGAATCAAAAAATACCCGTTCTTTCCTAAATTCTTTGCTGTTAGCATATGATATGTTGACTGGCCACTAAATGAGATGCATCTGATGGTGTCTAGCGTATCTTGACAATTACCAGGCATGGTCTGCATATGGGGTCTCAGTAATCAGTTAAATAATTTGTTGACATTATGAGCTTGCTCATAGTCATGACGAATTGCCTTTACTTGACCCCTGCCTCCTTTGAACGCGAATCCAGGATCAGAAATCACCCGATCCGAGATCCAAGCTCAGATTTTGGTTAATGTGCAGGTCAAGGGGGTCCAAAATATGCCATATTAGTATGATCACATCTAAAAGCTGAAATGAGATGCAACGCTTGCTGGCGAGAATTGGAAGGGCGAGCTGTTTCCACGACATGTGGTCACTTATTGTGTATCCAAATGATTGAGAAGCTTTGATTTTATGCACTTGAACATTTTCCTCCCGTAGATTATGTAAATTGGATTAGAGCATGAGGTTTCCTTGACAAACTTTGCAAGGCAATGAAGATGCCAGCAAGATTCTGAGTAATGATGCAGCTTGCCCTGTATGTGATCAAGTGCTCTCTAAAAGGCAAGTGGTTTCTGATAATGAAGTTTGGAACTAACAGAGTTCTCCTGTTGTTTCGTTGTTAAGTATCACTCTAGTTAAATATCATTCAAACCTTATGAAGTTTGAGATACAATAAGTATTTTTTGGTATGTATTCTGCTCTTTATTTGTGTAGTAAACCCTTGGAGCATGAGATCTTTGTCACATGTTATATGATATTGGCTATCTACTGCATTTGTATGATATGCTATCCTGCAACTAAATGTGGTTTATCTTTTTCCTCAGTCTTATGAAACCTGTGGATGTCAATCCCAATGACGAATGGATAAATGTAAGCAAGTACCTCTGAAAGAAATCATGTTATCTGGAGCATCTCTGTTTGCTGCTATTTTCCCATCTTCTTCCTGCTTTCAAGAATCTATCTCGTGCTTTTGGTATTTAACCATTTTCTTTGTACTGTTTTCCAACAAAACTCACCTGCAGATGGCCATGGTTGGGATGTCTCCACAGATATGTATCCTCCTTTTTGGAAATGATTACTCAAGAAATTAGCAAATACATTCTCACATGAGTAGTGTAAAGTTTGGAGTGAACTAGTTCATTCTTGTAGTGGATTTATCGATTCCTTTTTCCTCTTAAAGAGTAGATATGATATATGGATATCGCTATATATAATGGAATGATATATTTCCTGTATAGCATGTATATTTCCAATTTACATCCCTTGTTTAGAATCTTCCACTTTTGGCTTGTGAGGGGTGAGGGGGGTTTGAGGTGGGTTAGTAAGTAGGATGTGACATGTCTGGTTAAAGGACATCTTTTGGGGGTTGATGATCTTGTTAGGTACAAGTAGGCTGCGTGAAACTTTTCTTGACACAAAATCAGTGATGAAGAGTGCATACAGAAGTGTGATGTTCTACATTGGGCAGAAGGAACTGGAAATGCAATTTAAGATGAACAGAATAGTAACCCAATGCCGGCAGAAATGTGAGGCAATGCAAGAAAAGTTTACAGAAAAACTGGAGCAGGTGCATACTGCATACCAGAAAATGGCCAAAAGGTGCCAGATGTTGGAGCAAGAGATTGAGAGTTTGTCCAAGGACAAGCAAGAGCTCCAAGAGAAGTTTGCTGAGAAATCCAGGTCTGCTGTTTTCATCGTTCCTAACCTTTCCCACCTCTGACATTTATGATTGGGCGCTTGGAAGCTTGACGAAATGTGGTACTTTTGAAAACTACCAGGCAAAAGAGAAAACTTGATGAAATGTATGATCAGCTGAGAAGTGAGTATGATTCAATCAAAAGATCAGCCATTCAGCCTGCACAAAACTTCTTTTCCAGACCGGAGCCCGAGTTGTTCGCAAGTCCAGCTAACATGATGGATACCAGAGATCCAATGAGAAAAGGTAATACCATTCTGTTCATAGTACTTCAAAAATTCACATAGTTCGGGACTGACTTTGACATACAAATCTGTTATACCCTTACATGTTGAATAGTATGAATCATTAAAAGAATGACGAGTTCACTAAATGACACTTCAAAGAAACATTAGTTAGCTTATTCATCGCAGATTGGTCGGTTTTCACTCCTGAAACTCCAGGGCCTCAAGAAGATATATGGCCTGCGAGACAAAATAGTTCCAACTCTGGCCCATTCGACATCTCAGGGGGTTCACCTGCAAAGCACTCGGCAGTTCCTGTTGACGCTGGAAACAGAAGGGCTGGTGGTCGCCCTGGCTTTGGAGTTGGAGCTGGATCTGGACCAAGCAATCCCTCAATGACTTTAAGGAACCTCATCCTTTCACCAATAAAGCGGCCTCAGCTCTCTCGTAGCCGGCCTCAAATGTTCACGTAAGAAACACATGCAACTCCAGAATTTTGTCTCCCTTTTTTCATTTATCGTAACTTTTCCGTTCCTTTCAGGTTGTAGGCAAGAAAGGTTTGCATCACTAAGCTAGTGTGTGGTAGTAGTTGATCTTTGGATGCCATCAACAAAGGGAAAGTGAATGCAACCATGGATCGATCTTCCAATTTTTCCCTTTTGTTAATTTTGTTTCTACATGGCGATCTTCCTCTGGGTGAACCAGCAGCCAAAGGCACAGAGTTGACATCATGAACTGTTCATGGGAAAAACATTCGAGTACTGAAGATGGTTGACATATCAGAAGGTAATATAGGAGCATGTATGTTGAAATAGTGAATAGCCCTCTGATTCTCGGGAAAAAAAAAAAAGTAATAGTAAAAAGTAAAATTACTGTATTTCATTTTCTTTTGTGGAGTTAATTTGAGACATCACCCTGGTGTTTATGTTCAATGTTTTTTCCCCTATGCATGTCTATTTACATGCGCATACGCGCTTGTGTTTCGCTTGTTACAGAAATCAGGTCATTAATTAGGTGGTTGTGATCTCCTACTCATTACTTTGCATCAGGTATCTGATCTTAGCCCACCTCATGGCCAGCAGTAAGGTTCATCTACATAAGAAGCAAGTTTGCTTTTCAACTTCTTTATCTTGGTCACATTTGGTGAAAAAAGCAACAGCGTAAAAATCAAAGGTTGAGTAGGCATTATGCAGTGTCTGCTTCTTCCAGGTTGCCCCCCCTCCCCACCCCAACCCCAACCCCAACCCCAATCACGAGCCAGCAAAAGACAGACCTCTGGAGTGTTCTTCCGCATTGCATTCTCAGCCATGACAGTATGATACTAACCGTTGAGGCTCACATATCAAACAAAAATGGCCCACAACCGAAGGTTTGGTAAGGCTTCAGATAATGCCTGAATGACTTTTTGAGCCACCCTTGCAAGTCACGGACAATTTCCTGGATATGAATCTTTGGAGTGATAGATTATGTTTTGTTATTGTATCTATGATTGACCAACTTACAGCAGTTCTTGCATTTTGTCACAGATTTTTGCTCAACACCAAAAAGAAAAGCACTAATATAGGGGGGCACACACGAAAAACATTGTGACCTTAAGGTACATACAAGTTGATTCTGTCTTACCAAGTTTATGCAATCTTCATACTTAGAACACACTGAGCAAAAAGGCCATTAGTTGACTAACAATATAACTGCAGGAAATCCTAAACATATCGAGAATTAACACTTAACTAAGTTGGAGTTCTAGTTAACCACTACGTTAAGACTTCTCCAAAATTTGTCACCTCATACTCATCTGAACTGCATTCAATTCGTTGCTTTTGATGGTTCCATCTACAAATACAATTCCACCTATTAATGTAACCAGAGAAGAGATATTGTCAAAAACAACACAGAAAAGAAGTGGAAACTATCTCTGCATGGATGCCACTTTATACTAAAAGACCCCAGTTTCACATGTGCATCTACCTATTAGTCAAATTCACAGACCATATCTTTCTGCTCGCTGAAAGCTGCATTTCTAGCGGATACCTATGATAGCAAGTGGCGAGGCAAGAAAACTTTCAAAATCGGTGCCTTCGAAGACAGCTCAACCGTATCCCCATGTTGTATAGAATGAACAGTATGAGAACCGTCAATATAGATTAATCCCTCTTGACAATACCATGCGCACTCCATGGTTTCCTCAGATTGTACTATTCCATGCATTAAGTTAGAGATGTCCGCTCTCGGTGAAATGGGCTCTCTTACAATGTATTGGAGATCTTTGGATATAATGGGCATGGAAAATCCACCCGCTGAAAGCATGGCAGCTGTTGATCCGGCAGCTGTAGAGACTCTGAGACCACTTGATCGACAGTTCACTAAAGGGGAACATGGTACGCCATCTTTCTTAACTCTGCATCCAGAGCGCAGAGTGATTAGACTGATATAAACTCAAAGAGCCGCCACATGAGGCTGTATGCAATGCTAATGCTGCGAGGGAACACATACCGGAATGAGAAGCGAGAAACTGTCGCTGGACAAGGGTGTGCCACTAAAACATCATTAAGAGCATATGTAGATAGTAGTTCTGAATTGACACAAATTGACATCCTTGATACTTCAGAAGGAAGTGTACGACCCTCTAGAATTTCATCTAGTATCTGAAACAAAAATATATGTGTTTAATTAACTAAGCCAGATACTTTGCAACTGAATAAAGAATTTGTGCTTTGCCAAGAAAGCAAAATCATGTCATGTATAACATAACATTAAGGATGCAACACTCCTCTGTCACACCTAAAACCGTGTCAGAGACAACGTGTCTGAAACATTCAATCAAGTAACTGATCACCAGCACAGATAAGTCAAGCAGGCAACCACTTTCTAAGTCTAACTAAAGAATACAACCACAAATGCAGATTATAAAAGGGCATTGTACTTGATCTGAACGTTATTAATTTGTTACCTCCATCTTCTGAATTAATTGTCAATATCACAATACAGTGAAATCCGGATAATATACACAATTAGGAAGCACAAACTTTTTAACCATGGCCATAAAGTGTGACTCTTAACACTGTTGTCCCTTTCAAGTCTGTGTGTCTACAAGAACTTTAAAAAATATATCAGATCACATAGGCTGCAATTATTGCCAAAACTATCAAGCACAAGCACCCACTGGAGACATGTGGAAACCTAGTTTTATAAAATGTTTGAAAACAGACTCCAAATCAAAACAGTACGATTAGTAGAAAGTTTTTCTTGTCACTTGTCTCTGTCAAATGAAGCAGTCTTACATGTTCAAAGTTTTTGACAGTTGCAGCACAAAGGTACCCAGTGCTTCTTGTAGCATCAAACTTATCAATGAATTTCTCCACCTGTACCAGATAATTCAGGACATGCAAGGTTTGTCAAAGTAAAGATTGATAAACAGAAGCCCAGAATCACAAATTGCTTTCAGTACAACACTGAACTAACATATATAACACGGATAGGCTAACCTCTTCGACTTGAGTGGGGTCAGAATTCACTCCTAGAACTGGAATTGAGTCATCCATGAGATGGCTTGCTTGCAAAAGTGTGCCGTCACCACCTACAGTAACGACCAGATCCACACCGCTGATTGGCTGGGATAGATTGCTTCGAAAAACAGGTATACAGTCGACAATCTTTTTTCGCAAAATATTCTGACAAAAGTTTATGGCATCCTTGTGAACAGAACGCCTTTTAACGAGATAACTCAATGCCTGCAATGTCTTCAAGAGGAACTATGTCTTACAAGGATGAAATTAAGTTGACTGTGTAGTGGCATTTCAAAGTAGTAGAAGAAGAAGAAACTAGGGAATGTGCCCACGTTAAATTGAAAACTTAAATGCTCACTGCAAGTGCATAAGCCAGCACCTATCAATCAGAGATCAGTCCCAACAACACAGAGAGGAAGTCATATAGCAATTAATCAGAACTAGTTAATGATTTACTAGGTAGGGAAAAAGTTCAGGGCCGCAATGATTTGGTAACAAGTATTTGCAGATGCTGTACAAAGTCTTGGTATGTGCCATACTCATGCAAAGAAAACTTGTAAAGAGTGTTTAACTTTAACTCTTGCATTTTTACCAGAAGCAATCTTTTGAGGGGTGTGCATTAGGTTAGTGAAACATTTTATATTTTATAGGGATTAAAAATTTGCTAAGAAGCTTTCTCCTTTCAAACGATGGCCCTTCTGTAGTGGAATCCCTTTTTATTTAATGGTCTTAACTCCTGTGATAAATTATTGAAGTTCAAACAAGGTATAAAAATCTGTCTCTCAGACTTCTAACTGTGTTGAGTGTAAACAAGGTTTGTACTTTAGGTGCCGCAACTTTGATTGCTAAAAGTGGTTAGCTTCTTGCAAAAATTCTGTGAGATATACAACATCAGCTAATGTGTCATAGAATCATCAAGTGAGAGATACTTCTGAGTAAAGTTTCCAGAAATGAACAAAGTCATGAGTTTGCGACAGATACAAGAATGTTAGTGGAGATAAAAGTTTGTAAGTACGATATTGTGATCCTTTTAAGCGTAAACAGGGCTTGCATACTAAGTACTTTAACAGTATAATTCTATGGAAGTAGAATGATTCAGATAGGAGGGCAGACATCGTCGTGCTCACGATATGCTTGCTAAGAGAGCGCCGCACTCGCAGGCATGGCTCGCCTTTCACATTAAAAAATGAGCAATATTTATCAACTCACTTGGTCCAAGAGTATAGCAGAATTGGGCTGAATGTTTTTGGTTCATCTAAATTTTTTCCCTGCCACAACATTTTGTAAGGAAATTATGCACTAAGATTCCTCTTCCTAAAACTTATGTCATCGAACGAAGAATGACACCCAAAAAAGATCTACTGCTGGCATATGCAAAGCTTACATGTTCAAGATTGAAAGATTTTATCGCATCTTACTAAACACCATAGTATTCCTACATTACCATTCAACTAGCAACCCCGTTTCCCTAATAAAAATAAATTGCGGTAAACAAGGTCTTTTGGATTGGTGCCATCAACTCGGGGGTGGTGGGAGGGCTGGATAAATGCTACCCTTAAACTTGTAAAGCACAACCGCTCAATCACTAATAACGAAAGTTAGGCTATTACTCTACACATATTATCAAACACCTGGTATGCACATGACGGCTGAGTCCACACTCCACAACAGCAAATGCCAAATAATCCATAGAAATGCGTAGTAAATTTAGAAATCTATAATACACCGCTACGAAGGCGTTACAATGTTCTAATGATTGGTCAATTCTTTTGGTTCGGGGGCGGGGGGGTGAGGGTACCTTAGGTTTTGTGACGCCGTCTGATGGGGAAGTGGGATAGACGTCAAAGGGCTTCAACAAAAGTAGCAGTCGCTTCCTCGCCATTGTCTGTGTCTTTACGGAGCTCGCAGTGCTGCGTATGACGGAGTTAACAGTGGCACTGGTTTTGGCAGGAACTGGACATTTTTAGGATCTATGCGAAAGGAAAAAAAGCTATATTCATAAATCTATTCAATTAGAACATTTTGTCGGCCGGGGTTAAACTCTTCCCATGAATTGGTCACGTGATGTGCACATGAGCCATCAAATGAGGGCCAAAACAGTCAATCTCTTTTTTTTTTCTTCTAAATTTCCTTTCCTTTTTTTTTTTTCATTTCATAGATGCCTCTCTTCCACTATGTTCACTTCATTGTCTCTCTCTCACACACGCGCTCACACACTAGATCTGCCACCATCAATTGAAGAATGAATTTGGATGGTAGGTGGTGATAGATGAGTGTGACAGCAACGGCAAGGACGAGAGACGTGACGAATGGAAATGTGTTGTTCGTCGATGATGTTGCAGCGACTGCTTTCATCAGAGGAGTGGACAGCGTGACATTTGGGTAGTGGTGTATGAATGGCAAGTTGTGATATGGGGTTTAGGTGGCAACGGCGACGACATTGCCAATGAAGGCGTGTTGTTCATAGCTGATGTTGCCGTGGCTACTATCGTCGGAGGAGTGGCTGTTGTCATGGAGGCTCGAACGAAGGTCCTGCAAGGAAATCTCAGCTTTTCTAATTTCTTTTTTTTTTAAGAGGCAAAATGTTGGGAAAAAAACTTGAACTTTGAACAAATGTCATGGGGTTGTTGGGTTGGGGGGGGTAGAGTTGTCATTAGGGCCGGACGGCCCGCGGGCCGGCCCGGTTTTGGCCCGGGCTGGCCCGGCCCCGTGTGTGAACAGTGACGGCCCGCGCGAAGAGGGCCTGAGGCCTGGGCCTGGACCAGGCCGAAAAATCTGGAGAAAATGGCCCGGCCCGGCCCGATTTGGCCCGGGCCTGGCCCGGTCTGCGGCCCGGTTTGGCCCTACTTTTTTTTGAATCTCTAACTTTTCCCCCCCTTTCTTCCACCCCTTTTCCAAAATTCCACTTTTACCCCAACAGCTATATAACGGCTAGTTTGGGGGGTATTTTAGTCTAACCAATATTTTTCACTCCTTTACACTTTTACCCTCCCCAACAACTCACTCATTACACATACACCCTACAGCTATTTATGGCAGCCGTGCAACATCCCTTACTCCCTCATTCCACATACACAAACACACCCACCACTACTCCGCTCAACAAAACACTATTTTCTCATTAACACCCATAAACCCACTTGTAAAGGATAGGTTTTTAAGTCCATAAATGCGAAAGTCTCCACATGGCATCAGAAAGCATGCCATCTTCCCTTTTCCCTTTTAAGACCCATTTCACACAATATATATATATATATATATATATATATATATATATATATATATATATATACACACACTATACGCAGCTATTGCCTCACGGCAGTAGCTTTCTCTTGCCCAACCCACATTCACACATGGATAAACCCTTTTTTTTGTTTTTTTGGCTGGTACCATTCCTGTAGTGGCTGCTTCTTCTTCTCATGTGCTTCTACCCCCAACCACCAAGCGCGTAGGTCAGCTGGTAAGGGGTTGTCCTAGCTTAACCAGAGGTCTCGTGTTCGAGCCCTGGGAATGCAGCTGCGTTAAAACTTGGTAGGGAGAGCTTTTCCGCCCATGTGGTCCTGCCCGGCTCGAACCCGGATTAGTCGGCTCTCAATGTGGTGTCCGGAAACCGGGTGGTCTAACAAAAAAAAAAAATGTGCTTCTACCCTTTGTCCCCGTTACACACACCCAAAAGCCACACAAATGTCCCCCGCACACAGCCGAACACAACCACAGTAGCCATCATGGGACCCTCTACACGAAGTAAATCTGCAAGACGGCTTACCGAAGATTGATTCACTTTGTCGTATTCCGGCGAGTCTTCGTTTGGCCCCAGTTTCTCTGTTTTCCTGTGTGTATTTCTTCTTCTCCTTTTTTTCACGAGCACACCACAGGTTTCTACCCACAGACTCTTTCTCTTTCTCTTCTTTTCATTCCACTCTTCTCTATAACCGAAAAGTAATATGTTCTCTCTTTCTCTTTGTCTGTAATTTTCTTTCCTTTTGATTAAGTTGTAACTGATTATCAAATTAAAGTCAGGTTTAAATGTCCCCCTTAATTCCCTTCGTTTGTTCCTCTCTGATTTGCTTCCAGAGATAGAGAATTGACTAAGCCTAAAAAATCAGATCCTTGTATTCATTAAATTTAATTATGCTATAGTCCCAAAAATTTTCTTATAAACTTTAACTAATACGCGCTCAACTAATTGTCGCTAAAAGTTACCGATAAAATTTCGCTCATGCAAATCGATGCTAACTGTTGCGTATGAATATCGTCGCTAAAAGTTGTTAATATAATATCAAATTCTAACGATAAAGTACGAAATTGTCGCTAAAATTGAATAACAAGGAAAAAAAAGGGTCCGGGCCCGGCCCAAGCCCGGCCCTAAATATTGGGCCTAGGGCCAGGGCCTGGACTGGGCCTAGGATTGCCTTCGGCAGGCCCGGCCCGGTTGGCAGCCTTCTTGGCCCGGCCCCGGCCCGGCCCCACTGCAGGCCCGATGGGCTTGGGCTGGGCCGGCCCAAGCCCGGCCCTTTGACATCTCTAGGGGGGGTTAAGATGGCAGTGGTGAAGGTGTGGATGGTGGTTGATGATAGTTTGGATGGTAGTGACGGGGCAGTGAATGTTTGGGTCGAGAGGTGGTGGTAAAGAGAAAAAATTAGGTAAAAGAAAAAAGAGAGGCCATATGAGAAGAATAAATAAAAAAAATGGTCTAATGGAGAGATAATTTTTCCTTTGTTTTGAGGCCCCATGTGCAGGTTACATGCTCACTTAATGAAGAAAAAACTAACATCAGCTGACAGAATGGCTTGACTGAATTATGAGTCCAGTGACCAAAATGAAGCAAATTAAAATTTAGTGGCCATAGTGACAAATGGGTCATAATTAAGTGGTCATTAGTGCATTTACTTAGAAAAAAAGGGTAAGAACTAATATAGAGCACAAGGGAATGCTTGGCTTTGGAAACTAAAAGAGCACCTGGTGCTTGGCTAGTTTGGCTCGGAAAACAATAATAGCTGACACGGTCTTAAAAAAACTAAAAAAGACAAGTATGCCACTGTTTCCAATCTTTCTCGAAGTTAGTAAAAGAAAAATAAGCATAAAAGCAAAGGAACTATGTTCATCATTTTTGCCAATTATATGCCTTTTTTACACATTTATGTGTTGCAGAAAAGTATATTAGGACCAAAATTTTGGCTTATATTAGTGCGAAAGCATGTATACCTTTTGCCACGACAAATAGGGATGGTAATATGAGGCCCCACTTTGGCCCGCCCTCCCCGAACCCAAGTTGACCCATCAATATTCGTTTCATTCTCATATTGCTTTGTTTTTAACTTAAGCCGTACCATACCGCACACAGTATCTCATTTAAATGCAACTCACATTATTTAACCAAATTCGGTATTGGTCAACCCGTTTAGTTATTTTTTTATCCTTTTTTAATAAATTGGTAATTTTTTTTTTTTACAAAAGATTATTTCTTTATTCCATTTAACAATGGCAATGAGGTGAGGTGATTGCCGGTGATGGATGACATACCAGGTAGCGACAGTTGGAGTTGGATGGCGACATAGGCAGCGACTGCTAGAGTTAGACGGCGACTGTGGGTGTTGATGCTGACATTTGCCAGGAGTAGCTGTTGGA
Source organism: Escallonia rubra (assembly GCA_033065855.1). Classification (NCBI taxonomy): domain Eukaryota; kingdom Viridiplantae; phylum Streptophyta; class Magnoliopsida; order Escalloniales; family Escalloniaceae; genus Escallonia; species Escallonia rubra. The sequence continues at coordinate 104,546 of JAVXUO010003042.1, read as the reverse complement.
TGCCAAAATTAGCAGGGGTGTGACCAGTAGGTGCTGGAATTTTCCAGAGACGTGGCATCCAAACTTTGTCAGCAGCGGTTGATAGAGCCAGCTATTAAAGTTTTTTGATAGTGATTGTTGGCGGCTAGCGTCGACAGAAAATGATGGCTGACAACAGTGGTTAACAGCGGGTAGCGGTGGCTACCATCGTAGGCTTGTGTGTGTGTGTGTGTGTTTGTGGAGAGAGAGATATATATATATATATATTGAAGTTTTTGTGAATCTATTTTGTGGACGGGAAAAGTTCAAATAGCCATAAGTTGATTAGATTCCTCAATTTCCTCATCCCCATTTGCCCCATATCCATTTAGGGCTTCCCCAATTGGATCCCGATCCACTGCTGTGGCTAGGGTTACAGCAGTGGTGCTGTGACCCTGTCACAGCCGTCCGATCCTTGTGAGTGGGGGTGAAGGGTCTAGATCACGCCACGTGGCCCACACCTTTAATTCCCTGCTTTTCCCCTCATTTACTCTCCCTCCCCTCATTTACTCTGCCGGCCACCAACCAACATTCACTCTCTCTCTCCTTACGCCGGCGACCAAGCACCACGCCGGGATCTCCTTACGCCGGCGACATGCCCGGCGATATAGACAGCGACGTCACCGCCACATCAGTCTGGATCTGCCGGCGACGCGACCACCATTAGCTCTCTCTCTCTCTCCACAGCACCACGCCGGGATCTCCTTACGCCGGCGACATTCCCGGCGATATAGACACCGACGTCACCGCCACAGCAGCCTGGATCTTCCGGCGACGCGACCACCATTCACTCTCTCTCTCCACAGCACCACGCCGTCCATCGACCAGCGGCAGCGGCTCCTCGCGCCGTCCACGGCGACGCCACATCGACCAGCGGCAGCGGCTCCTCACGCCGTCCAATTTCCGGTGAATACACGGCAACGCCAAATCCAACTTCCGGCGACGTCGCCGGCCACTTTTCGGCGACACCTTCCGGCGGCAACAGGTCTCCTTTATTTCTTTCCCCACTAATACTGCTATTAGTTGTGTTCAAGTTATTTTTTTTCCCAGAATGATGCTCTTTATTGGCCTTCATTGCTTCACTCTTATCTTCTGTTAGTACCATTTGTTTTGTCTGGAAAATTAAGTTTAAGAGGAATGGTATGCTTTGGTAACAAATTCTTGAAAACGCAACCCAACTTGCTTTGTCGTGTAAATTAATCAGGCATTTGTTATTTTTCCCTCTTTAGTTATCTACCTTGTTGGTTCTTAGTTTATTGTGTTGGCATTTTCTTGAAGGGAGACTAAGTTGCAGTAGTTCATAGGATTTTACACTTCTTAATTTGGGAATTGCAGATTGGGAATTGGAAATTCCGAATTTCTATTCATCAAAATATCACATTAGAGAACTCTAGTAGCTTAAGCATTTAGCATATGCTTGTGTTACCAAGTTTCCTTTGTACAGAGTTGGTATGTAGTTAACAAACTCATCTGCATCACTTTTTACAATATCATTTTTCTTTCGTTTTTGAATAGTTATGTATTAGGAATTAGAATACAGAAACCACAGGCTTCGAATATAATTAATTTGGCTTACCCGTTCAGGACGGAAGGGAAACCAGCCCAGTGATTGATATCAAGGCAAGAGTCTAAACCAAGTAAAGTGCATGCATTAGACCTTTTCTTTCTTCGGTAACTGTAAAGTGCCTTGGTCTAGTAGGAGTCAGTCTCTCTCTCTTTCTCTATACATGTATGTATATATGTATACATATGTGGAGAGATCGAGAGAGAGGTGGTGCTTGTTTTTTTCTTTAATTTTGGTACAAGTGGTGCTTGTGTTGATATAGTTTAAGGACTGAACGTGAGAATTTGCTGCTGCGACGCAAATTCTCCTTTTATCCAACGGAGCCTTTTATCCACCCCTTTTTTCCTTTATGTTTTTTTTTCCAGCCACACTTGCATTACTTTTTAAGCTTTCATGGAGCCTTAAGCTTTAAAAATGATGTTTTTACATCGACAAAAATCTAGACAACTAAGATTACAAAAAATCATTAAAACAAATTCACCAAAATAAAACCAAATTAAGCTTAAACATAATCAGCAACCATGACGTGGAAACACAATTCATAAAAGAAAACTAGGGCCCCGTTTGATGGAGATTTTTTTTCCAGTTTTGGAAACTGGAAAAAAAAGTCACGTTTGGTAACCATTTTCTTCTTCAGTTTAAAAAACCAGTTTTTAAACTAAAGAAGCAAAACTCCAAAAATGAGTTTTTTCTTGAAACCACCACCCTCCCACCGTCGGCAACCACCACCGGCTGCAACCTCCGGCGACCGCACGCTGCCGGCGGCAACCTCCAGCGATTGCCGGCGGCAACCTTTGGCGACCGCCGCCGACAGCCACCAGCCACAGTCAGCCACCGCTACCGCAAACCACCACAAAAAAAAAACTCAAAATAAAAACTGGGTTATCAAACATAAAAAAAAATCAAAATAAAAACAAGGTTATCAAACACCCACTTGTTTTTGTAAAATAAAATAAAATTAAGCTGCTCTTTAATTTTTTTTTTCCCAAGAACTGAAAATAAAAAAAAAAATTTGTCAAAGAGAGCCCTACAATCCTACGAATGACTCAAACATAAAAATTAAAATGAAACTTCAAACGATACACCTTCCTCAACAATGTTGAAGATGCTATTCGCTGAACAAAGATGCTTTGCCATATTCAAAGTTATATGGAGAAGGCTTTATGAAATACTCAGTATGTTACAAAGTTACGCGACTTGCACCTTGTTCTATCATCATCCTTTTATAATTTAATTTCTTTGAAAAGCTTATTCTCATCATCCGAAGTATATATCCATGGGTATGCCCATGCCAGACTTGTACCGGTATAGGTAAAAAATACCCAAAAATTTACCGATAGACAAAATAAATGCTAGTACCCGGTTTCTAGCATGAGGCCAGGTCTATCCGCGGATCATGCGTCGGCTTTGCCATGGCTCATGTGTCATGCGGAGTGCTTATTATGTCAAGCATTCTTTGAGATTTCTCACATGCATCCTCCTAAATAAAACATGAGCCCTAAACTTTTGTTATATCAAAACCCTAAAACACAAAGGACCTTAACAAACGGTACTTTCCCTCGCGAAGGAACTTTTGACGCCCATCGAGTCATCTTAATCAAAGAGCCATGATCCTGTAGAAAGTGGTAACGGGTTCTTGAATAAAAACATGACCCCCTATGATTCTTGCTATGCGTAAGTTAGAAGCAAGTCTAATAAGAGATGCAAATCTGATCATAGAGGAAGCACCATTGCAAGTTGGAGCCTAGGACAGGGATGTTGGAATACAGGGTTGAGATAAGGACACGTCTATGCGAGGCGTAAGAGCTTGAGACATCTTTAAAGGTAGACAAACATCTCCACATTCTTTCGACTTACCACTCATAGCTTGTTCAGGGTTTCAAACTCAATCATCATAATCGGGCACGGGTGGTTCACTGACTGTGGGACGATGCAATACTTATTATACAACCTGACAAGCCTTTGTATGTTACTCTGCTTTACTACATAAGGATCATGTCACTCGCATATTGAGTGGACACACGATGAACCCTGGTTGGTTTGGGCGTCACACTTCTTTCTTTTCAGAATGTCCTTCCTTTTCCTATTGCAAATGAGCTAAATTCAATTACCGAGCACACGCAAACTGTATGAGACATATTCAGTCACAATATTACATCAAAATTTTTGTCATGAGATTCATCTTTAGTTAACACACACAGGAACATACTACTGCTTATAGAAATCTCGCACTTATGATAAAAACTTTGATAATAACCTTAGAGTTATCAGCCCTCTTCTCTGCAACTCTATAATTGCATCTCCCTTGCGTGATTTGAGCAATTTGAAGGCTCTTTGATTGCTTCAATGAGCCTTATATATCTTCGCTTGACTTCCTTTCTTGGTGCCCTAGACTTTTATGTTTGTTTCACCGTAATTCGACTGTGGCGCTCCTAGATCACCCTAGTCAAATAACGATTCCAAAGTTAAAAGGCATCAAGAACTAAAATTGTAACTACATTGAACCTTAGAAGGACTTACATCTTTTTATTTCATGCAACAAAAGTGAGCATAGGCATACAACATGTCCACACATGCATCTCACAAACGAGCGCCAAATGGTCATCGTGTGTGGCATCTCCTCTCCATGTATGCTAACAACATCAGTTGGTAGTCATGGCTGAACATCCGCGACTAGTCCCATGCATTTCCAACCACTATGCTAACCACATGGGTTTAGCAGAGTGACCAAGTGAACATATCTGATTTAACTAAGTACAAAGATGAAAAGTGAAAACAACAAATTGTGCAAGGATCTCATGTTGTATGAAAAAAATTTCCCAAAGATATATTCTTCCTTTTAAGAGGTTTGAAAGCTCGATAGTAGTGTGACTTGGGGGTCATGATGACACACTACGTACTCTTCGCATGTCTATCTCAGAGTACATTAGAATGAGATTGGGGAAAAAATCCAATTGAGCTCCAACATCTTTGGTAACGTTTACAAACGACTTCTAGAGGCAAATTTTAAGCCTATTGTCAAGAAAGGGAAGTTTAAACAACTAAATATGGAACGCGTCGGTTATCGGAGAGAAAAAAGAAGAAAAATAATTGAAACTAAAAGTGAAAAAAAGTTGGATCCAAATCCATTTTGATGACTCCACTTGAAATGGGCAGTTAACCCAACCTATCTTAAGATCCGGTCGGTGCCCAAACCGGCAAAACCCACACCACAAAAATATTTACATAAAATGGTACCCAAAATTATGCCCTAACCCCAACCGGACCCAAGACTGGGTTTGCCTAAAACCAAAGCATTAACCGACCCAATTCGCCACCAACTAATCCGCCGGGTAAAAGCTCACATCCGATCCAGATCCTTTCCCCGTCACGGGAAACAAACCCTAAGCCCCATCTCTCTTCCGGATCCTCCGATCGGACTCTCCCTCCACACACCTTCTCACTTACAGGTTCGGATTCTTGTTAATTCCTCTGTATATATGGTGCTTTTCTCTAGCTTTGAAGTGGGCTGGTTGTTAATTTTGGCTATTTTTTTTGCACATAATATGTGAATCAATGTAGTTAAATAGCTGCTTCGTGTCAGATCATCGAAGTAAAGCGTGTCAATGGAGTTTTTGGTTTGATGGGTTGGGGCGAAATGCGAAATTCTGATCTGGGTGTATTGTTATGGGAGGGTAAAGAGTTCACCTCCTTGCTGGGTTGGCCCAAAGCATGTTCCCTGTGGACTATTATTGAGTTACTCTTCTGATCCGAGTTGGCTGTTTTTGACCCGAGTTACCTGTTAATAATTCATGGGGGGAGCTTCCATTGAGACCTCTATGCTAAAACCAAATGGATTGTGGTTATCTTCTTCTTTTGCATGTTGAGTTACACTTCATTGGCTATTGAACCTTCCCCTTGAAGAACTTGCAAGTAGAAGAAACTCATGCGATTACAGTTTTCTTTTTGACATTTTAGCTTCATGCAGACAATCAGCACTCCACAGACTTTGACAAGCCAAACAATTTAACTATGAACTGTTTTCATTCTTCCCCACTTTCTCAAGCTTTTCTCTTGGTAATCAACGATCATTGTTTTAACAATAAAAGATGTGCTCTTTCGTACTTTAAGTTTCTCTTCGTCTTTCAGGCGGAAATTTGTTTAGCATTTACCTAAGATTTGGTATCATAATTTTTTTTTGGTTGTTTTAGCTACGAAATGGGTGTTTCTGAGTTAAGTTTATTAGTAGTTCAATAAGAATGTACCATAGCTTACGATACACGTATACCTAATCCTCATGTTTAATCTCTCCCGGCAAGTTGTTGATTTATCAATTTAGGAATCAGCTCTGTAGGGACTGGGATTGTTTCGAGCAGAACATCCATTTTGTGGTTAGTGTTGGCTCGCGTGTGCAGTTTTGGTTGGATAAGTGGTGTGGCGAGGAGATGCTGAGTAACTCTTTTCTATTCTTGTTCAGGATGTTAAGATGTTAGGAGGCTTGGGTGGCGGATTCTCTCATTCTGCAATGGGGATCCCTCATTTAGTCCCACTTTCAGATGCATTTTCCAGGACTGGGAATTGCATTCGGTGTTTGCCCTCTTTAAACTTCTTTATTTGGTGGAGGTTGAGCGGTGGTTGGGGCGTGGTAAAGGCTCTTTCTGAATAAGCACTAGAGGGGACACATCAGTGCACACAACATCATTCAAAAAAATCAACCAACTATACACCCCAAAAAGCTCTGCAGAAAGTCAAGAAAGGTACTATTGGATTTAATTTTCTCCTCAGCCATAATTCTAATTCAGGAAAAGGGAAAAAGAAAAGAACAACCCTCAAAGACTCAGTAGATTACTCCACACTCTTAAAGGCTCTATTGTTCCTTTCCCTCCTTTAGTTGGAGTTGACAGCTAATTCTGGTGCTTCTTTCGCTTGAAAACAAGTGTGGCGTTCTTCGGCTTCCCTTCTGAAGTGGGGGGAAAAGTACAATGTAGACAGGAGATAATCTAAGGAGAAGGAGTAAGTTGCATGAATTGGCGCTTCATGTGTAAGGACGATGGCAGCCGCTACCCTAGTATCGTATTTTTCTTTCCACGATGCAGTTTAATGCTTGTACTCATAGGCATTCCTTTAGCCCAATGCTTTCTGTCTGGAGTTCGTTTAGGATTAGGATTTGCCATGTTTCGCAATATGATATGCGAGGGTATAATATGTGACATGTGAATGTATTGTCCTTGAAAGTAAACCATAATTTGTAACTAAAGAGTGCTAAAAGATACAAGCACCACCAACCATAAAAAAATGTACTATTTGATTTTGTTCTCGTTCTTATATATTCCTTAATAGTATTTTCCTTCATTTTCAGGTGGGATGTAATGACTATTGATATCATATCTACGTTCTGGCTTTCAGGCTGAAATTTATTTGGTTCAGCAGCCGTTCAGGTAATGGAAGTAGTAAAGGAAACACCTGTTAAGAAACCTAAGAGGCTGACTTCTGTTGTATGGAATCACTTTGAAAGAGTTAGAAAGGCTGACATATGTCATGCTGTTTGTCTACACTGTAATAAAAAGCTTAGCGGATCAAGTAACAGTGGAACTACTCATTTGAGAAATCATTTGATACGATGTCTGAAGAGGTCAAATCATGATGTTTCTCAACTACTCTCAGCAAAGAGAAAGAGAAGAGAAAGCGCCCCTAGCCTTATAAAAGTTGATGCCACACAAAGAAAAGGTGAAGACTATTTCATTGCCAGTAAAAAAAAAGATGAAGATGTTGTACCGATCAGTAGTTATAAGTTTGATCAAGAGCAGAAAAAGGACGAAACCATTAACCTGGGAAGTGTCAAATTTGATCAAGAGCGTAGTCGACTGGACCTTGCCCATATGATCATGTTACATGGATACCCACTGGCCATTGTTGAGGATGTTGGATTTAAGGTATTTGTGAAAAATCTGCAGCCACTCTTTGAGGTAATTAGTAATAGTGCCATTGAGCTCGACTGTATGACGATATATGCGCAAGAGAAGCAGAAGGTGTACGAGAGGATGCATAACTTGCATGGCAAAATTAGCCTTGCTGTTGGTCTGTGGGGCTCACCGGAGAATGTGCGCTATCTGTGTTTAGTAGCAAATTTTATTGACGAGGATTGGAAGTTCCAAAAGAAGATGTTGGGTTTCATAACATTGGATTCTTCCCAAACTGACGATAGACTTTCCGAAGTTCTTATGAAGTGTTTGATGGATTGGGGTGTCAACCAGAAACTGTTTACTATGACATTTGATGATTGTTCCACCTATGATGATCTTACATTCAAAATTAAGGAGTGCCTTTCTCAAAACAAGCCTTTGTTAAAGAATGGCGAGCTGTTTGATATGCGCTGTGCAGTACATGTTCTAAAATCCATTGCTCAAGATGCTACTGAAGCACTTCGTGACGTCACTCGTAGAATTCGAGAAAGTGTGATGTACGTTAGAAGTTCACAAGCAACCCTGGAAAAATTTAATGAGCTCGCTCGGCAAGTTGGAATCACTAGTGAGAAGCCTCTAATTATTGACTCTCCTACCCGGTGGAACTCAACATATCTCATGCTTGAAACAGCTATAGAGTACAGGGGTGCTTTCGCCCTCCTGCAAGATCACGTCTCTGCCTGCACGGTATCTGTATCTGAGAGTGAATGGGAATGGGCTACTTCTGTTACGGGCTATATGAAACTTTTTGTTGACGTTATCAATGTCTTCACAGGCAATAAACATCCGACTGCAAACGTATATTTTCCTGAGATTTGTGATGTTCACATTCAATTGATTGAATGGTGCGAGAGCCCAGATGAATGTATAAGTTCTATGGCATTAAAGATGAAAGCCAAGTTCGACAAATATTGGAGCAAGTGCAGCCTAGCTTTGGCTATAGCAGCCATTTTGGATCCCCGGTTCAAGATGAAGCTGGTAGAGTATTACTATCGGCAGATTTATGATGGTGATGCCGATGATCACATCAAGGAAGTATCTGATGGCTTGAGGGAACTTTTCAATGAGTACTATGTTGGTCGAGGTTCAGCTCAACCAGGCAGCAGCTTAATGAACTCTAACAATGGAACTAGGGACAGTCTAAGAGGCTTTGACAAGTTCCTTCAAGAATCTTCACATAGTCAGAGTGCAATGTCTGACCTGGACAAGTATTTAGAGGAACCCGTCTTTCCACGCAACTATGATTTCAACATATTAAATTGGTGGAAGGTTCACACGCCAAGGTACCCCATCTTATCTCTGACGGCACGGGATGTTCTTGGTATCTCTATGTCTACTCTTACAGCAGACTTGGCATTCAGCACCACTGGTAGGGTGCTTGACCATCGTCTGAGTTCACTTAATCCGGATACTCGGCAAGCTTTGATATGCGGGCAAGACTGGTTGCAGGTGGAATTGGAAGGTACACATGTTTATTCATTTTGTGTACTTTGCCTGCTTAAAAATATTTCTGTGAGTAACAGGTGTTTTTTGTTTTCCTTTTACCAGAAAAAAACCGATCTTCAAGTCAATCGTTTCTGGTCGAAACAAAATGAAGTTCCGATGGCATGGCTTCAATAGCTTCCCCTTGTCGTGTTTATAGGATGTTCTTGTATACCTCCGTCAGATTGTTATTTGTGCTGATTGTTCTTCAGTCCTGCTCTCCTGCAAAAGTTGATGGGAAGATCATCTGATCAGATGAAGGTTTCTACGTGATGTAATATTTGTTCAGCGCTTAGCCCTTGTATGTTTGTAGAGTAGTTACATAATCCTAGTGCATTTTCCAAGTAGGAAATCTTCTTTTGCTATGTTCTTGCCCCTCAAAGAGTCGAAGTCCCCCTGTTGGTAAGGTTTCATTGCTTGCTATTTGGTTAAATCCACAACCTCTTGTCGCTAAACTAGGCATTAGTAACACTTCTGTTGTCATATTGACATCTGTAGTGCTCGTATTCGTTTTCTGCCATAGGCTGGTGCTTTCTAATGACCGCACCCTGTCCCGAGCTCTCTAAAAATCAGCCGGAACAAGATAGAAGTGTCTTTCTGAATTAGTTTATATTGGTAGAATTAAATAAGGATGATTGTTAGTGACTTAGTGTAGACGATTTGAAAGATATAATCGGAGGACATGTATGGTTAGTTTTGGCACATGAAAAGTCAGTCTGTTTTGATCATACTTCCAGAAGAAGTTGGGCTACCAGCAATCGGTTCTAGGCGCTCGGAAAACTTTAGCCAACTAGATGATGGTCCACATTTTGATGTGTTGGCTCACAACATTGCTCGTGTTAGCCAACTAGGTGATGATCCTCATTTTGATGTGTTGGTTGGCTCACAACATTGCTCGTGAGGCGTTGTCTCTAAACTCCATGATTGGTTGGATATAACCTGTTGCTCAATACAATCTCGTTCCGAGTAAAAAAATAAAAAAAGGGACCGTGCATTTTACTTTCCGTTCATATGGAACGATTCGTTTGCACACAATCTCGATTTTGAGGATCATCTGTGGTAGGGGAGACCGGAAATGTCACTTTCGCTTCACATACACCGGATGTGGAACCCTGGTGTACGAACGTCGTCGCTCAATAAAGCAACAAGCTTATCAGCCAAAAGCGCTAAAAGCATAGCCCCAAAGCGACATAAAAATGACTCTAGTGCCCTCAACAAAGCAGCAGCTTTTGCAACAGGAAATCTTGAAGATTATATAATGCCAACGGAATCTTGTACACAATCAACACTCTCAGGTAAAAGGATCTCGGAAAAATACTTTGCCACAGGCGCTTAGATTCCAATATCTGAAGATTGGAAAGAGAACACATGAGTGGTGAATATCCTGGTAATAATAACTTAAGGCACCAGCCTTTTCAATGTGATGGTGGATTACATGACAGGAAAGGACAGATAGGGGCACTTTCTAGGGGGAGACATAATTTTTTTCTTATATCAGAACATTGTAATCATCTTGTCACCCACATCTTCTTCATTTTTCCTTTTGTTGGAATTGTTCGGCAAGTGTCTTATGGGGGAAAAAAGGAGCAGGAGCAACTGTGAAGGCAGCTAGCTGGTAGTGTACTTCAACATTAGGATTAATCAAAAGAAAAATTAGTTCGTCGAGACGGGTCTAGCGTGAATGAAACGACAACGTTTTGCATGACCACTTTCTCCAATTTTTTTGTTTCTGTAGTTTCCACGACCATTATCATTTTAGGTATTTTTGTTAATTCTGGACATGGGTTCCGTTGCATATATGTTAGTTATGTCCGAACTTTGTGTCTTCTTCCGTTTTATTGAATTTTGTCCTTTGATTTTTTTTTAAAATATTTTTTTGTACGTGTAGACATTGAATTTAACTCGAATAGATATCATAAGTTATATAAGTGTCTTCTAGCTAGTCAAGTTACGGTAAATGTACGTAATAGTTTATGTTTAAATGTATTAAGTCGTTCTTAGAAATTTTTTAAAAAATTAAGAGAGAAAATTCAGTGAAACAAACGAAATACTTTTCCTTCCTTGCTAATTGTTTGCTTTCTCCATTTGTTTTAGGTCCTATCTCAAATTCCTAAAACCAATTAACATTGGGTCAATTTGTTGTTTACTGTTCATCCAAAGGTGACCTTGTGGTGACCTAAATGACACCACATAATTAACTAGAAAAATCCACAAAGTTAAAGTAATATAAAAATCAAGGATAATGATCTTTTTGCTGTAATAATTATAGCTGCAAAAAGTTATTACTAAAAGTATTTAACCGTCGTTACTAAAATTTATAGCAGCAATCTTTTCTCTAAAAAATGCATTTAGCAATGCTTTTCAGTTACAACAAATGATCTGGATCTCAAAATCGAATACTAAGCAGCTATCCTCAGCACCAACTCGAAAATTGGAGCTTATATCGCTTACACTTCGATACACAAATCACATGTTCAAAATCATGGAGAGGCCTTCATAATTTTACAAGATCAAGGTCCTCAAATGAAAGAATATTATGGGAAGGAGTTTCAAAAACTTTTCCAAGGGGGACATGACCCTTGCCTTAGGGTGGCAAAAGATGACCATGACACCAAAGTGAAAAGATATGCTTTTGCCAAGTCTTAAAGAGCAAAGCTTTATGTGCTTTGCTTACATACACCAACCTAACCTAACAATTGATGAAGGTGTATAATAATGTTGGAATCATGCAATTAACAATGTGTGAACTCACGTGACAGCCAACACTAGAACAAGGCATGCAAGGGACAATGCATAAAGGTTCATAATGTTTGTTGGATATGGTCGTATGGCCACCAAAATAGTACATGATTTGGAAGAGATTCCATCAGACAAGTCAATGGAATAAAATCTTACTTTACCCGGTGGTAGGAGACACACGATCGTGTGCAACCCTTTTAATTGTGACTAGTTAAATTTTTTTTCGTTTAACCGTTAGACGAAAGCATACTACTTTTTGCTGTCACAAGATACATGAAAGAACGAATGCTTAATAAACAAAGACAGCTAAGTCTTCACATCCATGCCCACTACATCGATCCTAATTGCTAAATTATGCATACGGAGCGAAATATGTGGCTATAATGTATTGAGCGAGGGGAAGAACCCTATTCCTTTGATGGTGAAAATATGCTACAACCCTTTCATTATGACGAGAATACTTGACTAAGGAGGAGGATTATTGTACGGTACTGTGATAGAATAAAACACAAAAATTAAAAGTGAGAGGACACAGAACAAATGGATGCATGGTCCATGGGTGGAATCTGTACCTATATTTTCTGTCCTTTCAATGTGTATAAGACCTTAGCCCAAAAAAAAAAGAAAAAAGTGTACAGCACTACACGCACTTTTATGACACGCCCTAATACTTTGAATGCACCTTTTTGGCAATGATAGCTTGAGATTCACGAGTCGCTATAAATCCATCAAATGTCGTTATATGCCTTTTAAATTGTCCCTTAAAGCACTCAAATAACTTTTTGGAGCCCATTAATGAAGTTTTTTAATTATGAAGAAACCGTTTTCACGTCTGGAAAGTTACACAAAAGCCTCATAATTTGTGCCAAAATACTGCCCTCGTTACTTAAATGGCTAAAGTAACCAAAGTCATGGTTTTGGATCGAGACTAAGCATCCAAAAAAGGGACCTTAAAGTGCTACTACTAGCATAAGCTTTTGTTGTGCATGAGTCATAGCCCCACCCCCCCACCCAGAAGATGAAAAAGAGAATGCATTAAACTGAGTGCAGAAAGGAAGAGAACAAGAAAGTTGCATGGTTGGATGCCTGATTTATAGAATTTAACTTGGGGCCAACGTGCCCTATAGCAAAGCCACAGCCACAGCCACAGCCCACGGTTACACAGCGAGGGGTTCACATTTTAAATTCAAAGAAAGGGAAGGGGAACAAATTCCCTCCAAATGATTGGGGCAAATTGCATAAAGCACACATTGCAGAGCAAAGCAAAGCCACACCTCCACTCCCTTCCCTTGCATTAAAAGGCAGACTCCCCACCTTGCTTTTGGAAATCTGCGCACAACCCACATCACATTTTGTTGATTTCTAATACAGACACTGCATAAAGGAGACTTAGGAGCATCGAGGCGTCTTCCAAATAGAGGTCTGCTCTCTCTCTCTCTCTCTCTCTCTCTCACTCACTCACATTTTCTCACTCTATATGTGGAGATATATCAAGTACATGATTGGATAGTTTGCTTAGATTGGTTTCTGATATCAGGCAATCATAGTTTTGCTGGTTAGGTAAGTGGAATCTAATTTATGGTTCAGATGTAGGAATTAAACCATGATTAATGCTAGAGCTGGTCGATGAACAATTTATGATTCAAAGTTGTGTGTAGATGTGCTCATGATTGTATCACACGAAAGTGTTGTTTGATCAATGATCTTCTTGTAAATGGGATCTATTTTGTGTGTGATTAATTTCATTAGGCAAATGTCCGTACACGGAAACTGTTTAAGCATGATACACATTGTTGGACCCGCGATAGCTTAACATTTTGTTAGAGCTCTGTTTTGACAAAGTCATGGGTTCTGGTCTCCCGACTTTCATTGGTCACCCTTTATAAAGTGAATATGCAATCTCTTCAATTGGGTATGTGGTGCACCTTAATTTGTCATAGGGAGAGACTTGAGCACAATTCACTGTAGTGGGCCCGTTTTTTAACAACTTAAGCATAAGAGCAAATGGCAAATTAACAGGGCTCACATTTTTTTGCTGGGCTTGTTTACTTCCGATAGTAATGATAGTTCCCTTGGAGTTGAGTGCATATTCCTCATATAGATTTTGTGATACGGTTTGTCTTGGGTTAGTATTGCAAAAGGGGAAATTATGAGGATCTTACTCATAGAATAAGAGTAGGTTTAATAAAGCAGAGAAGTGCTTCTGGAGTGCATGTGTTGGCAATGTTCATATCAATTGGGAAGGAATTATAAATAAGACAAAACGGCTAGGCCAGTTGTGTTGTGTAGTTTTGTATATTGGGCATCAAACAAACAACACATGTATAAAAACAGTGTTAGCCATTAGGTGGCTGAGGTGATTTGAAGATATTCAATGTGGTCCTTTAGATTCCGCAGGGAGGAAAAGGGACTTGTGCCAAGTTGGAAGAAGAGGTAAGAATAGTCCGAAACAACATGGTTAGAACTAGCAAGAGAGGACTTGATTGCTAAAAACATTCAAAGATCAGGTGTTTAGATTGATGAGAGTGAGTGAGGAGGACTAGCTGCTCGCTACAAGCTTGGGGCAAAGGCTTACTACTTGAGTTGAGTATGCCCTATTACATATTCCGAACCTTAATACCTAATTAAAGTTAATGCATAATTCGCTTTATGGCCTGCCTATTTAGGCATTTGTTTTGCTTGTGGACCTTTGAGAACAAGTTACTTAAGATACCAACTGGACTATTACAAAATTATATATGCTGCGCACAACTTATCTGATGGTCAGGTACAAGACGCACTTTCAAATATTAATATTCGACTTCGGAGTGGTAGCCGGATGGTATGAGCTCGGCTTTAGGCGTATGAGCCTACCTACTTGTCCATGTCTTGTGGTTTATGTCATTCTCATTTTGAGGGAGTGGGAGGATAATGAGGTACTGAATGTAAAGTCGGTGCCTTCAAGAGTAGCCTACCAGCCTTGTTTTGTTAATTTTAATTGCTTAAAATTATGACCATTCAGTTTCTGTTGCATGTTGCTTCAATAGTACCATGTTAAACATTTTGAATTGGATTTAGTTTCAGACGTCAATCTCGAACAAGCGTCTAATCTAGCAAGTAGAAGCCACGATTTTAAGTAGATTGGCTTATTTCACAGCTTAAGTAACCACCGAACCAGAAGAGGAACCAATGTGGTCAAGTGACTGCTATTGACAGTAATCGCTATCACTTTGTTTGCAATGTCGCTGGGTTACTTGATTGAAATAAAACTATGTAAGTGATCAAAGTTCTTGCATCACACAAAGAAAAAGAGAACCGCAAGTGTAGGAGGACTCTTAGAGTGAAGACCACGGTGATAAGAGGGATTCATGCACATTACATCGCTCGAGTAGGAAATAGATGCAAAGCTTTCGTTTAAAAGATGAATGTCTGCACCTTTTTTTCTCAAGGTGTGGTGTACAACTGATGCCCAATACGTAACGTGAAAATCAAAAGTTGCATTAAGTAATCTCTGATAATCTAGTTATTTTCGATAAAATCAGCCATTATTTGGTAGTTGAAAGTTTGACATATAAGTCCTTGAAGATGCATGCTGTCCTCCACCTAGTATGAAACTCACAAGCTGGATTGGATGGTTTTTTAGCCATTCCTTCAGAAACATGCTTTAAGTGCTATTTTGAACCTCTCAAGACTGCTGAAATTTTTTGTTCTCCGCTTACAGAGGTGCCTCTTTTCCATATACTATGCTTTTTAAATGTTTCGCTATGACTTTGAACTACGATGTACTTGTAAGAACTTTCTGTTTGAGCCATTTTACATCTTGGTTACCTATCAGTGCATAGACTGCAGTCATTTACATGATGTAAGTACTTCCAGGTGTCTTGCCAAAAAATTTCCTTTCGTTGTCAATCCTATTACAGTACATCTCTCTCTTTACTAATAGACTCCTTATCGTTTCCCTCCATACACATCCCGTACCATTTCGCTTCTACACCTTATATGTGATGTTTTAAATTTACCTAAATCATGTTACGCATTACCTTTATACCGCTCTAACCTGTAGATATCCTTGAACCATTATACTTAATTTGGTGTAAGCTGTGATAGCTTGAATGTGTTTAGTCACTGCAGTTCAATGTGTAGGAGATTTTTCTCATAATGCATCACTGTATTGCGCGCATGCTGCTTAGGTAGTCTAGATAGCTTTCCACATATTTCGGAAGATATGTAGGCCCCTTAGAGCACCTTAGTATTTGTCTTTTTTGTGAAGACTATTATTCTCCCATTCAAGGTACCCTCTAACCTAAAGATATCCTTGGACCACTATGCTTAATTTGGAGTAAGCTGCGATAGCTTGTAGTTACTGCAGTTCAGTGTGTAGGATATTTTTCTCATGATGCATTACAGTTTTGGTGCGCATGTTGCTTAGGCCTCTTAGAGCACATTACTGCATTTCAAGATCGAGCAATTACCAGGATAAATGCTAGAGGGATGGGATAAAGGAGTGTCACTCAATCTCAAGTTTTTAACTAACATTATCTTGAGAAAATTAACTCTCTACTGGCTGTTCGTCACGTTTGTGGCACCGCATGTCACCTCTTGGACCGCTAAGCGAGACTTTCCAACTCCGCCCCAGTTCGTGGGAGATCTTTCTTTAGTACATTTTCACAGGCTGTCTGCTTAGTGTGTGGATTGAGCGGCAGCTCGTAGACCACCTAAAAAGGAATACTTATTATTTGATCCATATCTGGACATAACGCGGAGATTCCGTAAATATTCCATTCAAATGTAAGTGTATAGTAGAACAATCACCCTGTAATCCAATAGAGAGGACAAATAAATATCTTGACCCTCCGAAGTAACAAACTTGTGTTCATGGTTAGACTTGGAATGATCTCATCAGGCTTTATACAGAGATCACGAATCTGGATTTATCTCCTAAAGGGACCCGCCAGACTGGTTGGCTTGGCACCAAGCCTTCTTCATGACTCTAGCTGGAAAAGGATGCCATGCTTCTGTCCTTTGCATCACTTCCTGTGGGCTACTTCATGGTCTTCACGGGCTCTATCACTCCAGTATCCCTATATTTGTTCTCCACGGAGACAAAGCTTTAGCCACTTGCCTCTGTTTGATGCAGAGAAAGAGTGCACGGGGAGTCTTTTCTGTCAATTTACCTTCCTTTTTGGCCTAGTTGTCTATTTAGTCACCATTGTGATTTGATGGGATTCTCGTCCATCCCCTTCCCCCTCTTCTTTGTTCTTGTACAGTTGTACATGCATTATGTATGGATGTGGGTCTGGGCTCAGCTGTATCTTTCTCATAAAAGTAGATACCTTCCGGATATTTCTCCCCTTTTAGCAAAGGTTGTAAGGTTAAACACGCTTCTAGCCACCCATTTTCATACATCTTTTGATTTATCGAAGGTCACTTTAACCTGACCTCCTACACGATGCAGACACTTTTCAATTCCCAACTTAGTCGGAAACTGACGTCAAGCAGTACGAGGCTAAGAGATGTTAGTTTGCCCATATGTTCATGTCTGTTTCCCAAAGAGTTCATCTCGCGTTGCATTTTCATTTGTTTTACCTTCTTATTTGGGGCAAACAATGTGGATGGGGATGATGACCAGCCATTGCAAATGGCATTGTCAAATGGTTATATGACTGGAACCCGTGCAATGGTCTTCCGCTGAAGTAGATGTTTAATTTGAACAATATTTTGCGCTTAAATAACGATCGAGCTCTTAATTGGTTCTCGGCAAGACGCGGTTTATGGATAAGTTAAATGCTTCAAAACAGCGGTCAAGTGCGTCAAGTTGGGTGGAAATTTAACCACCAAGGGTGGAATCTCTGTAGTTATTAGTTTTGTTCATGTTAATGCTTTTCGTTCGGATGAATTTACCATTTGTTCTAACCGCATTTTCTTAAAAGGTAACATGCTTGTAGGTATTTAGAACGCTGAACTCTTACTAATGTAATTGCCTAAAAGAATTAGATTACGCGTGTAACATCGTCTCGGCTAGTAACTCAACCATCAAATATTTTTGCTAACAATAACACGTTTCACAAAATATTTTTGCTAACAATAACACGGGAATTACTTCACCTTTTTTTTCTTTCTATTTTATTTGTTAAGGAAGAAAATTAAGGGACTGTTTTGTTACCATGGTAGCCGTTGATGATGGCGATTTGTACATTAGTAAAGGCCATCCCACGCAATCACATTAGCAAGGCATCACTAGGTTCCAAGCCTTGAACGGTGAATTTTTTGGTTCTGATTTTATAAAAATCTTTTTGTTCTCTTCTCTTCTCTTGCTTTTCCTCTTTGCCAAGTTTCTAAAAAGAAATCTTTTCGGGTTTATGTTTTTTTTAGCATCTTCTTTGCTATTTAAATCAAAATATTTTGGTTTCTAACCACAAAAATTGCAAAAATTTGCCAAAACCAATCTTCTGAATACTTGCTGATCATTTGAGATCCTTAAATCTAGTTAGTTTGCGCGTCAACAAAGATTAAGTTAGCTTCCCAAGCGAAGTTAAGTTGCATTTCCCACGCCAACGTGCATTTAGGTTTCCTAACCTTTGTACTCTGAGGCTGTGTTTGGCGCGCAGGATAAGACCCCGGATAGGATAAAAATAATCCTATCCGGTGTTTGGACACGCATTTAGTACCCGGATAAGGTTTCCTTTGAACTTGTTTAATCCCCCTTGAGTAGGATAAAATAATACCTGGGGGGGGGGGGGGGTCATATAAAATTAGTCCAGATCAGTTCGGACTAAAATGAATGGGACCCACTTCACTTTTTTTCCTCTTTCCCTTCAACGTCATATATACATAGACATTGTATATATACATACACATTGTATATATATATATATATATATATATATATATATATATATATATATATATATATATATATATATATGTGTGTGTGTGTGTGTGTGTGTGTGTGTGTGTATATATATGTGTGTGTGTGTATATATGTATGTATATATATATATGTATATATATATATACACACATATACATTGTATGTGTATATATATACATTGTGTGTGTATATATATACACATACATTGTGTGTATATATACAATGTATATGTGTGTATATATATATATATATATATATATACACATATATATATACACACACATATATGTGTATATATATACACACACATATACACACACATATATATATATGTGTGTATATATATATAAAAATATATAGGTATATATATGTATATATGTATATATATATATATATATATATATATACACATATATATACACCTATATATTTATATATATATGTATGTATATATACCTATATATATATAGGTATATATGTATATATATATATATACCTATATATATATATATATATATATATATAGGTATATATACATACATATATATATAAATATATACATATATATATATATATATATATATATATATATATCTACTTATGTGTGTGTGTGTGTGTCTATATATATATATATATATATATATATATATTACTTTGTAAATTGCATATCTGATTATAATCAGGACTTGGTCCAAACGCTGGATAGGATTTCTTGCTTATCCGGTCTTATCCGACGGTATAGCTTGTCCGGCCTTATCCTTATCCTTGTCCTTGTCGCCAAACGCAGCCTGATAGTTAGGGAGGAAAATAGTCTCTTTGACCACTAGACTAAGCCACTATGGTTCTTAAAGGCTATCTAATTTACAAAGTCCACTTGAGATGGATTTAAAAAAAAATTAAATCAATGACCGTTATCTAAAATAATTTTAAGCAAATTCATTGAAAATCAGGAACTGTTTGATCCAAGTTATAAAAACTCTTATTAAAAGCTGTCCAAAGTGTTTTGTGTAAAAGTTGTTGAAAATAGTTTTTTATATGAGAAACGACCAACAAGGACATCAAAGAAGTGACCGTGTTATTGTTTAGTATGTTTACATTTGATAGCATACTCTACATCGTAAAGAGAAGTTAATTCTCTTACCCTCTCGTACTGTTGTATCTCCTATGACATTTGTAGGAATGACTAATGAAAAAAATTTAAAACTCACAAAAAATTAAGTTTACAAGAAGTGGGCCAAATGAAAAATGTGTACACTATTTTTTTTTCCCCCCTTCAAATTAGTGAGCTCTAAAATGAATAGTCTTAAAAAAGAACATTCAATATTATTTTTATAAATAATGTGAGGGTAGTACTATTTTTGGTCGAACTTGTGGTATTTTGAATTTTAAACACTGGGTGCTTTAAATTCTTATATTTTATTAAATATTACAATATATTTTAATAAATTAAAAATAAATTTGACCTTTCTAAATATATGCTTCCAAAATCAATCTTATAAACACCTCCGTAACAAAGTTTCCAGAATGTGTGGGCGATGGTAGTGAGTGAGGGATGTTGACGTTCTCACTACTTTGCGTAAGCAGGGCTTTTTAGTATAGTAGTATAGTATAAACGGAAAGTACTGATCAGATCTTTTGGTGTCACCTGCATGGCTGTAAGTCTCTTTGTACCTTGTAAAGCTTACACGAGGATTCGCTTGCCCCCGTCCCCCTCACACGATGCCAATTCCCTGCCACCCAAAATCCCTACCCATTTCCTCTCATATCCACCAAGCTGGGGCTTGAGGTGTTGCTGAAGAAGACCCATCTCAAGGGCTTGACGTTTGGATCGAATTTGGTGAGGACTGAGGACCCCCCACGTTTGGTCTCAATATCCTGTCCGTACACATTGATTTCTTGTTTTTGAGTCCTATTGCTGTTTCTTGACTGGCCTTCAATTTATAAGTGGGTGTGTTTGATTCTTGATTCTTGACCCTCCTTCCTGTGTTAATTTCTGCATAATTTCCTTCAGCAGACTCCTCATGCAATGTGTTTTTTCATTTTTGTCTTTTATTTCTCTGTTATCTGGGGGTGTTTGAATCTTTACTGAGATGGTCACAAGTTACTTCTCCGAGCAGGTCCATTCTGTTTCTTTATCTGTATGTTCCCAATGCATATTCTGTTGCCTTTGTTGATTTCTTTGTCTTTGTAACTATTTCACCCCCTATTGTTTGCACCAAGGAAACATCGTTCTCACAATAAACATCCATACATGTTCTTCTTTCTTTCTGGCTATCTGTGATTCTGTTGGTTTCATAAACCTCAGTGAGGACGCTTTCTCTGCATGAATTGAAAACGTGGGTTTTTTTTTTTTTTTTTTAATAATCATGGCTTGTAATTACTAGGTTTTGGTGGTAGACCCCATTTTTACTTATCTTGCAATTCTGTGGATCCCATTTTTTGTTATCTCTTTCTTTCTGCTTCTGTCTCTTTCTTGTATTGGTGTGTTGGTTCACGATGGGGATGCTCTTTCATATAGCATTTGTCCGTGGCTGTAGAATTGCGTATCTATTATTTTCCAAAATACAGTTGTGCTATGTATATTTTCAATTTTAAGTGTCGAAATTTATGGGGATTCATGGGTTTGATTAGCTCTTGACTTGCTTAATCAAAATGTAGGACAATTGTCTTTGAAGAATTGAACTCGTTTCAAATTCGGGTTTGGAAGTCTGGTTGTACACAGCTCGTATGCCTGGGAATAAGTACAACGGCAACTCATCTATACCCACAAGTCGAATAGAAAGGCTCGTGAGAGAAAGAGAGCTAAGAGAGCTAAGGAGGAGCAGCAAAGCTTCACAGTCGAATGAGGCTACTGATAGCAACAGGGTTACTGATCTTTCTGAGCCTGAACTGCGCGTAAGGGAAGGTGATACTCTAGGAAATTCGTATGTGGAGCAATTCTTGGAAGGGGCCTTGGCTGCCTGTGCTAACGAGGGATGGGAAAGGCCGGATGGGGGCCCTTTCAGACAACGACTGTTGGTGGTGGCTAATAGGTTGCCGGTCTCTGCAGTTCGGAGAGGTGAAGAGACGTGGTCGCTGGAGATGAGTTCCGGTGGTCTAGTGAGCGCTCTTCTGGGTAAGTGTTGCATAGACTAACTTTGTATAGGTTGCTTGTTAATCATAATACTATCATGCACCAACTACAATTGTTGTTGTTGGCCAATAACAGTGGACTATTTGTTACTTCTTTCTTTTGTTTGGTGCGTAACATGTTTGTCGATTGCCCCATTCATTTGGAGTTTCTACTTTTCATAAGAAGCCTAATGTAGATCAACTCTAATTATGGAAGGTGTGAAGGAGTTTGAGGCAAGATGGATTGGGTGGGCAGGTGTAAATGTGACGGATGAGCCTGGTCAGAAGGCACTTACTAAAGCGCTGGCTGAGAAGGTGCAACCTTTTAGGTCTTGAGTCTTTCTTTCTTGGCCTTCACTTTTTTGTACACCATTGAAAATTACTTGTGAGCAAATGATAATCTTGTTGATGCTCTTTCTCTTGCTACAGAGGTGTATCCCTGTCTTCCTTGACGAGGAAATTGTTCATCAATATTATAATGGTTATTGCAACAACATACTATGGCCCCTTTTCCATTATCTTGGACTGCCACAAGAAGATCGGCTTGCCACTACCAGAAGTTTTCAATCACAGTTTGCTGCATATCAAAAAGCAAATCAGATGTTTGCTGATGTGGTAAGCGAGCATTATGAAGAGGGTGATGTTGTTTGGTGTCATGACTACCATCTCATGTTCCTGCCGGAGTGCTTAAAGAGATACGACAGAAAAATGAAAGTTGGGTGGTTTCTCCATACACCCTTTCCATCTTCTGAGATCCACAGGACGCTGCCGTCTCGATCAGAGCTTCTGCGTGCAGTTCTTGCTGCTGATTTGGTTGGGTATGTTTTTATGGTTTTCTGCTGCCTTATCTGATCTTATGGCATATCCCTTTACCTTATTTATTATAATCAACACCATTGTACTGGTTATAGAGACACTTGCATGTATTGCTCAGTTTCGGCCTTGAAACTCATTGTCTGATGTATCACGAAAATTCTATTGTTTTACGTTGCATATAACGTTCTGCTATGATGGTCAACAGAGCCTGATAGTTTGCTTCAGGATGTAATCTGTCTGTATGCTTGACATAGAGTCAGTATCACTTCCAATTATCACTGTCAAGATTAGTCCTCTTGTTCAAATATGCCCGTTGTCTTTCTGTATCTAGTCACTTCTGTCGGTCTGATTGGTATTGGAAATATTGTACGACCATGCATGGTGCAGTCAATTCAATTTTTTTTAATCTCGATAGCCCAAAATTCAATGTGTGGTACAAGAGACAAAATAATCGTGTAGGGGGCAATAATCATCTCAAAGCATCCTTTACATGCCTGACTTGTTGTATCTCATAGGGGATTGTAATCTCTCAAGTTTTGAGTGCCTATAAATTGTGGCCTTTCCCCCTTTCCTTGATGCAGCTGGAAAAATGTTCAGTACATAAAACTGCAAAATTTGGAGTATAAACGTTGGCAATCTTTGCCAGCAGAAACCGTATGTCTCTCACAGGCCACAGCAGGAAGGAAAGACAGTACTCTTTTCCGAGTTGATGACGAGCTATGTTATTGACACGTGTTGTTTTTGGTGAATAAATTCGGTTAGCTGATCTGTACCAAATGTCCTGGCAACTTTTGCATGGCATTGCATGTTGTGCTCCGATTGATATCCATTGTAACTTTAGCAAGAAGACTGTGGGATCTCTACTTTACTAAGTACTTCAGAACATATATTAAGAGTTGGAGATTAGTTTTTGTGTGTGTCTGGAGGTGGTGGGTTTGAGGGTTTTCCCGCACTTTGCAACATACAATACACATAATTTGATCACTGCAATCCCTTAATTCATGCCATCCCATATTACACCGATGTAACGAGGTTACATTGTGTTTATGTTCTCTCCTACTTATATTTTCACAATGAGATAGTTCTGTACTACAATTGGCAGGTTTCCAGCTAACCATTAAGCATGTATATTTGGTGAGACAAATTTGTTATCATAAATAAAACTGTAGTAATTCAAAACTGTTTTTTCTCAGTTTCCATACCTATGATTATGCGAGGCATTTTGTCAGTGCTTGTACTCGTATTCTTGGGCTTGAGGGTACACCTGAAGGAGTAGAGGATCAAGGAAGGCTGACTCGTGTAGCTGCGGTATTGCCAAATTCCATTCTTTATGATGTTTAGTTTTTCCCTGCTTTTGTACTTGATCCTTGAAAATCACTAAGTAAATTTTAACATACGAAATGCCTACAGAACTTGAATTTTGAACTAAGCAGTCTTCCTTTCAACTCTTATTTTGGTTCTTTATGTTGATGGAACTTCAGTTCCCTATTGGGATAGATTCTGATCGGTTCATTCGAGCGCTTGAGCTTCATGATGTCCAAAACAACATCAAAGACTTAAAAGAGAGATTCACTGGGCGAAAGGTAGGTCCCGTTTTTACTTTTCCTACTGATGTGTACCACAATAATGATCATCTTTGATTTTAACAACTGATTTGGTTGTTGGTTCCCCACCTCGCTGAAGAAAGAGAACTTTGAAAAAAGTCAATTAGAAGTTTCCACCAAAGTTCAATACAAACTACCTTTGCTTAGTAATTGTTTGGGGGGTTTTTAGTCAACTTTTCGATCATGCTTACTGACTGTTAATCTTAATAGTCATTGTCAACTTAACCATCGTGCTTCTTATCTATAATCTTAACGCTTTGGTTTGTGACTAAACCTATTTTTTGGAGCATTTATAGCTGGTTAGGATTGAGTATTTGAACAATGCTTTTGTAGTTGAATAAGCACTAGTTATTTTGTTTCGCTATGATTGTCTAACATATGGATGAACTCTATGAGTATCTTCATATATGATTATTACATTCTTTTCTCTTGCTTACTCTATACTTGCCTCAGCGCTACTCTAGATATTTGGCGTCTTGAATTACTATTTACTTCTCCAGGAACTCTGCCTTTGTTGTATAATAAGGTTAGTTGAGAAGGCATTTCTTCACTTTTGCTGCCAACCTGAAACGTTCTAATGTTTTGCCGCACATAGTTATTTGGAAATTTTTTTGATCTCACAACCATTGGAACGTTTAATTATCAAAATATCTGAAAAACCAACTGAAAATAGCCTTGATATCGAGTGACTACATTTACTCATTGAATGTAGATATAAATATAAGGGTGGCAATTAGACTAGCGTACATATCTAATCTATAAATGTCAACAGAACAAATTAGAATAATCAAGCGAACTTGTGATTGTGGATTTAAGGCTTGCTAGATTTAGTTATCTATTTTCTATGCTATTTAGTTCATCTAATGTTTCTTCAACTGGTTGGATTTTGTATTTATCTTGAGATTTTTTTGGACTGAGATTTGCGTGGTAATATTGGAAGTGCATCTGCTTGAGGGCCAACGAGTGATTACAAAATTAGGGAAATAGGTAAAGTGGTGGTTCACCTGTCGTGTCATGACCTAATGCTTAAGAAGATTCTTAGGGTTTCTGTTTCTAAAACGCATTACAAAAAACACTAATTAGGGAAGGGTAGGGTTGTCATTGGAATAACTAACGGAGGCCAAAACCGAAAATGATTACAAAATTAGTAATTAATAATAGTATTTATGAAAGGGTAGGATAATAATAGTATTTATGAAAGGGTAAGATTGTTATTGGAGTGATTAACGAAGGGCAAAAATAGAATAAAATGATTTACAAGATTCATACTTTTATAGGTAGTATAGTTTTAGTTCATCTAATGTTTCTTCAACAGGTTGGATTTTGTATTTATCTTGAGATTGTTATTGGAGTTGTCCCCGAAGGACTGTGGTGTCGCTGGTTGCATGACAGCTTCTGACGTGGTGGACGAAGAAGAATCCTTCTCCGCACTTGACATCCCTTCTTCTTAACTCAACGTTAGTTAAATTCAAGGGCAGTGAGGAGAGACAACAGAGCACTGCTCTGATACCATAAAAGAGTAGCTAATTGTGTGAGAGAAATTCTCCATATCTTGACATTAGGAAATCAACAGAACATATATACACCTAATTGACATCTAAATAAGGAAGAGAAGACCTCTAAATAAGGAATAACTAAATTACAGGGATAGCTATCAATTAGGGAGCTAACTCCTAGAAATTAGGTCCTATTTACAGTAATAGCTAATAATCTGGAAATTCCAACACTCCCCCTCAAGCTGGTACGTATATGTTGACCATTCCCAGCTTGCTCACTAAGTCTTCAAAACTCGGTTTATGTAGACTTTTAGTCAGGACATCAGCTGTTTGTTCCCTGGTAGGAACATGCATCAAATACACACTTCCATCATCAATCTTTTCCTTGATAAAATGGCGATCCACCTCAACATGTTTGGTTCGGTCATGATGAACTGGGTTATGGGCTATGTTAACGGCAGCTTTGTTGTCACAGTACAATTTCATAGGCCAACTCTTTATGATCTTCAGTTCACTTAGTAATCTCCTTAACCAAATACCTTCACAGATACCATGCGCTAATGCCCGAAACTCAGCTTCTGCACTACTCCTCGCAACTACCGGTTGCTTCTTACTTCTCCAAGTTACTAGGTTCCCCCAAACATAGGTACAATAGCCGGATGTAGATCTTCTATCAACTAAAGATCTTGCCCAGTCTGCATCAGTATAGATCTCCACCATTCTATCATCTCCCCTTTTAAAGAATAGTCCTTTTCCCGGTGTACCTTTTAGATACCTTAGAACTCCGTAGACTGCATCAAGATGTTTCTTCTTTGGTGAATGCATAAACTGACTAATTACGCTCACAGCAAATGCAATATCTGGACGTGTGTGTGACAAGTAAATCAGCTTGCCTACTATCCTCTGATACTGTTCACGATCAACATCTTTTCCACCTTCAATATCCAGCTTAGCATTAGGCTCCATAGGAGTCTCGGCTGGCCTACAACCCAACATACCAGTATCCCGAAGAAGATCCAGTACATATTTTCTTTGGGAAACGGTGATTCCAGACTTGCTCCTCGCAACTTCCATACCTAGAAAGTACCTCAGTGCTCCAAGATCCTTTAGCTCGAACTCACTTGCAAGGTATAATTTTAAGGTATCTAATTCTCCACGGTCGTCTCCTGTAATAATGATATCATCCACATACACTATAAGGATGGCAATTTTTCCTTCCTTGGAGTGCTTGTAGAATAATGTATGGTCTGTTTGTGCTTGCTTAAAACCTCTCCTTCTGACTGCTTGGGTGAACTTCCCCAACCATTCTCTAGGAGATTGCTTCAATCCATAGAGAGATTTTTTTAATCTACATACAAGATTACCTTCTCTTTCAAACCCAGGAGGACAATCCATGTAGACTTCTTCATGTAGGTCACCGTTGAGGAAAGCATTCTTCACGTCCAACTGTTGTAGAGGCCAATCAAGGTTGGATGCCAATGATAGGAAGACTCTTACGGTATTAAGTTTGGCTAGTGGGGTGAAGGTTTCTTGATAATCTACACCGTAGGTTTGGGTGAACCCTTTGGCTACCAGTCTTGCTTTATGCCGATTAACACTCCCATCTGCATTAAACTTTACTGTGAACACCCACTTGCAGCCTACGGTCTTCTTCCCTCTAGGCAGTTCCACAACTTCCCATGTATCGTTCCTTTTTAGAGCACCCATTTCTTCTTGGACCGCGATTCTCCACTTAGGATCAGCAAGAGCTTCTTTTATGTTTTTCGGTATTTCTGTTTTAGAAAATATTGTGGTAAAGGCACGAAATGTGGGAGAGAGTTTTTCACAAGAAACAAACTTGGATATAGGATGCTGAGTACATGTTCTGGTTCCTTTCCTAAGGGCAATTGGCAGGTCTAGGTCCAAATCTTCAGTCAAATTCTCGGCGCCCTTCTGAATGGAATGATCAGTGCCATCATGATGAGTGTAATCATCAGCTTGCTCATCAGGGCTAGGAATCGGTTCCGACTCTTGACCTTGCAGAGATTTTGGTTTATCACCATTCAGAGGTTGTTTCCTGCGTGAATACACAAGTAAAGGCCGAGAATTTCCCCCTGTTTCCAATATTTTCTTATGTTCAATGAGTGGCAGCATAGGTTCGGATTCGACATTGGGCAAGGTAGTTTGTGGTGATGGTTCGACATTGGGCTGGGTAGTTTGCAGTGATGGTTCAGGTTCATGTTCATCCCAAGGCTTATCTTCATCTAAAGTCTCCCCCTGAAGATAAGTTTGGCCAAAGAAAGGTTGAGACTCAAGAAATGTGACATCCATAGAGGCAAAGAAACGACGGAGTGATGGGGAATAACACTTGTATCCACGTTGAGTTGGGGAATACCCAATGAACACACACTTATTGGATTTTGGATCGAGTTTAGACCGATGTTGTGGCTGGACATGTACAAATGCAGTGCACCCGAAGGTTCTAAGGGGAATGGATGAGACAGATCGGAAGGTTGGGTAAGTTTCTTGGAGTTGGAGTTTTGACATTAGAGAGGTGAATTTAAGGATTTTCGAGGGCATCCGGTTTATGAGATATGAGGCGGTTAGAACGGCTTCTCCCCAAAGATATTTTGGAACTTGCATGGTGAACATTAGAGATCTTGCAACTTCCATGAGGTGACGATTTTTCCTTTCGGCTACACCGTTTTGCTGTGGTGTCTCAGGACATGAGCTTTGGTAAATGATACCATTTGTTTGAAGGTACTCTCCAAGAATTGATTGGAAGTATTCTTTTCCATTGTCAGTTCTCAAGGTTTGTATGGAAGCGTTAAACTGGTTTTTTATCATTGTGTGAAACAACTGAAATGTTTTACCAGCTTCGGACTTTTCTTTGAGGAGATAGACCCAACAAACTCTAGTATGGTCATCAATAAATGTGATAAACCATCGGGTTCGTGAAATATTCTTTATGCGAGAAGGACCCCATATGTCACTATGGATTAAGGAGAATGGGTGAGACTCTTTATATGGTCTAACTGGAAAGGATGTGCGTGTGTTTGGCTAGCTGACAGATTTCACAAAAGAAATGACTCGGATTTCTATTAATAAACAAATCTGGGTGCAAGCGTTTAAGGTAATGGAAATTAGGGTGGCCCAACCTGCGATGCCACAACATTATTAAGTCGTCATTACTGGAAACAGAAGAAAAATTAACGGTCGTTGCTTGCTTCGCCATGCAGCCCTTGTCCTCAAAATAGTAGAGTCCACCGCTTACTCTAGCACTGCCAATCATCTTCCCCGATTCCAGCTCCTGGATTTCACATAGAGATGCAGAAAATTTAGCATTGCAATTAAGATCATGGGTCATCTTGCTCATAGAGATCAAATTACATGCTAAGTTCGGAACATGTAAAACCGAGTGTAGAATAATATTTTTTGACAGCCACACTGACCCTTTTCCAGCAACATTTGAGAATGTTCCATCGGCTATTTTTACTCTAGAATTTCCTCGGCAAGGAGTGTATGAGTAGAATAGTGATGAGTTACCTGTCATATGGTCTGAGGCCCCAGAATCAAGTATCCAAGGGCAATTATTTTGAGCATGAAGTGCAGTACCTTGTGCATAGTGGCTAGTTGCAATGTTTTGGTTACCCACGGTTGGCTGACTCAAGAGTTTCTGTAGCTGCTCTAGTTGGGCCTTGGTGAAGTAGATTCCATTCATTTCACTGCTAGCCCGAGTGTCTTCATTCTTTTCTTCTACAGTAGCCTGAAATCCTTTTCCCTTGTTTGATCCTCGAGATTTCCAATTGGATGGCTTACCGTGAATATCCCAGCAAGTGTCTCGGATGTGGCCCGGTTTATTGCAGTGACTGCACCACAGACGTCCTCCTCTTTGGTTGTTTCTCTGATCTCCACTAGACTTGTCAATGGAGGGATTATTCTTTATGGCTAAAGCCATAGTTTCCATGGGCATTTCACCACTAGTAACTACCTCTTTTTTTCCTCCAAGCATAACACGCCTCCTGCTAGCTTCACGACGCACTTCGGCAAATGCTTCATCAATGGAAGGCAAGGGCCGACGTCCCAAAACCCTTCCTCTTACTTCATCCAACTCTCTATTCAGGCCAGTAAGGAACTCATACAATCTTTCCTTTTCAAGGTGTCTTTTGAACTTCAGATTTGCTTCAAGATCACCCCAATCAGCTTCATAATGCATGTCCAAATCTTGCCAAAGGGTCTGCAGCTCATTGTAGTACTCGGTGACTTCCAAGTTTCCTTGATGCATTTCTTTTAATTTGTTCTTGATCTCAAATACCTGAGATGCATTCTCAAGATCAGAGTAATTCTTATTGACAGCATCCCAAATAGCCTTGGCAGTTCGAAGGAACAAATAGGTCCGGCTAATGTGCGACTCCATCGAGTTGATCAACCATGCCATGACAATTGAGTTGTTGAGTTCCCAATTGGCATATGTCGAATCTCCTAGAGCTGGACGTTGGATCTCTCCAATGATATATCCCATCTTTCCTCTTCCTCGAATCACCAAGAGGATAGATCGTGACCACTGGAGGAAATTTTTTCCATCCAGTTTGTGACTTGTGATCTGCAGCGAGGAGTTGTCCCCGAAGGACTGTGGTGTCGCTGGTTGCATGATAGATTCTGACTTGGTGGACGAAGAAGAATCCTTCTCCGCACTTGACATCCCTTCTTCTTAACTCAACGTTAGTTAAATTCAAGGGCAGTGAGGAGAGACAACAGAGCACTGCTCTGATATCATAAAAGAGTAGCTAATTGTGTGAGAGAAATTCTCCATATCTTGACATTAGGAAATCAGCAGAACATATATACACCTAACTGACATCTAAATAAGGAAGAGAAGACCTCTAAATAAGGAATAACTAAATTACAGGGATAGCTATCAATTAGGGAGCTAACTCCTAGAAATTAGGTCCTATTTACAGTAATAGCTAATAATCTGGAAATTCCAACATATGTAAACCGGTTTTTCGTAAGATCCTTAACCTTCCTTTCTCTTGTTGCATTTCTTCTTTGAGAAGTTAAATATCCATGTGCTACCCTGAACAACAACACCCCCTCCCCCCCCTCCAAAAAAAAAAAGAAAAGGATGTATTTGAGGTTGTGTGGTTCTGTTTGAAGACTCTATGAAATTTTTATTTCCTTTATTTCCCGGACGAGAATATACTTCTATGAAAGTATGTTACATGGACTTTAGTTTAGTGACAGTTCATCAAAAGAATTGTGGCATGCTTACTATTTGTTTAATGACTATCGTACTCACAGGTAATGTTAGGTGTCGATCGCCTTGACATGATTAAAGGAATCCCCCAAAAGATACTGGCTTTTGAGAAGTTTCTCGAGGAAAACGCACATTGGCGCGAAAAAGTGGTTTTGCTGCAAATTGCTGTGCCAACAAGAACAGATGTTCCTGAATGTAGGCTCCTGTACATGCTCAATTTTATTTTGTCTGGTACCAGCTTTATTCTTCATTTGGGAAGATGTGGCTCCTGAGTGAATACCTGGTTTTATTATCACAGAACTCCACTTGAGAGCTACGAAGAATGCCGCATATATTTGGTTTTACGGTGGTTTTGGTTTTTTCGTTTCGTTTCTTCCTTTTTTGTGTGATACGTTTTCGCAGATCTACTTCTTAAAGGTGGAGTAAAAGTTCTAGGTTCTGATTGTTTCACATACATCAGTCTCCTGAAAGCTTAGTCCATTGGTCTTTTTAGGCTGGTTTACTTATCCTACGGACCAAGACTCCACTAGGAGACTCTGACATAATTGAAATAATTGACCTACCAAAGCCCCAAAACCTCAGTATGTTGGAGGCCAAACTGTTCCTTGCATGATTCTTTATTTTAGCCATCTAAATTTGCCTGCTTTGCATCTGTTTTCTTGAAAAGAATTTAGAGGTTCATGCATGAGAGTAGAATGTTTACCATATCCATACCTTACATCTGAGGAAATTGATCATCATCATTGGTTTATAAATAGCCTACCACTTGTTGTGCAATAGTTCACACCTAAGTTTTTTTATCAGCTGATTTGTTAAAACATATTTTCAACTTTTTACATGAGGTGGTGAGTATTTTATTTATAAATTGACCAAAATTGGCAGATTGGACCCACATTTAGAATGAACATGATGATGAAGGACAAGTTTGAAACAAGAGGAGGGGTTTTTGAATGAACCCCAACATAATGTGCCTACATTGTTAGTTATCCTCCAAAATAAAGGCCAGATAAGTAGGAGAACAAGGGGCTGAAATTTCAATGAGCTGCACATTGGGGTTGTATATCAAAAGAAACAATCGAGAAGCATGGTTATGACGTGGTTTAGGTGAGATTTGGACATTCTATTTCCTTCAGGTTTGTTGTAGTGCCGTAGAGTTGGGCTCTTTCTAAGTTCTGCTTGTAGGTACCTTCTTGATTGTGAGTTGTGTTGTGTTGTCTACATCTGTTTGTGCTTTTTTTTTCCATTTCCTGTTTGCTGAGGGAGAAAGAGGGGGGTGGGGGTGGATGAAGGGGCTGAAGCATGAATTTCTGTTTAAACGTCTTACTGCTTTAAGCCGTGAACAATTTTCTCTTCAGCTATAGGAGTTTACATTCAAAAGAGTGGCAGCGGGATGTTTGACGATTCCATTGTCTAGATGCAATCTGAAGTTTTTTTTCCTTCTAAAACACAGATCAAAAGCTTACAAGCCAGGTTCATGAAATTGTCGGACGCATCAACGGAAGATTCGGAACTTTGACTGCTGTTCCAATACATCATCTGGTCAGTTTCTTACTTTGTTAGACTACCAATCAACAAAATGCTTAAAATGTACACTGCCTATTACATTCATGTCTCTGTGCGTGTGTGTGTACATTCACGTTGAGGTACTTCTCTGTTGAATACAAATTAATGCAATGGGTACTGCTTTTACACACTATTTTCATACAGCAGCCCTTTCAGCAACTGTTGAAAAACTTGCTTAACTTCTCAAAAATGCATCATGCATCTCTCACTATCCATATTTCGCTCTATGAATCTTTTATCTGGTTGAACCAGTGTATATAAATACGCACGTGTTAATTATGCATAATCTCCTCTTATCAGATTACTTATTTTCTTGGTGTCTGGTGTTCTTTTGTCGTTTTGAGTTTTATCCTGTGATTCTGTATGTAGAAACAAAGATATCGCTGATTTTGTTGACTATGCATACAACTGAAATCAACGTATATCTCGAAGTTCTGACTTCCATTCAAAATTCAATCGAAAGTATCTGTATAATCATGACACTGCAACTGTAATTTCAAGTATGTTGTCAATTTCATCGATAGTATGTCAATCACCAAATTTACGATGTCTTATAGATCTTGTGTTAATTTTTTTCTAAAATGCGAATTCTCATGGTATCTTATACCTACAGGATTGTTCTCTCAACTTTCCTCAACTATGTGCACTCTATGCTGTTACTGGTACTAGTCCTTTTTCTCTAGCATTTAGTTCTGTAATATAAAGTTGGCCAAAAATTTTAATAGGTATTTATTGGAAATTTTCACTTGTGGTAGCGGATGCACTAGAATTTTTAGAGGCCAGTGAGGCTGTGAGAGGTTTCTTCAGTTGTTACCTATCATTTTCTCGCCTTAACTATGGAAACGGAAGCTGATATCTCTCTTACCTAATTGTACCTACTCAGAGATCGGCTACGCTTATCTAAGGATAATAATTATGTCCCTTAAATGCTTGTGCTGTTCATTAGTATGCAATGAATTTGAATGTCTATGTTGAATCTTTCTAGAAGAGTTATTAGTACGAGGTAGCTTGGTGTTTCATGATTTCACGTGATAATTGGGACTCTGAAAATACGTTGTGCTCCTTTGAGTTACATGTTGAATGTGATGGTCACTTTCCCGTCAAATTTGTCATACTTTAGCAGTCATATTATATTCTCTAAATGAATAATGTATTTTATCAAATTAAACGACCGGTTGAACTACTTGTCAAACCAGTGAACCGGCCCCTCTGCCGGTTTAATATCTGGTCTGGTTCTGATTACTATACTCGACACCCTATCTCATCCGTTGCCTGCCTACATGTGGACGAGACTAACATAATAATACACACACAGTGTAAACATATGCTCTACATGGTAAACCATTGCATACAAGAATACTGGATTTGTTATCTTATGGAACCAGCTGATGCAACCTGAGATTGCCAGTAGCTCAGAAAGCTATGAGTGTCAGAAAATGGGCCGCCTATGCGTATTAATCTCTAAGTGGTTACACACATGTTCACTTTGAGTATGGTCTAAGTACCAATTAATCCGTATATGATATTGCATTTAACGTTCTACCTTGGACTGATTACTAATTTTTGTTCTTTGGCTGTTCAGATGTTGCACTTGTCACATCTTTGCGGGACGGAATGAATCTCGTCAGCTATGAGTTTGTAGCATGCCAAGATTCAAAGCGAGGGGTTCTTATACTTAGTGAAGTAATCATCAAAACCCAGTTAATATGCTTGCAGTAGTGTAGTTATTTTTGCCATGATTATGATTTCTTTCTTCATGCTAACTTCTTTGCTTGAAAGTAGTAGTGTAAGGATGGAGTATTGCAATACTCTATTATGCTTTTCCGCACTCCTGTTTGTCGCAATAAAGTGCATTCAACCATATTAGCACCAAATGAGGTGTAGACAAGCATATGAGGGATAGATATTCCCAGTTATTTCCTGTTACCATTTTTCCTAGGCTCTGATGTATTTGTTGCAGCAAGGGCTTTGTTTTGGGGCTTAGCTGGAGTATGCCCACTTTTACTTTTGCACATCATACATGGTTTCACCCTCCTCAGAGGCTTCATAGTTATTAATTATTATAATTTATAAATTACTTATTTGTTCTCTCTCAAAAGAATATCCAAAAATGGTTTCTCACGTCAAATCTTACTGTTCGAAAGACTTTACATGTTCTTTGGCTGCCTGGAGCTCAGTTTTCATGTTTTTTCCCTCTTCGAAGGACTTAACACGTTTTTTGGCTATTTGCAGCTAAATTTCATGTAAATGAGTTCATATTTATGTTTTCTTCTTTTTCTTTGGTATATTCTTCTTGTTTTTTAGCGAAGTTCATATGCTTGTCAGCATTTCCCATGAGCGATTGACTGTGATCTGCCCTTCTAGGCACGTAGGTTAGAGTTTAATCAAATTAACATAAATATTGCGTTACACTAGTTAGGTTTTTATGTTGAACTTAGTTTCAAATTGACGTTTTTCTATCTTAACAAGAAACAGGTGTTTTTTTCGGCTAAGTAGTATTATAAGCTCAAACAAGATTTTTACAGCCTATTGGCACGCATCAATAGGAAGTATAAGAAACACCCCAATTCCTACACTATTCATCATTGATAGGACAGGAAGTGGCTGGTTTCCACACAGCTGCACGACTGTGTGATCCAGGGAATGGTCCGAAGCACTTCATCAGCAGGTTTGCATTCCTGATTGAAGCACCGGTCATTTCTCTAAAGCCATATATGGTAGATGGTGGCACTGAAAGTCAGTCTTCTGAGCGTTGCTTTAAGATCATCCCTTTTATAATGGGCCAAAGCAAATTGGAGTGGAGCTCTAAGTAGTGGTACGTCGATTTTCAAGATTTCTCTGTGTCACCTTGTTCAAGAGAAGCTGAGAAAAGGAGCAATATAAGAAGACATGATCCTGCGACTCCCCAACCCTGACCGAGTTCACACTGATCATTGTCAACAATCCTCATCTTGCAAAGTCCATCCTTCG
This sequence comes from Escallonia rubra, assembly GCA_033065855.1. Lineage (NCBI taxonomy): Eukaryota > Viridiplantae > Streptophyta > Magnoliopsida > Escalloniales > Escalloniaceae > Escallonia > Escallonia rubra. Next base: position 69,155 of record JAVXUO010003042.1, on the reverse strand, counting down.
TACTTAGAAGATGTCGACAAGCAAGCCAACAGATGACTGAACATTCAGGACACTATCCTTGTTCCAAACCATTTGAAACCAGTCAACATTGGTGCCTCTAGGACGAAGAAGGTCGTAAGCAGTCCTGACACTAAATTTGCTGTTAGCAGCGGGAGCCATATCAAGATATTATCCTTATTTGGGGTAGATCGACCTCAGGGAGGGAATGATCAGAATCAGAGCATTTGATCAAGGAGAAAAAGGAAGCCAAGTATTAACAGCAATAATGCTGTACTTTAGCTTGATGATTCACTCAGAATCAAAGTATTAACAAATCAGATGTGCTGTATTTTCGAAGCCATCATTGGTAGGAGTTGGCTTGTCTTTATGATACACTCATGTGGCTTTTCTTTAATGTGCTACTAGGAGGAGTCACCCTGTAACCCCGACCACTTTTGCACTTAGTTCTACCCACTTTTTGGTTCATTAAGCATGTCCAATTCATGCTTAACCTTTCCTAGGTCATGCATGTGGACATTAATTATAGGACGAAAAGGAACAAGTATGATTCAGGGTCAAAGAAGGGTCTTGTTTGACTCTATCCGCCACATAGTTTATATGGAAAGCCTGCCATTTGCGATAAGTCTATTTGAGGGGGTAAATAATTAGTCTTCTAGATGTAACGTGATATCTGATCTTGGTAGTGCAGTTGTGAGTTCTCGCAACTTTAGCAAGGCTTTGAGCCAAGTATTCATACAGATCGGTCCATGAGCAATACTGGTAATGTTGGTTTCCATACCAGTCTCTACTTCCAATTTTCTCTCTTTTCTTTTCTCACTTTCTACTTCAAAAGGATTAGAAACTACATTTGTTCTCAAGATCAGAATTTTCAGATACAAGGGATAAGATTCTGAGTATGATGATTAGATCTAAGTGACCCTCTGGCAATTTCTTGCTTTTCTTCAGATCATAATCACTTACGCGTGCGCACATACATGCACTAGGAATTTTTTGATTCACTGCAATAAGCCTGAGTTTGTCATCCCCGACGTTCATAACATCTGTCCCCTCTCATTCGCTGAACACAGCCCAATCCTGCCGACATGAGGAATGCCCAGGTGGTCATCAATCCTCCTTCAAGCTAGGGGCTGGGAAGGTCTCTTTGGGACGAAATGGGCCAATCAGAATAACGTCCTCTGGGTGTTCGAGATGTAAGAACAAGTCTTCGACTTTTGATTCTCTGAGGATCTAATTTCCTGATGCCGTTAGTACGGGCTTGGCTACCAGTTCATTCTTAGAGAGTTTTTGCATGGCAATTGAGTTTCATAATGCTGTTTTGGATAGCGGCCTTGGTTAGAATAGGAGCTTCTTTAAGAACTGTAAGTTAACTAAAGGAGACAGTTTCAGACTCAAGCAGGGGTGTGGCTGAGTTTGTATTTCTAGTTACATGTTAAGTAGTTTTTCTCATTTGATTTCTCATTCTAGATTGTTTTAATCAGCATTGAAAAGATGAAAACACAAAGTTCTGCTAGTAAGTGCAATATTTCGAATTAGTAGTTATGTGGTGCCGTGCGTGGTTTCTGGTTTTGATGCATAACATTACACAACATTCTAAAAGGAGAGATCTATGCCTTCTTTGCCGATATGCATGACCTTATAAGTGGTTCAAAAAAATTGTAAGAAATATAATTTTAAACCGACACGTAGGTCTTATTTTCTACAACTAGATGGGTTATCGCATTGTTCATTTACGTCAAATACATATGTCTAGTGTTGTAAAATATTAGCATCCCATAGTACTATACTTTTGGTTCTTGAAATTATTTTTATAAATGCTTTTCTTGTTTTCATTAGTTTCACAATATTAATTGCTCCCATTTCGTGATCTGTCATCTACTAGTGTCCCTTATTCTGGTTTGATGATGCCATCTATTTGGCTAAACTTAGTTTGCAGGTGCTGCACAGTCTCTGGGTGCTGGAGCAATCCTCGTGAATCCCTGGAATATTACTGAAGTTGCTCTTGCTATTGGTCAAGCTTTAAATATGACAGCTGAAGAAAGAGAGAAGCGGCATAGGCATAACTTCCTGCATGTGACAACCCATACTGCACAAGAATGGGCTGAAACTTTTGTAAGGTATGTAAAAGTTACAACTGTGATATGCCTGTATACTTTGTTTTCATCTTGGTACCGCAACCATATAATCCACATGAAAAATGAGGATTCAGTACATCCAAACAGGAAGCATACCTCTTCAGACAAAGACGGAAACCAAAAACAGAACAAAAGTTTCAAACTACAAGCTGATCTCAGCAATTCACTTCAGGCACCAGAACTGACAGCAAACCTTATCTGCTGGATTAGTATTAGACAGACATAATATCCAAGTTAAGAGGCCCTAATCACCTATAGAAGTTCTGTAAAACCCTTTAATGTCTCTCTAGCCTGGTCTTTCAGACCTTGGAAAAAAAGCTTAATTGTTTAGCACTTTAGCAGCCGTCAGACTGAGATTTTGGTACCTGAAACCCTTATCATTCCATCCTTGTATAGGCAGCTCAGTGCGCGAAGCTCTTGCCTTTGCTCGATCTGGGGAGTCTTGATGTATGCAGCCTCATCTCCACCTTTGCAGAGATGCTGTTTTCATGTTTTGAACTGGTGACCTCCTGCTCACCACCATAGAAAAGATGTTATATATTTTCAATGGTATAGCCACACAACACACCATCAGCTTAAAGGACAATACCCACTGTTGCAACTTGTTGAAAGTCACTAATATATCCTCACTACTTAATCAACGGATTAAATAGTGATTTGGGATAGAGGAGGAAAATGAAACAATGAGTGTGCTTATGGCAGTTAACGTCAGCAATCTGAATCTGAGGGCTTGCCAGGCTGACAGAGCAGTATAGTTTTCGGTACCACTCAGTGTCTAAACAATCACATCATCAATGCAAACGTTCCAAATCAGAGTGCAGTTAATAATTTCCACAGGTTCTCTAAGCTTTAGTATGATAAGGACTGGCCACTTCCTCCAAGGAGATGGTTACATACAGTACAGAATTTGGCATAAACAACATTAAGTTACCGTCGCTGGGATCTCCAATGATATGTGCATCATACCTTTGGTTATGGTGGTGTTCCTTTTATGTAGAAGCTTTCGGAGTTTTTTTTCGAATTTGAGCTTCTCTATGCCCGTGTGTGCAGTGAACTGAATGATACTGTAGTTGAAGCTCAGCAAAGGATAAGAGAAGTTCCACCGCTGCTTCCAGTCAAAGATGCAATCGAACATTATTTGCAGTCTACTAATCGGCTACTGATACTGGTATGTACTGTTTCATTTGAAACTTATCTGAATATTTTTCAGTCTTTTCTATGTACACTCCTTAAAAAGATTGAGAACTGGTTTGACTTGGATAGCAAATAGCATCCGCTGCATAATAAGTGGCTTCTTGTCTCTCAGGCGAGCTGGTCGCTACTATATAGCTTTTGATCAAACATATAAGATACAGTCCTGCCTAGAGATATTTGCCTCTGTTAGAGTTGATTGGATGAAACCATTAGTTAGTGAGCTTTTATACTGTTCTTAAATTTTGAAACCCACATGTTTCGCAGCGACCGCAACCCCCCCCCCCCCCCCCCAAAAAAAAAAAAAAAAAAAAACCCCAATCCCTCTCTTCTCTTTCCCTGGGCCCCATGAAGAGGGATGAAAAGACGCGGGAGAGAAAAACCTTATGAATAGTTGTTCCTTTCATTTTCTCCTCTACACATAATTGCATAGAATGCCTCTGCTTCTCAAATGAATAACGTATTTAATCTTCTTTACTTGCATGAGAGACATTACTCCACAAACTTGTTCAGTAATCCCGACCCCTACGTGAGCTGCCTCATAAGGCTCTTGCTAAGAACCTCTATACAGTGGTTTTGGAGCGAAATTTGTGGTATCATGTACTGATTCCATCTATAGAATCTGATGCCTTCAGGGGACTGATGATACTGGAAAGAACCTTGTTCACAAATGAGTATTGGATAGACTAGATTACCACTGCACTTATTTTTACTTACACATTTTTTCGATTAGTACATAACAAAATAAGGAAATTTGTCCCGATTTTGATCCTGACTACTTTCCCGTATGTTAAAGCAGGACTAGCAAATACTGTATTCTACAATAACTGGCTTTAAAATGTTTGCTTCTATGGTTTGCTGTTGTGTAATTCTAGGGAAAACCACTACTTGCCAGTGTGTTATAGTGCCGAGCATCAGTTGGTTTTGACGGATTGGTGCCCCCAGATAAAATTAGCTGGTATTGGAACTTACCTGCGCTCTCTGGAATGAGATTTCTTTTTCATTCCAGGTATTAGTACTATAAGTTCGTACAGATTGGTGTAACCCCCTCAATAAGTGGAACATTCTGCAGTCCTTCCTGAAACTAAGTTGAAAAGTTCGAAGTATGTTGATGCTCGGAGTCGTGCATTCCTAGAAAAGTAGAAGACGGGATGGAGAAAAGCAATAGCTCATTATAGTTATGCTTCTGGACTCCAACTGTGTTGCTTCTTTTTGGATGTGATTTATTTTATCCATTAAATTGAACAAGAGTTCAATTTCGTTTCAGTGAGTGCTTTAACATCCGCTATAACTTCAAATAATTTTGCAACGTTTTCTTTTATTATTATTATTATTATTTATTTCTTTTTTCGTCTTCCCATTTGCTCGAAAATTCAGGGACTCCATGCTGACTGTTTGTTTTGTACAGGGATTTAATGCTACATTAACTGAACCACTGGATACTCCTGGTAGAAGAGGTGGAGACCAAATCAGGGAAATGGAACTTAAATTGCATCCAGAGATGAAAGAACCCCTGACAGCACTTTGCAGTGATCCAAAGACAACTATTGTTGTCCTGAGTGGAAGTGACCGAACTGTCTTAGATGAGGTAGATCATCTATCTTCCTTCTTAGTCTTTCTAGCCATGCAATGTCAATTCTGAAGTTAATACGTGCTTTAATAGAACTTCGGTGAGTACAACATGTGGTTGGCAGCAGAGAATGGGATGTTTTTGCGCTTTACAAAGGGAGACTGGATGACAACAATGCCAGAGCATCTGAATATGGAATGGGTTGACAGCGTAAAGGTATGTGCCTGTTGAAGATACATTTCTCATTACCTCTCAAAGCCTCTTCAAGCATCTAAGCTTATGGTGCTTTTGGCGATTTTTAACAGCATGTCTTTGAGTATTTCACTGAAAGAACACCTCGATCGCATTTTGAACAACGGCGTGAAACTTCTCTTGTATGGAATTACAAGTATGCAGGTGCTTGATTTCGGTGTTCAGTTAGCTTTTCACGTTAATGATATTAAGGTCGGCCTATTCTCATTCTTTGCTCTCATGTTTCTCGTGTCCTCGTCTTAACGTGATGCAGATGTCGAATTCGGAAGGCTGCAAGCTAGAGACATGCTGCAGCATCTCTGGACAGGTCCTATATCTAATGCTTCTGTTGATGTTGTCCAAGGTAGCAGGTCGGTTGAGGTTCGAGCGGTTGGGGTTACAAAGGTGATTGAATTGATTATGAATTGTTTGTTGTTTGCATTTGAAAGTCCATCGGCAGCAGATGTTCTGGTTTAACCATGCCCTGCGTACTTTTTTTTGGTACAGGGAGCAGCAATTGACCGCATATTAGGGGAGATAGTTCATAGTAAATTCATTTCAACGCCTATTGATTATGTCCTTTGTATAGGGCATTTTCTTGGAAAGGTATGTTTTTCAATCTTTTAGACTTCAACACTCCCAACTTTCGATCTACAACTTCTATTGCTTCTCTAAACTCCAATGTTTACACATCTAGATATTTCTTTAATTTTGTCAAATTGAGACATTGCATCATATTTTTACTAGTGCGCTGGTGTTTGAATGTTATCTATCCTTGTACGCTTGTGTGTATTTAGCTCTACTGCTAGGCATATAAGATGATACCATTTTTCTTTTCTAGTGACTAGTGTTTAATCAGGAATCATTGGTAGTTCGTACAGTCTTTGACAAATATCCAGTCCTGATTCTACGTCCATTTGAACTTCTATATACTTAGACTAAAGTAACGTCTTTAGTCTTGGCACATGTTTCACATATTTATGCAAGCACTCCAATGCCCTTCATTGTTGGCCAAAAAGGCGACATTGAACTCTTTGTAGGCACCCGAAGCACCTGAATGCCCCCCATTAGTTGGGTGTGCCTTCCCCTTATGATTGGCTTTACAACTTAGAATCTCCTAAAGGAGTACTCTATACGAGTTGTAGGCTGCATACTGCATTTTGCTATCATGACGCAGGCCTGGGTGTTATTTTCTAATCTGGCAGCCCTGGTCCGGAAGAAGTTAAAACGAAAATGCCGGTCAGTGCAGGTTGTAGGGGTCTGCTCATTTCTTCGAGTTTAGGTCAATTGTCTCGGTTGAAGGGCTAGAATTACAATTTTCCAATGCCGACAAGAGAAAGCAGAGGATATCACATGCAATGCCAGTTGTACCAACCGGCACATAAAGTTTGGGAAATTAAGAAACTACCATGTTCACAGGACAAACGTTTAAAATGCAAATTAAGAATAAACAAGAGCCGTTAAGACTCGAGAGAGACGAGAAATGGTACCAATGGCGTATAAACATAAAATCGTCTCAGATGGTTCAATCATCTTAGAAAATCATCTGAAGCATGTAACTTACCTAGATAGATATACTTGTTCTCTGATGCTACACTCGTAACGTGATGAGGATGTACATACATATTCTTCAGAGAAAATCATCATAGATGGTTCAATCATCTAAAGCTTATTCCTTGCTGGTTCAAACGTTGATAGGTAAGCATGTCTCACACTTCCTTCAATTGTATCAGGACGAGGATGTATATACATTTTTCGAGCCAGAGCTTCCCTCTGATTCCATGGGAATTCCAAGAGCAGCCAAGGTGCCTGATGCATCAAAGCTACCTGGGGAAAGAAGACCTACTTTAAAGCTTCCACCTAGCAGAACGAAATCATCTCACAATAAGCCTCAACGACCTCTGCCGAACCCAGAGAAGAAAACCACCAACCAGGTATGCGGGAATGGGCGGCGATCACCACCTGAAAAGATATCATGGAACGTGCTAGATCTCAAAGGGGAGAATTACTTCTCTTGTGCCGTTGGCCGTAAGCGCACCAATGCTCGGTACCTTCTCGACAAATCAGACGATGTTGTTGCATTTCTGAAGGAACTAGCTGAGGCATCTGTCTCTAATTCCTCGTCATGGGAATTAACATAGATCATGCTCCCGCAAGATGCATCTAGCTTTTGAATTCTATAATACTTCACTGGATCATTAAGGCATGATGGTCTCGTGTCAAGCTCGAGCAAGGCTATCTTCCCTTTCAAAAAGGACTGCATTTTAAAGCCATTATGATAAAAGGTGGTCTTTTAAGTGCCACACACCCCACCCCAAAAAAAAAAAAAAAACGGTGTGCAATGATTGCACGGACGCTGAGCATGGATATGAGAACATGTACGATAATCAAAGGCCAGAACATTTGTCAAGTCTCATGTCAACAAGGAAACTTTTATAAGAATGTCTATTTTCAGAATCTACACACGGGCTTACATGTTTTTACCGTATAGAAATAGGCAGTAGCGTCTTATATTTGCTAAGAAAGATCATTTTGCGGTTTATCCATTTGCCAATTTGGCTCGATCCTTATAGAATGACTAGTTAGCTTTGGCTTGCACCTGCCATGCACGTTAGAATATGATTTACTTGAAAAGTCTCTGTTGAAGGACATAAAAACAATAGAGCCTCACGCATCAGTAAATCATCCCAATTTTTCTCTCTTCCTAGACATGTTTTTGATCATGGTCCCCTTTCTTGTCTTTAATATTTTTCTACTTTTAAGAACTTCCAAGTCTCTCCTCATCATCTATTAGTACTGGCTCTTTGGTTATAATTGCTTCTAATGTTGTACCTTCACCATATTTCTGTAGTATGTGGATTTTTTCTTCCGCGTTGAATTGATAACGTCAGGTTGAAGTGTGTAATGTATATGAATATCTAAAAGAAGGTCACGAATATGTCGCCTTAATCCTTACTGACTATTTGTATTCTTTGACACCGCAACCAGTTATCGTTATGGCTACTTCATCAAACAAGATAACTGTAACCATGCATATAAGGTCATCAACCACCTCAAGCCTAATGTTGTACCTTCACATAATTACGTAGATGATACTACATTTGACTCGCGGTCATTTGTGTATTCAATGTTAGTCTTCATGTACCGCAAATGATCTTTGACAAAGGACATAGGCATCACATTAATTGTCTTTACGCAGATGTTATTACCGCAAACAATCTTTGACAAAGTACAGAGGCATCATAGTAATTGTCTTTTATTTTCAGTTTCCCCGACTATTGCTTCAAAGTAATTTAAGGAATTATTTAAATAAACTTAAGAAAAATGTGTTTTGTTTGTATATACTAAATTATGTACAATTATGAACATGCATTACCAATATATGAATTTGACTCTTGAGTTTATATATAACGTCTCTCAACTTCACAAACTGTTTTGGTTTCATTCATCAGTTAATGTATATGTAATTAATGAGCGTTAACAGATAGACGTAATCCTTGTACCCTTTCTTGTCTTTTCTGCCTCTTTAGACTTAGATTTTCATTTGCCATACCGAAAGGGCCGATGTTGCATATTGCTTCTCTATAGTTGCATACTATTCAGTAATGAAATGTAATATGTTTCATAAAGTTTTACATGCGTAGTACCTTGAAATGCAGACTCGTTTAAGTTTGATACTGCAATAACTGAATTTTCGCCAACGATATCCTTAAGTAGCTTTCCTTCGTTCAAAGCTATGTCTCCCCACCACCATATGGTCATTGAGTTCAACCTGTGTTATTCTATAATAACAAGTTATTAAGGTGGTGACAACTCGAAAGATATTTCCATTAATAGTTATTTACTCTCTCGAAAGATACTTCTATTAATAGTTATTTACTCTTTGGTAAAAAGAATAACTTCTCTTTTGTTATACTGTAGTACTAAGATTTCTTACCTTTTTCTGGTAAAAAAACTACTCATTTGTCCTCGATAGAGAATAGAGAAAGTTGTAGCTAAGTTAGATAGAAAAAAATACATGACAAGAATTAGCAACAAAAAAAAAAGCATGTATCCGATTAGATGAAAAAAAACTATTAATCAAGTAAGTAAAGTAGATATGTTAGACACATATATTTTTAGAAGTTGGTTGTAAATGGATAAACTGCAAAAAAAAAATGCTTTTATTAGATAGCAGGGTCTAAAATGATGAAAGCATTGTAAAATTAGTATCATTTCCGTTGGATATAATTATAACCAAGAGAAAAACAAAACTTTGAAATGATGTTTAGTCGCTAACAATAATGTGTAAGCACTGGACTTCAAAATCTCTGGATCAAATGATTTTTCTTTTTAAAAAAACTCTATTGTATTAATTGAATATTCAGAGCACAAACATGAATTTTTTAAGAAGGAGAATTGAGCTCAATAGAGGAAAAAACATATAAAATTAAACGACTCCGAGTTACCTCCAATAATAGTTGACGCTAAAACAATCTGAAAAGTTCTGATGGCAATGCCCTGAAAAGAAGAGGATTGTTTGAATGATCAAAAGATGACTTTATCTCACCAATACATAAGGACTACTAGTTTGTCTAGCATGGTTCTCTAATTAATAAGCAAGCAAAATCTACGTACTTATTTTGACTTAAGTTTCTCAGTTACTATTAGGCATTTGGTGCAAGAGTATTCCAGCTCAAACGTATTGGAGTCTGAATTGATTTCAGTTAATCATATTACCCATAAGAATGATATATATAAGGATAATAATCATATGAAGAACATGTTACTATGCAAATACATGGCATTCGGGACTAAATTAAAGTGGAACATACAAAAATAAATAAATTAACCATATGCATGCCATAATTACATTGACTTGTTTTTCCTTTTCTTATTATCTTCCTCCTATCCTTTACACGTTTAAGATCGTAATATCAAAGCTTTTTGTGCGGATAACAAGTTTCATGTACAAGTCTTTGTTTTTAATGTTCATGCTCCGATCCAACCAGAACGTGATACATTGCATGAACAAGGTATTATTGTTGTGGCCATTCCAATCAAGTGTTTTAGTGACTTATTTATAGTGTTTATGTTACTTCTTCTGTGTAGACTTGTTTCATTTGTTTAATTTTAGTTAAACGTACCGGCTAAAGTTTAATATTAGACTTTTTTTTCTTATTACTAGTCATTGGGAAAACTAAGATTACACTAAACATAAACGACATAAAGCAACATTAATCTAATTATGCGTTATGTAACGAACAAATTTTTTTTTTTTTTTTGGTACAAAGGAAAGATAAAAGACCGTTTACTTGGAAGGCCTCACAAAAGCCACTCCATACAAATCAGCCATAAGAAGGCTGTTCAAATCTCTAGGTGCTTCACTAATGTATACATATTGCCCATTCTGTTCAACACCTAGATTCGCCAAGTACTCTGCACATTGGTTTTCTTCACGCATTGTGTGGGTTACGGCGCTCCCCATTTGCTTGATGATTGTCCTGCAGTCCTCCACCATAGCTCTGAGGGGGTGGTTCTGTATCTCTTGTTCCATGATTAGTTGCAGTGCAGAAGTGGAGTCAATCTCAATAGTCGCTTTCTGTCAGTTTCTCTCTCTGATGGTAGTGAGTCCTCTGTGAATTTCCCACATTTCAGCATTTAGGCTTGTGTTGTGTCCAATGTTTCCGTAGAAACCTTCCATCCATCTTCCTCGACCGTCTCTGATTATCCCTCCATAACCACTTTGGCCCGGGTTACCCTTGGCTGCTCCATCCGTGTTGATTTTAATGAAGCTTGCATCTGGAAAGTTCCATTTAATCAATTTGGTGGCAGTACTTACATGAGGTGTTAGAGTTAAATGGAAAGCTTCAGAGACTTCCTTTGCGAGCTGTTTGCTGGAGTATAGAGCTTCCAAAGTGCTGATGTTTTTGTTGTCAAACACTATTTTGTTCCTGCACTTCCAGTTAGTCCACATGGTAGAAATAAAGATAATACTCCAAGAATAGTTTTGACCATGTCTATCTCTTATATGAACCCTTTTCCAGAACCAAGGTATAACTTGAAGGTTATGAAGTTGTTGGATTAGGTCGTTGTCCAGGTTTTTGGCCCATAGATCAAGGGCATAAGAACAACTCCACAAGACATGCAACGTGGTTTCTTCATATTTATGACAACTGGGGCAAAGATTAGAATCTGTCATGCCTCTATTTTTCCTAAGGGAGTTGGTGGGAAGTCTATCATGAAGAGCAATCCAAATGAAACCTTTAAGTTTTTGGGGGATGGTCATGCTCCATATCTTTTTCCAGTTGCTTATGGTTGAGGGGTGTTGGTTAGGGGAAGATGTGGAGATCAAGTCAAACACTCATTTGGTCGAGAAGGCTCCATTTCCGGAAAGACCCCAGCTAGGGGTATCATGTAAAGTACTATATTTGGCAAGGGGTGTGTTGTTTATTTCACTTTGCTCAGACGTGGATATGTTGTTCTTAATCGCATTAATTTTCCACTCCTTATCAGCAATGATGTTGAGAACTTTTATGCCTTTGTCTCCTCTCTCTCTCTAATTTGATTTAAAGATTTGGTGCCACACCACCAATCTTCCCACAAAGATATGCTAGATCCATCCCCAACAATCCATTTAATGCCTCTCACCAGAGTTTCCTTAGAACTAGGAATTCCTTTCCAAATGCTAGAAGCTTTTTTCCTTTTCTCCCATTCTCTGGGATTATTAGTGATTTTGTATTTATCCTTTATCACCTCAATCCATAATTTTTTCCCCTTTTATGATTTTCCAGCCAAGTTTGGACAACATAGCAATGTTATTGTCTCTAGACTTTCGAATGCCTAACCCACCAAGGTGCCTAGGTTTACACACAGTGTCCCATTTGACGAGGTGGATCTTTTTGGAGCTATTGTTGTCACCCCAAATAAAATTTATGTTGAGTTTGTCCAACATGTTACAGGTAGCCATAGGGAGAGGGTTGGTTTGCATAGTGTAAATGGGAAGGGTTGCGGTGACAGCCTGCACCAAGGTAATACGACCACTCAAAGATAGCAACTTAGATTTCCAACAAGTCAATTTATTCTGAACTCTCTTTATGAGGTGAGAAAATTTATTTTTTTGAGAGTCTACTATGTATGAGAGGGACTCCAAGGTAATATCCAAGATTGGTACTAATGGGAATCCCACACATACCACTTAGACTACATGCCTCATGTCTGGGAACATTATCAGACACAAACAACTTGGATTTGGCAAAATTAATACTTTGCCCAGCTTCAGCATAGAAAGTATTAAGGACCTCAAGCATATGTTTACAGTTTTTCTTATTAGCTTTAGCAAAAAGCATGAGGTCGTCAGCATAGAAAATGTGAGAAATGAGGGGGCCCTTTTAAGAAGCCCTTAAACCAATCCATTTTTTAGCACGAGTCTTTAGAGAAATGATGTTTGAAAGTTTTTCCATGCATAGAACAAAAATGTAAGGGGAGAGGGGGTCGCCTTGCCTAATACCTCTCCCAGGTTTAATGGGGTTGGTAAGGTCACCATTCCACAGAAAAGTCATGTGATTCCCCACAACACAGTCCATGATCAACTCTATGAGGTTTTCGGGAATTCTGAATTCCTCGAGGGTGTGGAGTATGAATTCCCATTTTAATTTATCGTAAGCCTTTTCGAGGTCAATTTTCCAGACCATGCCACCCTGTTTTCCTTTTTTGAACTTAAGGGAGTGGAGGATTTCCTGGGTGATGCACATGTTATCAGAGGTATGTCTTCCAGGAAAGAAGCTGCTCTGGAAGAAGATAAGATTCACAAGCAACGGTCGAATTCTGTTGACAATGATTTTGGTGATGATTTTATAGTTCACATTAAAGAGGCTAATGGGCCTGAATTGAGTAATTTTTTCAAGGAGTTCAACTTTTGGTATAAGAGCCACCAAAACATCTTTGTCATGGGCAGGGAGTTGCTTAGTTTGGAAACATTTTTTTGACATAAAGGCAAATAGAAGGTCCTATCTGGTTCCAAAATTTATGATAAAGAAGGGAGGGGATCCCATCAGGGCCAGGGGCCTTGTTCGCCTTGATTTCGAAGGTGGCTCTCTTAATTTCAGAGTCTTCAATATTTTTGGTAAGAGAAACTTGGGTGTCAAGACTTAAGAAAGCATTGTTAGTCCAATTAGAATATTGCCTGACAGACTCGTTATCCACGAAGAGGTTATTAAAGTTATTGGTGATGAGATTTTTTAGATCGTCAGGGTCGTCAGTCCACATATTATTGTTATTTTTCAGGCTTTCTATTTTATTCCTTTTCCTTCTTTTAAGGGTAGTAACATTGAAAATTTTGGTGTTTTTCTCACCAAGAGATAAGGATTGGGCTCTAGATTTTTGGAACCAAAAGATCTCTTCCTGTTTTAGAATGGTATTAAACTTTCTCTTAAGATCTCTATCAAGTTGCTCAAGGTTAAAGCTAAAATGATTAGATAAAGCCGATTGTATCCCATTAATTCTAGCAAGAATACGTCTCTTCCTTCTGAAGATATTACCAAAGGTTTCTTTATTCCATGTTATGGCAAGGTTTTGGAACTTCTTCTTAGCAGGATTTAACGCAGCATTATTGGCCCAGGCTTTCTCAACAATGGTTTTGAAATTCTCGTGATCAAGCCACATGGCTTCGAGACGGAAAGGTCTATTACGAGTATTTAATTTAGCAATACCATGAATATGTAGAATTAAAGGAGAATGGTCCGAATACATACGCGGCATGTTTGTGACGGTAGCCTTCGGAAATTTGATACGCCATTCACTGTTAGCAACGGCACGGTCCAAAAGTTCCTTGGTGTTAGCGAAACCTTGTCGTCCGTTGTCCCAAGTGAGTCTCGGTCCTCTGCTTCCCAAGTCCATGAGGCCACAATTGTTAAGATTATCTTTGAAAGCTTAGCATCTTTGGAAATCAGTAAACGGGGTGAAGCTTTGCCTTTCGGACGGTCCAACATAATCGTTGAAATCTCCCGCAACGACCCAAGGGACAGAGAAAGAATCAACGAAATCGGACAAATTTTTCCAAAGATCAACTCTAGTAGTTTGGTGTGGATTGCCATAGACCACAGAGAAGAACCAGTTGTCAAAGTTGTTCTTCTTCACTTCTACGTGTACCACCTAATTATGTGTTTGTATAGGGGTGACCGTTACCTCTTGTAGGTTCCAAATGACCCAAATTCCCCCTGAACGGCCTTGAGGGTCAACTATGCTGGACATAGATAGGCCAAAGTTTTCAAAGTATCTTCCCATAGTGTGGAAGTTGACCTTAATTTCCATCAAAGCAACAATATAGGGTTTGAATTCCTGAAACAACTGTCGAAAGTTGTTCTTGAAATTTTTTGTTTCCAGCGCCCCTTACATTCCATATTAGAGCCGTCATCGAATGATTGTGCAAGATATCTTCTTCAACAAAAGGAAGTTTACCTTTCAGCAATATATTCGTGTTCTCCATGCCAAGAATAGGATACATCAATGCTGACATCCTTATTTCTAATGGGGCTTCTACTTCGATCCACTTCTCTGGCGTTAGTATCATTTTGAATTTCTCTATTAAGGTTGCTATCTCGATAAATACTATCAGCTCTTCTCCTCTCTGTTCTTTCACCTCAATTCCCAGAAAGTTGAGTTTTCGGACCTCGATTTGTTTCATCATGGGTGTTTTGTTAAAATTGGGGGTCAGGGGGTTTGTTTTCGTTGAAAAGCAGGGGGCGTGTAGCAATGGGTGTTAGGGTTGCGGCTAGGTTTGTGGTTTCGTGGGGAGGTTATGTATACTTTTCTGAGAGGTTTGGGGTGCCTCAGGGACAAAAACATGCTCTTTAAGTTTAGGGTTTTCTCTAGGGGGATGACCAGTTTGATTTGGAACAAGTGGCAGGTACGCAGTTGGGGGTGTATTCAAGGTGATAGTATCATAGTGCTGAGATTTCAAAGGTTGTCGCACCTGGTTCTTTGAAAGGTTGGATTTGGGCTGATGGTTAATTGTGTTATGAAGTTCAATGGTTGATTGGGCCATTAACAGGTTGGGTTCACTAGGGTCATGACTAGAAGGTTCAAGGTTAAGGGCCTCGAATCTATCGTAACTTCTTCTGGGCCCCTAGTTTGGGCCATCACTCATTTTCTTCTGGCCCATCAGGCTGTTGTCTGTGTATTTTCTTTGAACATTTGTCTCGAGCCTTTGTGCTTTCCTTTTGACTATCATCCAGGTCCCATAATTGGGTTTTTGCTGCCTCTGTTCTGATCTGTCATCTGTCTCTGTCAAACTGCGAACGTTGTTGTTCGGTCCATTGGTTTTTTGCAGGTTACCGTTGATGGTTTGTCAGATGACCGGGTTCTTTTTAGGAATTAAGCTCCGGTGCATTTTTTTCTCCGGTCGTTGTGTGCATGTCTCTTTCCGGTGACCCACATGTCCATAGTCAAAGCAGATTTACAGTAGAAATTTGTATTCCACCTTGTATTCTTTGCCGGCGAGCAGGTATGCTGGGATAAAGGTGTTTGGACAGATCAATCTCAACACAAATACTAGTGTATTTGCCTCTGGTGGAGGTGGCTGTGTTGAAATTCACCTTTATAGGTCTACCGAATTTGGCAGCTATTCACCGCAAAACAATTTCACTGTAGTATTCTATAGGTAGTTCCGGTAGTTAGAGCCATATCGCAGTAGATGTTTTTACAGCTTCCGAAGATTTAAAATTGGGCTCCCATTTGCGAATAGTGAGATAGTGATTGAGTATTATCCAGGGGCCTCAATTTATAGCATGAGAAACATCCTGGGTAAAATCGAATTTGAGTAAGAAGAAGCCATCATCAAGATCGATCATTTCGAAATCTCCCTGTAGATCCCAGATAGCTTTTAGTCTGGTTGCCACTGCTCTGAATCCAATGGTTCTTCCCAATAGTTTGATTATGATGCATTCCTGCCATTGTGCTCTTATGGATTGGATGAGGGTTGTTGGTAAGATGATTTTAGGAATGGAGCCACCATTTGAGTGTTGAAGGGGGCTAGTCTAGTCCATTGCTTTGTCTAAGGAGGAATCGTCCATTTCATCAATAAAGTAAACCGCTTTATCTGCTTGGCTTTTGAAGACCGCATCTCTATATGATTTGGTTTGTGTTGCAACTGCAAGTTGTGGTGGGGATTGGGGGTGGGGGGGACCAGAACTCCACTATCTTGAAGTGTGGGCATTGATTCCATCACAGAGTCGGTTGTGGGGCGTGTGGCGCAATCTGGTTGTATGTCAGAGTTGCTCTCTCTTGGCCCCATTTCAATTTCTCCCATAACAAATATCTTTCCCATGTTTCCTCAGGCCCTCATCCGTTTTTTGGCTTTGATGAGCTTTCTTAACTTTCTTAGAATTTCTCTCATCACCATTAAGACACGGTGGGTGGGTCTTTTGGTCAGGGAAGGCAGCTTGGTCTAGGTATTTAAGAGCTTTTGGGTGAGTAATCTCCATTTCGTGATCAATTGTCTCTTCTTCCTCCGTATCTACAGAAGACTTCCAGAATTTTCCATATAAACAAGGAGCAGGCGGTGGGTCAGTTCCAGGGGGGCTGGGATGAGACGAACATGGGAATAGAAGAAAGTGGTCTCGTTCATTTCAGCTTCAGAAGGGGCTTGCTAAAAATTGAACATTATAAAGTTCAATTAATAGCATAAGTGTTCAACGTTAGAGTTGTTGGCTTGTCCTTCAATGAAATAAACGAGTTTTTCTAAACTTCCACTAGTTTCCTAGATAGTATGTTATATATGAATCAACTAAGACAAGACCACTTTTACAGACAAAATACTAAGAGAGTTGACTAGAGTGAGAAAATTAAGAGTTTACTAGAGGGAGAAAATTAATTAGCATTTGTCAAAAGAGGGAATAGCTTGATAAGATGATGACTTTTTCTTGTCGGCATATATTATTTTTCATGACCAATCTATCATCTGTCTTCTGAGGTGATATAGACTAGGCTACAAATTGGAGCTCGATACCAAGGAGTGTGTAACAACTCACCTGCCAAATCAGCTAACCTCGAAAATGGTGGCGCTTAAGCGCGCGACCTATATTCGGCCGTCGGGGCAAGTGCCAGGCCCCAATGAGTAGGAAGGTGCGACGGTCTCTGCAAAACCTTGGGCGCGAGCCCAGGCAGAGCGGCTGTCAGTGCGGATCTTGGTGGTAATAGTCGATCCTAACAGACAGGGGAAGCCCATCAAATAGCGTGTTTCGCGCGAACTTCGAAAGGGAATTGGGTTAAAATTCCAGAGCTCAAGGCATTCAGCACTTGAGGCCAACTTGCCCTTAAATTTCTACCAAGTGGAACTTAAGGCTCATAACTGAGTTCCAACACTCCCCTTCAGATTCTGGAGGCGCTTTCCTTGGTTCCATATTGATGATAGTCCTTGTAGAGTTTCTGCTGCTACATCAGAGGACTGGTCTTTATTTGCCAAATAAAGATGGTAATATGGGCCGAGCCACTCTTAGCCATACTTTACTCGGGCAAGGAAAGGACTAAATGAGTTTCTGAGTTCTGCTTCGACCATAGCTGCTCGCTTGGATGCTGCAACTTCTTTCTTTTGTTTTTGGACATGTTCAGTGCTGTAATGTGCCTTTCTATACATCAGTAAGAGTCCCCTAGAAATGCACTCTACTGCTTCATGGTACTATATCAAGTGCTTGAAGTGGTACTGGAGATGGACTAAGATAGTCTAGGAATAGTTGGAGCCCAGTATGTAACCTGAAAAGCTTAAACAATTAACCAGGAGGTACCCTGGCCCTAGAATTTATTGCTTTATGTTTCCCCTGGTCATATGTACACGTGTTTCAGTCAAGAAAATACCATTGAACCCAAATATAATTAGGAATCGTATGGTTTGATCTAGCAGTTCTTAAAAGTCATGAACACGTGTACATTCAAAAAAATCCTAGAACCCTTCGGTTTCAAATGGTAAACCCATAAAGTAATTAGGACGAGAAGGGTTTGATTTAGCGACTCTTAAAACTCATGATTGCCTATGCATTTGAAAAATCCTAGAGAAACTTACAGTTTTACGATAGCTTTCATATGCCATTATGTGTTTACTTTTGAACCTACTAATAAACTTCAGTTTTACTTTAGTATACTAATATTTTTGTATTGAAATCTATATACATGCACAATAATTGATACGTGTAGCGTACGCATCAACATATTAAATTTAGTAGAGAGTAAAATATATGTTGCTATTTTTGTTGCAGAAAGGGTTACGGGGAAACAATCTGTAAGTTGTTTCCTTTAAAAGATTTTGATGGAAATTTATGGAGTTGTAGTAGCTCTAAGGTAGTTTAGATTTACCCTGAATAGAGATAGATTTGATTGATAGGATTTTTGCAGTAACGATGTTCAAAAAACATGCATGATTCCAAGGATGATTTTATAGGTTTTTCTTTTTTTTAAGTAAAAGTCGAAATTACCTTAACTCTAACAAAAACATATATTCTAATAAGGGTCTTTTAAGAAAAGAACTTGATATTCTATGAAAAGTCAAGAACACCCTTATTTTTCAATCACACTCGAACTCAAAAAAGGATAATTTATGAAATAATAGTTTTAAGTCAAAAACACCTCTAAATTTTTATGAAGACTTTAATGTAAGAATTAATGATTTTTTAAAGTTAGCCATTTAACTACATACATGGTATAGAAGATAAGGAAGAGCACTATGCAATTTATCCATTTGCCAATTTAGCTCTATCGATGGTCGAGCAAGGAACATTGGTTTCGATTCAAGAAGAAGAAAAAAGAGAGGAATCTCTGTTACTGTACAACTAAAGTCTTGAAGCATGTAGTACTCCACGCCTAAATTTAAATGGTTACACAAATTTTGCGACTTTTAGTGACCCAAAATTACTTAAAATGTGAAACTTTTGAATACTTTTAGTGACGATTACCGTAGGCAACAAATATTCGAGTAGTAGCATTTTCTTGAAGAAAATGAATGCACAAAGAAAAACAGGTTCGCGTGTTAAGGGATGGGAAAGAAGAAAAGATGGTTAGTGGCAATTAAACATACAAGGGAAATGAAGAGAATTGGAAAGGGATTAATTAAAGGGAGCCATGTGCTTTGAGGCTGAACAAGAGAGAAGGTTTTACAATATAAAACCAAAAAGTCTGTGGAGCAAACAGAGGCAGAGGCAGAGGCAGAGAGTCAGCAGGTGCATGTGGTGTACTATGGGTTTAAGAAAGGTTAAATGGGACATGAAATTGGAGGAATAAGATAGGAGGGACAAGAGTATAAATCAAGATTGTGTACAGGAGGGTAAGCATTGTTACATGTGAAAAGAGAAGTATTTGATGAGTACTCAAGCAAGTGAGATGGTTTATAAAGAAGGCTGAATTTCTTAATGCTAAGTGACCTTTAAGAAAGTTCCATCTACAAAAATGAAATACTTTTAGCGGCACACATGTTTTGTTAAAATTAGACCCGCATGTGAAAAGTATCTTGAATAGAAACCATTATCGAAAATATATATTTGGCTTGACTCTTTGTCTGAATAGGTTGTCGTTTTGAATACTACTCTTGATATTGTTTCTCCACACGAGAATTCGGGTATAGTTACTCACTTTTGCAAAAACTGTGTCTTTGAGACCCATTGACACTGATGTTGTTCCCTCACCATTAAGGGACTTGCGCGTCGGGTAGACTTTGAGCCAAAATGATCTCTAGGTGGACAATCTATATTCAGCTGGTATGGGCAGGGGCAGAGCCAGGAATATTTTTCAGGGGGTGCAAAAATTATCCATTCTGAAAAAAAACACACACGCACATTGGAATAAAATTTTAATATCTCAATATCTCAACACAAATTCACATAGTTAAATAATTGTACATATTATTATATTAGCATATTACACTAAATTTAACATAGTAAACTAAAATATAAATGGTAACATACAATCATATTAAATACAAGCAGACGGCAATTCAGCATCTAAGAGCAAGAGGGAAGACAGCAAGACGCAAGACCAATATGAGAAGATCTACCTGACTACCTCAGATCTGGTTCTTCAAGGGCGTCGGTGCCGGCGCGTCGCGGGACTCGCGGGACAGCGGGAGGTCGACGGTCGTCGTCCGGTCACCATGTCACTCCGTCGTGACGAGTCGTCGTCGTCGAAGGCTCGAAGCTCCTGTCTGGTGGAGCTGTCGCCGGTGGGTGGGATCTGTCGCCGATCGGTTTACTATCCACCGGTGACCGGTCGCTGGTGAGACCGTGTGAGAGAGAGAGAGTCGATTATGCCTCTCGGCCAGTCTCGGTGAACGGGTATCAAGTATTGAGGAACGGATCTCGGCCTCGGGGAACGGGGTCAACGCGATTCCCAAAACAAAAAAACAAAAATCCCCCCCCCCCCCCAGAAGTCAGGGGGGGCTTCAGCCCCCCCTTGTCCTAACGTGCCTCCGCCCCTGGGTATGGGGCAATTGGATGTAGTTAATTGACCAAACACTTGTTATTGTGTAATTTCATTTATTGTAAGTGTTCTTATGGTAGTTAAGTTTTATCGCAAAATGATCTAATCTTCTACAAAACTGTCATTTGGATACATAAATTATGGAAAAAAATTTGGCTGCTACCTCAGTTGGAAAAATCTTCATCATACCCCCTATATAGCGACAATCAATCGTCTCTAAATGTTTCTAGTGGCTTTTATTTAGCGACGCTAAAAAAGTGATGCTAATAATTGTCGCTCAAAGTGTTAAAAGAAAAGCTACTAAAAATATTTAGTGACTATTAATTGCCACTATACACGGGGTTGGAGGAAGATTCCTACAACCTGAGTAGGAGCCAAAGTTTGTTCATAAATTATTTCTCAGACATGTTACAGTCTAGTTGTTGGGTCATTGGTTACTTATTAAGTACGTAAAAGCTCATTCCTTGCTTAACAGTTTAAGTTAAAGAGATTAAGGTCATGATGTCGAACCGTGCACTTTGATATTTATAGAGAAACGTTGTACTTTCAAAGATTGTTTTTGTTGAATTTGGGGCAGCAACAATTAGTGTTATATAGAGTTGAAAACTTTAATTTCCTGTACCATCCGTAATAATTTTGAAGAGTGAGGCCTGACAATATGCATGGAAGGTGTGGTTAAATGGGCCTATAAAAAAATCGTTTTTGTTGAATTTGGGATAGCACAATTAGAGTTATCTAGAGTTGAAAACTTTAATGAGTGAGACCTGACAATGTCCATAGAAGGTAAATAAATGGGCTTACGCTCTTCAGCGCACAGTGGGTTCGGATCGTGACAGAGCAAAAAAGAGTAATCGTTGTTACTGTACAAGTAATGTCTTGATGCATCTACTTGACGGTCTCCTCCAAGTTCGTTCCTTTTTTAGCTTTTATCTCACAGATATCATGGCTTCATAGGAAGCAATAAGCACGTTTTGGCAGTCGCTCGAAGACTTGGGCAATACAAAGAAAAAAATTAAGCAATAATCAATTTACTATAATGGAGTCCGAATGGTTACAACCCCGCAAAGCTAGCAGATGACAATGCAGAGAAGTGGCCCAAAGTCCCATGTAGCAGGGAGCCAAACACTGTGAAGCAAACTAAAATTTGACTGAAAAGGATAAAGATAAAGAAATGGAGCAACAAAACCTAGTGAAGCCATCCTAAGAACTACAGATATAGCAAACTGAAGCTAAGAATGACAACTGGTAAACATTGCAAATGAGTAATCAAAACCATGTACCCTAAACTGCCGAGGTCTTCTTGTTGGGTTCAAACACATACTTGATCAATGACTCCTTGATTGGAAGCAACTCGGGGAACTCGTTGTTCAACTTTGATGCATTCATCTCGTTATTGCTTCGAGGGGCAACGATGACCTTCGCTTGCTCTTCCAATGTGAAGTTTGCCCACTTGAACTCCGGGTCAATATATTTCTTGTACATCTCGAGAATCTCATTGTGGCTAACAACACCAGGGTTGGTGAAATTCCATATGCCTCTGAGGTTCCGCTTCGCCATCTCAATTGAAATAGGTAGAAGCTCATCCAAGATGGTCATGCTGTTGGGAATGTTGACCACTTTATTATAGCGACTAATCTTAGTGATGAAGTTGCGGGGGTTGTTCAGATCTGAAGATATGGGCATTCGGACTCTGAGCGTGCAAACATTCTCATATTCTTTCAAGAGCTCTTCAACCTGGTTAAGAAAGCAAAACAAACATATCAACAAATGTTCTTTCTTCAGTGTTCAAGAAGAAAATTTAAGGATAATGGAAAGCAAAGTTACCATGGCCTTTGTCTTTGAATAGAAAGAGCCAGTGAAATTTGGTTTGTCTTCCTCCTTATACCCAATGCCAGAACCTTCTGGATGTGCAGCATCATACTCAAATATGCACCCAGTAGCAAAATTTATCATTAGAAGTCCATGCTCTCGGCAAGCATCAGCTAAGTTAAGTGTACCAGCAACATTCGTGCGAATTGTTTCAGTCTTGTGAGATTCACACCAATCAACATTTGGTCGGCCAGTCACACCAGCAGCATTGAATACATGTGTCGGTTTAATAGTTCGGAGGTCAGCCAGAAGCTGTGACCGATCCTCCAGACGGCCCTTTCCATACTCATATGGAATACCTTGTTTCTCGCATATCTTCCCAAGTAGACCACCAATCCATCCAGTCCTACCGTAAATCAAAAACTTTAAGGGTGACTTTTGAGGAGAGGAGCTGGCTTTGGGAACTGGAGCTGTCACTCCAGTCTGACTAGGGTTACCTGAAAACTGAGAAGACTCAGTATCGCAACTCTCAGACCCATCAAAATACCTCTCAATCCCACCAGGCATCATCAGCATTCGAGGATGAGGTAGCAATGCTCCAGAGACATCCCCCCACCAATTAGGGTTGCTGGTATACCATTCGATAGTCTTTTTCAACCCCTCCTCCCACATAGTTCGTTCAGACCACCCCAAGTTCTTCAACTTCTGGTCATCTAGAAAATACCGCTGGTCGTTGAATGGCCTGTTCTCCACAAACTTAATGCTTGCTTCTGGATCCATTGAGAAAAGTTTGCATATGTCTTTTGCAACATCAATCACTCTCCTCTCCTTCTTTGTCCCAATATTGTAAACATGACCAACTTCACCCCTGTGAAGAATGACCTCAAAAGCCTCAGCAACATCCTCGCAGTAGAGATAACTGCGGACATTGGAACCATCCCCGTGGATAGGGAGAGTCTTTCCTCTCATAGCTAAAAGGATAAACTTTGGTATCAATTTTTCAGGAAACTGATTGGGGCCATAAACATTATTCCCTCGAGTGGTTATCACAGGTAACCCATACGACCTACCATAAGCCATAACAAGCATTTCTGCCCCAGCTTTCGTGGCAGAATATGGATTTGTAGGAAGGAGTTGTGAAGCTTCATGGTTGCCCACAACAGCATCCTCTTCTGTCTCCCCATAGACCTCATCTGTGCTCACATGGATAAATCTTCTTATCTGACCTGTGACTTTGCAGGCCTCTAGAAGCACATGGGTCCCATAAATGTTGTTCTTGGTAAACTCAAAGCTGTTGCCGAAGGAGTTATCAACATGGGTCTGGGCCGCAAAATGCATTATTGTATCAATCGACTCAGTTATGAGAAGGTAGTTGACAAGATCAGCACTGCCAATGTCCCCCTTGACAAACTTGAAGTTGGAAGACGATTTAGAGGGAAACAAATTCTTGAGATTCGAGCAGTAATCAAGCTTGTCAAGGACAACAATCTTGTAGTCTGGGTAGCTCCGGATGAGGCGATTAGCAACATGAGATGCAATGAATCCAGCAGCCCCAGTTATGAGGATATTCTTCGGGGTGTACGAAGACATTTTAAAGCAATTTCTACATATCACAAATCGAGCATCAGATCCAGATACTAACCAATGCATGAAGTCTGATGATAGCAGCACAAAGAAGCAACTTGCTTAAGCAAACCATAAAATTAAGAAAATAGACACCAAAGATAAACCAAAGAAAAAGGTAATAGCCTAATAGGGAAATCTGGTATGCATCACACAAAATTAAAATGCACTTAGTTTTCCATTTAACTTCAAAGCAAGATGACACCGTTACCCCCATTGCATGAAAGGTAAGGAATTTTGCATAAATATTAGTATGAAAGACATTTAATACAAAATCCCCAACACCCACACCC
Source organism: Escallonia rubra (assembly GCA_033065855.1). NCBI lineage: Eukaryota > Viridiplantae > Streptophyta > Magnoliopsida > Escalloniales > Escalloniaceae > Escallonia > Escallonia rubra. The sequence goes on along the minus strand of JAVXUO010003042.1, from coordinate 44,868 downwards.
CAAAACAACCGAGACCAAATCACACTATGAGATTACCGCCCTCACTTGATTGCAAAAATAGTAAGAATTTTGGACACGGTAGCCCATATTGGCAACGCACAATCACCAATCCAAAAGGTACAACTTTTCATGTTTATACCATGTGCATAGGTGACATATCAGGAGTGGCATTAGCAACATTCCGAGTCCCAATAGGTTTTCCCCTTTTTCCACATATAGTATGCATGACAAGCATTAAACTCGCACTAAAAAGTTCGCCATCGGCATTCAGCAACATCATGAAAAGACAGAAATCTAACCACTGTATAACTCCGAAAGAACCCAATTTCTCAAAGAGTAATAATTGAAGAACCCACATTACCTACTTAATCAACAAATCTGAATCCGAAACAATAACACAAAAAAATCTAAGTTTCTAAATTAACTAGAAATCCGCGTAAAACCAACTTGTATGTAAATACTCACAAACACCAGATCTAACTTAAATCACACCGCAGCTTCCACTAAGCACAACGTCAAACAGATCTAACGAAATTAACGGATGACCGACATCATAGGCCACTTCAATAAATGCCAATTAACCAAAAATTATCACAACCCACAAGTCTACTGCCGTAGAAAACACGATTAACGTAGAGATCAGAGGGTATAAACCGTACTTACAAATTAGACCCAGATCGGGATCAATCACGACGGAAGAAAAGCACGAGACAAAACAGAGAAAAAAGTTGAGACACGCCTTTGAAATGCTATATGGTCTAGAGAGAGAGAGGGGGATTCAGACAAGAGTGATGATCCGCAGGGCACTGCGAGAAGCAGGGAAGGTTCAGCGAGAGGGGGCTATTTATACACACACCCATATAACCGTGTACTGTGTGTGATTATTATTGCTCGTATCATGCATATTGTACACGAAGAGAGGTAAAAGAGACAGTTAAGGAGACCAACACGGAAACCGATGAATTGACGGAAATGCCCCTCGCAAGGGTTGGTTAAACGTCTGGCGCGCTTTCGTGGGCCCGCTCCTCTGAAGAGATCCTTACGCTTTGGGCCCACCCACTGCAAATGGGCCGTTGACTGTTCATTTAATTTTAGCGCTCGTTTGCAAATTAATTTTCGCTCGACTTTCGTTACTAAAGCTCAAAAAAATGTCACTCAATTATATCATTTAGAGATATTCAGCAACGAGAGTGAAGTATAAGCGACGAAAAATGAAGTGCGGTTTGTAAAACTCCTATCCTNTTTGTTCCCAACCTATTCTGGTCGTACGCAAAGCCCACTGTGGTCCCATTTTTCATGACACGTCCGCACAATCAACAGTCATTTTCAACGCTCACAACCGGTCAAAGCGTGCACGCTCAAGTCACGTGCACTTCTTACTTCTTCTACGTGACTTCATCATCAAGAAGCTCATTTTCGCACGAAGCCTTATCACGCTTCGACCGTCGCAATTCGCACGTCGCCCGTCGGCACACCATGGCACTTGCCCAAGGAGGTTGGCCTTGGCCTCCCCCTTGGGGTCGGCCTCGGCCTCCCCTTGAGGTTGGCCTTGGCCTTCCCCCAAGGGTTGGCCTTTGGCCTCCATCCTTAGCACCTTCACTTCTCTTCAAGAGGCCTTACATCCTCCGCGACCCCTGTCGCCCGTCGTCCGCACGTCAACTCCGCGACCCCCGTCGCCCGGACACAACTCCGCGACCCCCGTCGCCCGGACACAACTCCGCGACCCCGTCGCCGGCGTCCGGGCGTCGCACTTCAACACTCCGCCGCGCCGCTGATACAGCCGTGCCCCCAGGCTCTCTGTCACACTACCTTGCTCCCGCACACCATACACACTATGTCACACCCATGCGCCACCATTGACACAAACGTGCCCCCCGGCACCTTACGCACTCCGTCGCGCCACTAACACAGACGTGCCCCCGACACCTTACTCACTTCATCGCGCCCATGCGCCACAATCATGTCATCATGCGCCTGGGCACCACACTCATTCACCACACCATGCGCACCTTGCCTTGGTCGTGGAACATGCTTCGACCCACTCTCCGGAGTGTACATCATCCTGCGGGGATAGGCGACTCCTCCGGGACACTATCTCTGCCAGGGAGCTCTTCAACTCCCCTTCCGCCAGGTAGACGGCTCCTCCGGGATGCTACCTCGGCCAGTCGGGTAGACGGCTCCTCCAGGATGCTACCTTGACTCGCTCCGAGTGCTCTGACACAAGGACTCACCCGCGGGGATAGGCGACTCCTCCGGGACACTATCTCTGCCAGGGAGCTCTTCAACTCCCCTTCGGCCAGGTAGACGGCTCCTCCGGGATGCTACCTCGGCCAGTCGGGTAGACGGCTCCTCCGGGATGCTACCTTGACTCGCTCCGAGTGCTCCGGCACAAGGACTCACCCGCGGGGATAGGCGACTCCTCCGGGACACTATCTCTGCCAGGGAGCTCTTCAACTCCCCTTCTGCCAAGTAGACGGCTCCTCCGGGATGCTACCTTGACTCGGTCCAAGGACTCACCCGCGGGGATATGCGACTTCTCCGGGACACTATCTTTTCCAGGGAGTTCTAAATGCTCCGGCACGAAGACTCCCCTTCTGCCAGGTAGACGGCTCCTCCGGGATGCAACCTTGCCCGACCAGGTAGACGGCTCCTCCGGGATGCTACCTCGGCCTGCGGAATAGGGGACTCCTCCGGGACACTATCTCCGTCAGGGTGCCTGCGTGACTGGCCTACGTGCTCCGGCACTGGGGGCTTGCGTCGGCACCCCTAGGGACTATGACCCCCGGGTCACTCCAAGACGGGAGCAGGTCTTCGGAGGGCATCGCGCCTAGTTCACCTGGCAGTTGGGCGTCGGGTCTTCCCCATCGCTGCCAGGCCTGTGGGACTCTGCAAGGGCTTGGATTGGTGGCTAGATCAAAGGGGTTCTCTGGCCACACCGACGCTGTGGGAGCCAGTCTTTCCAGACAGACAGACCGATGATGTGCGGGACAGGCCGGGTGAATATGCGATCCGACAGTCCGTGGAGCACCGGCACCCGTGGACCCCCGGTGACGTGTCACTCCCAGGGAGCGTCGCATGTGAGTCTATGACATCATCACCTCAATCTCTATAAATAGAGGTCTTGAGGATTCATTTAGGAGGACTTCTTCTTCACTCTCACATTTTCACTTTCTCACTCTAGAATTCTAGAGAGAGAAACATACGGGACCCTAACTCTGGACCTAAGCATCGAACTGTGACTGTCGTCGTATATTCATCCTGAGACATCGCCCTCGCAGCACTGCCACCCTCAGGCTTTGTCTGGGAAGCCCCTGGTCTTTGCTCTTGTTCTACCCTCGCTGTGTCTCACATCAACATACTTGGAAGCTGACACGGACTGCAGCCTTTGTGGCACCTCCACGTAGGTACGAACCCACATTCATTGGCATCACTTTTTTATCAGTGTCATACTCAGTACCCTTCTGTCGTAAAAAAAATGCCGTTAACATATTTTTTTAGCGGCAAAATAGTGTGAATCTAACCGAAAGAGTGCGAGTCGAACCCCTCCCTGTTTTAATTTTTTTTTTTTTCCTTTCCTTCGAATTTATTACCGGTATTACCCCATGCCTAGTAAAGTACAATGACCTTATGGAATTGAGTTATTTTGTAAGACAAAGTTAATGCGAAGTTATGCTACTTAATTACGGATTAATATTTACAAGTAAGGCAAGCTACTAAATTTGATAGAGGATAGGTTCAAATTTAATGCCAGTATGTGTTATGGGTGGCAGGGCAGTGGCCCATATATATGCAGGTAGGTAGTTGCTTTGTGTTTGCTTTGGCTTGTTGGTGGGCTTTTTGGTGTATGTTATTCCACGACTACCTGAAGCTGGTTCCTTTTTTTTTAGCTTTTCTTATTGCAAGGACCGCGTCGTGAAAAGAGTTTGACTGCAACCCACAAGTAGTAAGGGTTGGAAAACGGTCTACAACTCTTTTTATATAATAACCATTGATTATCGCTAGATATTGTTAATTAGTAGCATTTTTGCATACGTTATTAAGGACAATTCGTGAAAGTACCTTTTTAGTGTCATGAAGCATAAGTTAGTAATCATATTTGACGACCATCATTTGTCGCTATATGAAAGGTTATAGGCTCTTCCTGCAACCTACTATAAGCATGTAGCTTGCAGCCTAAAATTTTCCATTATGAGTTATTGATGTTAGTTATTCCACTACTCCTAAACGTGGTTCATTTTTTCGCTTTTCCTAACTCTAAGGACATCGTGGTGGAAAGATTTTGACCGCAGCCCGGTAGTAGGGATTGGCTAATGGTCTATAACTCTTCTATATAACAACCATCAGTAGCATTTTTACGTACATTTTTATTTGTAATTCTTAAAAAATAATTTTTTTATGTCATGAGTTAAAAGTCATTAAACATATTTAACAACCATCATTTATTGTTGTGTAGGGAGTTGTAGACTTTGCAGCCTAAAATTTTCCATTACTAGTTATTGCTGTTAGTTATTTTAGAGGAGTTCAATGGAGGCTTGAAGGTGTCTAGAAACAAGGGACCAATTTAAGAAATCTCATCAAGGTGATCATTATGGTAATTTTTACATACCCGGTAAGGGGGGGTCATTCTGGGAATATGCATGAGTCAATATTGAGTTTATAATATCGTAGTGTAAACTATATTCTGATTATTGGATTGTTCCGTTTAGGTTAAAGTAATTGACTTTCCGGTAGCTTAACTTCGGATCCAGGTAAGAGTTTATATCTGAACCTTAAGTTCATCAACTTACGTTCGTAAGTATTATTTTCGATTTGCTTACGGCTATTGTCGAACTCTGAAATATGCATTGATATCAACATTTTATTGCCAAGAAACCCTTAATATTGAACCTGAATCGATTATTCGAATTCTTATCGATGCTCACCTTTTATTGCATGCTGAGAAAATCTGATAACTGTTTGTATTTATTCTTTCTATTTGTTTGTGGCTATTCTTGAACTCTAAGTGATGAATTGATATCAACATGTTTAATTGTCATTGAACTCTAAGTGATGAATTGCACAATAATAATTAAAAATCATAGCATTTGTAATATCAAAGGATCACAATAAATTGAACAGTACTTAACAATGGTCACAATAACTAAAAATTAAAAGGAAAATAGAATTTAGGACCATTCTTACACTTAGAATAAGAAGTCATGAATAATGTTATTTTATTATAATAACTTAGACCATATTGACAAAATTACTATTATTTGGCAGAACAATCATACCTTAATTCTCGAAGTTTAAACCACCAAATATCCTTATGTAATTAAAGTTGTTGAACTTGAACTTAGAAATGAAAAAACACGTGCATATAGTAAATGTGGGGAGATGAAGTTAATATAAACATGAGAAAAGATGAAGTAGAGTGCATTTGAAATGAATGAAAGAGGGAGGGAGGAAAGAGCATCATATAAAAATTAACAGAGGCAAATTGTAATATTCTGTCCTTTTTTTTAGATGTTTAAAATTATCATCTTCTGAAAAATAAACGGGTAATAATTTGGGTGATACTCGGGTATTCGTAGAGTAAGGCTGTTTGTAATTTTAAAATTTTGGTATGGTAGGTATCAAATGTTTAGAAAACTCTCTATCTCAAGAAGTGCCACCTCTTACTTATTTTATCTGATGACTAATTCAATTAATTATAAACTGATAAATATAATTATATCTTTAGGAAATTAAATAAAATAAAAAAACAAAGCAAAAGAAAACAAGAAAAGAAGGAATCGAAAGAAAAAGAGAACATAGAAGAGAGCTTCGGGGAGGAGAAAGAAATGAGGGAGTGAGGGAGGGAGAGAAGGGGGTGGCAAAATGAATTGGGGGGAAATTCGTGAAGGTAGTCTCCCTCCTTTTATTTTAGTGTGTGTTATGTTGTGTTGTGTAAAGTGGGTGTGCCGTGGTGAAACTGTGTGTGTTTTGGTGTGTAAGGTTCCGGTGTGGGGTTATGTGGGTGTGTAATTGTGTATATAAGGTGTGTATATGTTTGTGTTAGGGTGTGTGAGGTTTTTGTGTGTGTTTTTCAGTGTGTGCGTGTCTTGGGAGGGGGGGGTGATGATTTGTGTGTAATTGTGAGATCATAAGGTGTATATGTGTGTGTTGTAGGTGCATTAGTGTGGGTGTAGGTGTTTTAGTGTGTGTTTAAGTGTGTAATAGTATGGGTTTGTCATTGAAATGGGTTTGTATGTGTGTGTTCCCAACCTACTCTGGTCATACCCAAGGGCCCAATAGGGGTCCCATTTCGCGCGAACACGTTGACATTGTCAACGGTCAATTTTGCCAACGCATCGAACCGGTCAGCGTGCGTACGCTCAAGTCACGTGCGTTTTTCGGTCCGCGCGCCTTGTGCGCGACTTAGGCAGGATTTCTTTCATGTTGACGTCATTCACGCTAGCGCGATCGTCACGCCAAGACCACCCAAACACCTGTTCACCGAGAATGTCGACCGACGGCACAACCGGAACAACAGGGTCAAGGGGCAAAGGCCTTGGCCTACCCCTTGGGGTCGGCCTCGACCTCGCCCAAGGCCATGGGGTCGGCCTCGGCCTCCCATGGGGTTTGGCCTTGGCCTTCCCCCCCCGGGTTCTTCACTCTTTGCGCAAAGTCCTTTTTGCACTTTGTTCGCTTCGTACGTTTCGTACATGACTTTGACACCTTGATCATCATGTGGGTACGATTCACATCAACACGCTCGTCGTAACACAACTTCCGGATTTGCCTTTTCTCATCAAAACACCTACCGTCGGCGCGCCCAAAGTTCACCGAAGGAGGGAGTGGCCTTGGCCTCCCTTCATGGGAGTTGGCCTTTTGCCTTAGCCACCCCCTAGGGGTCAACCTCAGCCTCGGCACGGGTGGCCCCGGCCTCGTCATGGGCGGCCTCGGCCTCGGCACGAGCGGCCTCGGCCTCGGAGCTGGCGGCCTCGGCCTTAGCGCGGCCTTGGCCTGTTGCCTTAGCCACCCCCTAGGGTCGGCCTCGGCCTCGCCAAGGGGTCGGCCTCGGCCTCCCCAGGGGTGGTGGCCTTGGCCTTCCCCCCAATGTTCGGCCTATGGCCTCCCCTCCCGCGCGTACTTGTTTTCTCGAGTCTTTGCACCTCCGCGATGTTTACGGACGTTCGTACATCAACCTCGCGACGTCCGTCGTGCATCACCTTACGGACGTTCGTACATCAACCTCGTGACGTCCGTTCGTACATCAACCACGTGACGTCCGTCGCCCGTGACTGCACACCGCTCCCGCGATGCCCGTCGCCCAAAGTCACACGCTACCGTTGAATGACCAATTGCCGACGACCGCATACCATCGCTCCCAATTTTGTCACTACTACATGTTGCATTCATTATATTGTTATGACAGGAACACTTAGCTCACATCCTGTCTTCGGGACACCCGACGCACGCCCTTGTGCTGCTCTCATGACACGTGCCCTGGCACCAAATATTGCTCCGCGACGTTCGTCACCGCGCCCTTACGCGATTCTCATGACACGTGCCCCGGCACCGAATATGACTCCGTTACGTTCGTCGCCGCGCCCTTACGCCATTCTCATGATACGTGCCCCGGCACCAAGTATTGCTTCGCGACTATTGTCGCCGCACCACTTTCACAACACGTGCCCCAGGCACCAGGTATTGTCTCGTGCTATAGGCACCGCGCTCATGCGCCACAATCATGTTGCATGCTACCGGGATGGGCTCACAACCTTATAGCCATCGCCGTCTCAATCAAAAGGGGGGCTTCGGCCTCGTACCGAGATGGGCTCACAACCTTATAGCCATCGCCGTCTCAATCACAAGGGGGGCTTCGGCCTCGTACCGGGATGGGCTCACAACCTTATAGCCATCGCCGTCTCAATCACAAGGGGGGCTTCGGCCTCGTACCGGGATGGGCTCACAACCTTATAGCCATCGTCGTCTCAATCACAAGGGGGGCTTCGGACTCGTACCGGGATGGGCTCACAACCTTATAGCCATCGACGTCTTAATCACAAGGGGGGCTTCGGCCTCGTACCGGGATGGGCTCACAACCTCATAGCCATCGCCGTCTCAATCACAAGGGGGGCTTCGGCCCCCATACCGGGATGGGCTCACAACCTCATAGCCATCGCCGTCACAGTCACAGGGGGCTCCGGCACGAGGACCCCTCGCCACGGACTCGGAGCACTGAGCTGCGACCATGTCCGCTCATGTTACCATTGATCGTCGACACCACCAGGGCAATGACCCCCGGGTCACTCCGGGACGGGAGCAGGTCCTTGGAGGGCATCGCGCCTAGTCCACCTGGCAGTTGGCTACAGGGGTAACCCTCACCACTGTCAGGTTCTCTGCGCGTCTCTTGACATACCTCATGGGGTTCAATAAGGGCTTGGATTGGTGGCTGGGGCAACGGGTTTACTCTGATCATGCCGTCATGGTATGGTCAGTCTTCTCAGACAGGTAGAGCGACGCTGTGCGAGGCAGGCAACGCGAATTTGGGAATTGGCAGTCCAACGGAGAACCGGTATTTTGGGACCCCCTTGGTGATGTGTCACTCCCAGGGGACGACATGTGACACTTTATGACATAAGCACACTGTTTCCTATAAATAGTGAACTTTACAACTCAAAAAGGGACTTCTTCTTCATTCTCACAAAAATCACTTTCTCACTCTAGAATTGGAGAGCTCTTGGATTCTAGAGAGAGAAACACAAAATTGGACATAACTTAAGATTGTAACATTGGACCCTGACTTGGACCTCGGCTCGGACCCTGACTTGGACTATCAACTGTCGGCCCTGTTCGTCTTAGCTTTGCCTTCGCAGCACTGCCATTCCTCACGGCCTGTCTGGGAAGCCTTGCTCTCAGCCCTTACTCCGTCCTTACTGTCTCTCACTTTGCATACTTGGACGCTGACACGGACTGCAGCCTTTGTGGCACCTCCACGTAGGTAAGAACTCACTTTCCTTGGCATCAGTGTGTTAACTGGAAAAAAAATGGCTGCCGAGAGGAAGAAGAAACAAGGATGAACTGTAAAGTCAGTTAGGTTTTTAAAGAAGTGAATTGTAAAATGTCGCTAAAAACCATTAAGTTCTAGCAGTCCAATGTTTAAATTTTTAAGGCCATTTCTGTGCAGAATTTGGCCAAATGCAAAACAGTAACCTTATTTTATCGATATGTTTTATGAGACCTACAATCTGAAATTTATTGAAAATTTTCTATTTCTGTGAAGGATGCTAAATTAGGGTATCGATGAAAAGAAAATCTTGAATTATTCAATATAGCAAATCAAGTTATTTTAATCTGAAAATTTTAGGAAAACCTTATTTTATTGATATGTTTTATTTTATAAAGTTTGCGTCATTCTAAGGTCGAAAGCTATTTTAAGCGAAATCAAATTTTGACCGCGTCAGACACCGGTTCGGAATTTTCTAGCGAACATTATCTGAAATACTTTTTAGTCCAAAAATGACTTCATGTTGCTTAAAAGGGGATTTTAAAATATTTTTGAGAATTTTCTAGAGTGAAGGGCATCAGGGGGTGTTTTGGTAAATTTTTACCCGAGATGGGGTGTTTTGGTAAATTTACCTATAAAATGTACTTTTGGATAAATTCACATACGGTACGGATATTTTAGCTACTGTATTTACAGGAAGGGTGTTCTAATAAACTAGATATGAGACGGGTGCTTTTGATAACTTTACACATAAGGAGAATTTTGGTAATTTTTACATACCCGGTAAGGGGGGGTCATTCTGGGAATATGCGTGAGTCAATATTGAGTTTATAATATCGTAGTGTAGATTGTATTCTGATTATTGGATTGTTCCGTTTAGATTAAAGTAATTGACTTTCCGGTAGCTTAGCTTCGGATCCAGGTAAGAGTTTCTATCCAAACCTTAAGTTCATCAACTTGCGTTCGTAAGTATTGTTTTCGATTTGCTTACGGCTATTGTCGAACTCTGAAATATACATTGATATCAGCATTTCATTGCCAAGAAACCCTTAATATTGAACCTGAATCTGTTATTCGAATTCTTATCGATACTCACCTTTTATTGCATGCTGAGAAAATCTGATAACTGTTTGTATTTGTTCTTTCTATTTGTTTGTGGCTATTCTTGAACTCTAAGTGATGAATTGATATCAACATGTTTAATTGTCATTGAAACCTTAATTGATATCAGTTATTTGAATTCATGTTGATGCTCATTTTTATTGCATGTCAAGCATTGAATTATTTGTTGATTCAGTGATTGTTGTTTTTGTGTTTTGACGTGGGAATCCGTTCTATGGGGAGACGTTATAAGGATAGTATGTTCCTGTGTGATTATGCAGATGAAAAGAGCTAGTTATTATATATCATGCATGTGTACTCTGTATTGTACATTGCATGTGTGGCATTGCCTCTGCCCATGGTCGGTATCTTCTAAATTTGTTTACGTTATATCTTATAATGATTGTTTTGAAAATGATTGGAAATGAATGTTTTGATATCTAATTGAAAGGGATTGAGTTGAAACTCTTCCCCATATTGTTGTCAAACTATTTGTGATTATCTGAAACACTTCCTCATATTGTCTTCGAATTATCTGTATTTGTTTTGAAATCCTTTGAAAGACCATCATTGTATCGTGAAATGATGAATTTGAAAATGATCTTTAAATGATTGTTTTGGGATTTGATCGAAGAGGATTAAGGTGAAACTCTTCCTCATGTTGTTATCAAACTGTTTATGATTGTTTGAAATATTTTGGAAAATTATCATCAAATTGACTCTGCAAATCGTTTGGTAAATTGTCTAATTGTTCTTTGAGCGACCTTACTGAGCTTTCAAAATTAAAGTTCACCCTCGTTTGATTTCCTTCTATAGGTAACGATTAACCGTAGATTGTTTGAGGATGAGTTAGAGCATGTGTGAAGTGTTGGAGTGCCCATCAGTACTGTGTAGTAAGACCCATGCGTTGGTCGGTATCGTTAGTTGTTTTGTAAAGAACCTAATTTTGAGTTTTGGACGTTTTAAGTTGTAAAACTAGCTGAAGTTAAAGTTTTTTTTTAGACTGTATATTTTGAACAATTTGACTTAGTATCTATTTAGAAGCTTTGGTATATTTTGGAAGTTGAGGTTGAGTTAAGATTATTTATGTCAGTAAGTAAAGTTTGATGTGTTATGATGTAGTAGGTTAACACTCCAGGATTTCGGAGTGACAGAGCTCCAAATTTTCAGGTCGTTACACAAATCAAGCAGGGCTTTTTAAGGGAATAAAACGTCATAAAAGAAATTTTCTTTATCTTAGGTTTTATTATCAACAAAGGAATGAAAGGAATATGAGACATAAGAATAATAGAGAGGTTTAGGGGGTTTTCTTCTAAAGCATTGTAGAAAAAAGAACATACTAAAATCAAGGAGAAGCAAAAGGAAACAGATGAGTTAGAGATGTTTTAGGGATTTATTTTTAAAATGGATGAAGATGCATACTATTAAAATCACAAATAAAAAGGTAAGAGAAATAAATTTGGCGGATAAATTTCACATAATTTGTGGGCCTTTTGTTGTGGTTTGTTGGGGGGGGGGGTTGATAATGGACAAAATTTAAAATTTTTAAAAAGAAAAGTGATAAATATAAGATGATGGACGAAATTCAAAATTCTGAACAGATAAGTGCTATTTGTAATAAAAATGATTTGATATTTGAAGAAAAAAAAAGCCTACAGTTCTGGAAGACAAAATTAAGAATTAAAAAGCTTGGCAAAAAATAAAGAAAGATAATGGTGGTGTTGAATTTGATCTTGAAGTATTGATAATTTAAATGTAAGATGACTTAACAATGATAAAGAAGACAAAATATGAGGGATACATGAATAAGTTATTACATTTTATTTAGAAAGTAGTTTTGATCTCGTGCTTTGTACAGTGGAACAACAATTATCAAAATACTTATTGAGAAATCTCGTATTTGTATGCCTAATAAAAATAATAAAATTGGTAATTGGTAGTGACAATAATATAATCAAAAAATTATTTTCACCTTTTTAAATGAAATTATAAGAATAATATCTCTTAGCTAATAACAACTATAGTGATAATACTAATAATAATAACACATACGTTGAGGTGTGTATTACTTAAGGCCACCAAGAAAAGTATAAAGATATATAATAAATAATTAAAAATAAAATGAGAGAGTAACTATATATATAAACTTGTAATGAAATAAAAGGAATAGGATTATAATAGTTAAATAAAAAATTAATGGAGAATATTGAGCTTCTCTGAACAATAAAAAAGATTTAAGAATAAAATGAATGTATAGAGGATTACTTTTGGCAAAATTTAGGAATTAATTGAATTATAAGTATATAAATAAAATTTTTGAGTGGGACATGTTGATATAGAAGAGAGAAAAATATAAAATTTGTATAATTGGTTGAATTTCAAATGGCAAGAAGTTTGACATAGGTGTTATTATTGCATGTTATACATGTTCTTTTGATTCTATCTACATGTAATACCAAATTGTTTTGCTATTACTGATCAAACTAATAATAGTTTTAATTTAGTACTTTGATAGTTGTTTTACAACCCTTTATGTGCACTGCACAGAAAAATATTACATTTATGATCATGTGATAATATCTTTTTTTATTTATTTATTTTACTCCTTTTTTAATACAAGAAGTTCATCAGTAGAAATCAACTAGGGTATAAAAATGGAAATCAACTTATTATTAGCATTTCAATTGTTCTTAATATTATTTTGCTTTATTATTGTAATTGATATGATGTAATTTAATGAATAATTTTATGCTTAGCACACGTCGCTCCCGTGTGCAACGCACGTGATTAAGACTAGTTAAATAAGAGTGAGGGAGAGAGAAAAAAGAAATACAAATCATTATTACAACAGTAAGTAAATTCAAAATGTTTCAAAAAGTCAAAATAAGAAAGTCCATACGACGAGCTACAACTAGACAACTTTCTCTCAGTTTCGCCTTTCATCTTTATAATAATTAGATTTAGATTTGATTTTGTTCAAATGCTTTTGGAATAGTTGTGGAATCAAATATTAATTAGATTAATGAGGAAATGTTAATTATGGAAACTTGATTAAGGTGTTATAATTGTAAATTACTTCTAAAATTTAAATTTAAACTGATAAGAAAAACATAAAAAGTGATAATTATAAGTAATTAAAAATATATATATATATATATATATATATATATATATATATATATATATATATATATATATATATATATAGGGAGCTGATCCCTTGACAGTGCTGGCAAAATGAGGTATTTTGCTAGCGCGATCTGGCCGTCCATCCCAAAAGATGGGCGGCCCAGATCTTTTTTTTTGCGTTTTTTTAAGTACGTCCGCTACATTATGTAGCGGACCATTTTTTGACTTTTTTTGACAAAAATACCCTTTGTGCCCATCCGCTACATTATGTAGCGGACAAAGCCCGTACTTTTTTTCTGACCCTTTCTCTGATTAATTTTCTGACCATTTATCTCTCTTTTGTCTGATTAATTGTCCGCTACATAATGTAGCGGACAATTTTCTGACCCTTTCTCTCTCCTCTCTCCTGACATGTTTAATTGTTCTCTCTATCTCTCATTAATGTCTTACTCTTTCTCTCTCATCTCCCCTCCCTTCTTCTTCTTCTTCTTCTTCTTCTCCTCTCTCTCTCCCCTGTCCATCCTCCCTTGCAGTAATGACACAACTCTTCACATAACAGATCCGGCCGGCCACCACAAGCCTATCGCCGCCGTGCAGGTAACGGAGCTCGGGGACGCCGTTTTTATCGGGTGCACCGTGAATCACGTACGCCGTCGTCGACGGAACCTCCTTCTGGAACTTCTTCAACACCTTCGCCGAGGTGTGTAAGGGCGTAAAGACGATCTCGAAGTCGCCGGACTTTCGCCGTAACTGCGTGTTCTACTCGCCGGCGGTTCTGCCAGTTCCGGCCGGTGGCCCGGCTGCGACTTTCTCCGGAGACGAGCCTTAACGCGAGAGAATTTTGCATTTCAGCAGGGAAGCTATACTGAAGATGAAGTTCAGAGCAAACAATCCGGTACAAAAGCCCGAACTCCACTCTCTTTTCTCTCGTGGTGCTACTGCGAGATGGGGACAAAACACGTTCAGGCTGAGGAGCTAAATCAATGGGTCAAGAGGGCCAAGCCAAATCGTTGTCGTGGTGGTGGTGCTGCAAGATGGTGCTGCGAGATGGTGGTGTTGCGAGGTGGTGCTGCGGTGGTGTTTCTTGTTGCTTTTGATTGTTTGGTCTTTTGCCTTGGTTGTATCATTAGTGTGAGGACTGCTTTTGATTGTTTGGTTGTTTGATTGTGAGACTGCCTGTTGCACGTCCGATGGCACCTTGCTCCGGCGGAGCTACTCTGCCTTCTTCCGTTGAGTAAAAGGAGAGGTAGTTGAGAGAAAGGACAGAGAAAGGATAACGAGAGAAAGGACAGAAAGAGAGGAAAAAAAGCACAACCTGCCTACTCGTCCGCTACATAATGTAGCGGACAGAGAAAGCATAACGCAAGAAAGGACAGAGAAAAAAAGCACAGCTTTCCTGCTCGTCCGCTACATAATGTAGCGGACGGAGAGAAAGGACAGAAAAAAAAATGGAAGAAGGTGAGGGTATTTTTGTCAAAAAATGGTCCGCTACATAATGTAGCGGACGTACTTAAAAAAACGCAAAAAAAAAGATCTGGGCCGCCCATCTTTCGGGATGGACGGCCAGATCGCGCTAGCAAAATACCTCATTTTGCCAGCGCTGTCAAGGGATCAGCTCCCTATATATATATATATATATATATATATATATATATATATATATATATATATATATATATATATATATAGTCAAAACGGAAAGAATGTTGTCGCGTTACCGCCTACGCGTACATTCTCTCTTTTCGCCTTTCTATTTCTTTTCCCCATTTTGCCCACTGCCACTATCACCACCCACACCGCCGCCGTCACCACCAAACCCTAATCTTCTTCTTACCTCAAAAATCCTAATTTTTCTTCCCACTCCAACCAGCCAAACCTTAGTTGCCACCCTCACAACCCAACTTCATCCATCACCAGTACCTCTATCTGCCACTCAGACCAGCCTGTGTAGTGTTGCTGCCATCTACCTCGTCCATAACTATCGTTGCCATCATCCCACCCATAATCATTGTCGCCATTAGCCCCACCCATAATTGTCGCCGCCATCTGCATCACCCACAGCTGCCCCCGACACCTGCCTCACCCTCAATCGCCGCTACCACATGGTCCACCCTATTGCTCGCCGCCATTATCGGCACTAGCTTCCAAAAGCATTTTAAAGCCCCCATTTTACCGCCACAAGCCATCAATCCCACCCAATTGTGCCGCCACCATCAGTCTACCCAATCCTGATGTCGCCATCAGCCTTAAATGAATGCACCCATCACCACCCTTTCATGTTGCCTCCATCACCACCAACGCCTGCTGCAGTGACCAGCCTCAGTCCCTCACTCTCGTCACCGAGCTTGCACAATTGAATACATATCCAAAATATCTCCATGGCTCACGACAGTGGATCAGGGTTTTGAGGTGGAGAGAGAGAATTAGAGTTTGAAACCTTAATTTCAAAATTAAGGAGTTTAAATATTCATAATATTCTACATGCCTTGTATATACAATATTGACATTTAAAAATACGTCTTAATGAGATAAGCAAAAACGTACATTTTTTAACGGATCAACCATTGAAAGACATGGCTGATGCATTTTCAAAATTGAAGGTCATGGACTTTTACATTTTGAAACTTAGTGTGTTTTACTATAGCTTTGCACTAATCTCAGGGATATGAGTGTAATTAAAGTCTTCAATGATTCAATTAAGTGTGTTTCATAAAACTTAACCTTCTATCACTTTGAAAACTATTTTCTACCAAAAATTTAAGTCATTGTCAACTTACTCAGTGAAAGGTCATATTGAACAAATTTTACGTCAAATGAATAATTACCAGTATGATGTCACCACTATTAATTTACGAGTAACATCATCTCCACCACACTAAGCCACCGTCACCACAACCAATATGTCACTTTTGCCACCACCACAACAATTATCATCTAGTCATTGTTACAGTCACCACCAACACCATCATGATCACCACAAGAATAGTGTCATACCCACCATATCATGGTCATTGTCACCATGTCCACGTTGACCAAGATCATCTACATATTTGCCGCCCTATAACTGTCACCATGACCGTCATGTCGTTGCTTGTTGCCACCACAACAATTACTAATACCACATTTTCACTCACACCACCACCATTAGCACCTCTCAGCTGTCACCAACACCATTGTCACGAATGCAACCAACACGGTTTTGACAACAAAAGTTATAATCTCAGTACGTTATATTACTCTCGTAATGTGCATAATTTTGTAAAATTGAATAATTTTTCGAGATATGCTTTTGGTTTATCAAACAACCCTAAATAACATCTATTTTCAGCAATAGGTTTGTTGACATGTTACTTTCATACAGTATACCTGGAGAAACATTTTCCTATAGAATACTATATTTTCATCAAACATCTTTCTCTACCTTAAAGTGTACCACAATCTTCAGGTTGATATTATTATGGAACTGCAAAAGTTGGAAATGGCACAAATTCCACCGGTGCCTTTCTATCGTCTGCAGCCATCGTGTTTAATGTGTGGATCATGGGATTTGGATCTCCTGCTGTAACCCATGGTTACAGCATGGATGCTGTGATGGGTGATGTGAGAGAGGGGAGAGGGAAGAGAAAGAGTAATCATGGTTTACATCCATCACAGCTAGTTCCCTCTCTCTCTCTCTCTTCCCTCTCTCACAACACTCATCACAGTTTCCTTGTTGTAAGTCTGTAACCATGTGTTATAGCAGGAGATCCAAATCTTGGATCATGACCCACCGGTCAAACCATGGTGTCAAGTGTTACCTAATTTCTCAGCGGCATGTGTTGGCTACAGTCCCCCATTGTACTGGCTGCGTGGTTGTCCTCAACACCACAAATTGGGCTCTCGCTTTGTTTCTTAGTTTTAGCAGTGGTACGATAAATGTGTGATCAAGGAGTTTTCTTTAATTTTTATATTTTTTGGGCTCCAATTATGGGCCAGTATTCATAGAAATATTTTTATCAGAATACACAATGTTGTTGTCAAAGTTGCATCCTTAGATCGTTCGGAACTGAAACGTAAAGTCTATCTGAGCATCATTCTGAAAAGTAGATTTGAGATCAAATCACAATCAAGATCAGCTTTACGTTAAAATCATGAATCTATTTGGATAAAATGTCCTAAAATCAATTTTAACGTGATGAACTCACAAAGAATATTATTAATAGGGATATTTTGATACTGTACCAAGTCAAACTTAGTTATGAAAAATAACTAATTTATAATTATCGTTTCCTTGGATTATGATTGAGTCACTTTTTTAGTTTTCAAAAGCTGATTTAATCAACTTTGTATTTCTGTCAAATGTCTAATAACTTGATTTAATCTAGATTTAATTAGCTCTAACCATCTCATAATTAATCTTCAATTGATCTTCAAGTTGACCCGACTTTACCCCTTAACGTCTACAAGAAAAATACTATGCCAAATTGTGCACGTTATACAAAGTTAATCGCTTCAAACGTACTCTCTTACTTACATAGACCACTTGTATATTAAAAAAGAATTCATATTCAAAGTTTGACTTCTGTAATTTTAAAAATCAATTACGAATTATCTTGAGAATCAACTATGTAACAGCATGTCCGTTATCATTTAGTCTTTGTGCATTGGTCCCTTTCAATTTAGAGATGTCAATGGGCCGGGCTTGGGCCGGCCCAGCCCAAGCCCAACGTGCCTCCAAAGAAAACGGCCGGGCCCGGGCCTGATGACTGGAAAACGGGCCGGGCCGGGCCTAAAATCTGGATATATGGGCCCAGCCCAAGCCCTGGCCCTAGGCCCAATATTTAGGGCCGGGCCCGGGCCCAAAATTTTTTTTTTTGGTTCCCAACTTCTTGTTATTTATTTGCGTCGATGGCCAACAAGAATACATCAAATTAATTGGTTGACATTGATACATGTTAATTTTGTGTAATATTGACAAGCCTTTTTTGGCCTACTAACATTATAATTTATAAGTAGTATTTTTCGGAAGTTTGATAAATAGAAAATGACAATTAGATCTATCAAATTGCTTAATACAGTAACTCTTTAAATTTTCGCAAATGTTTGCACTGTATTTGGCTTTTTTTTTTTTTTTTTTTAATATAGTAGCATCTTCTTCTCTCTTTTCTTTTTTTTTTTTCAATAATCATCTGTTGAAGTCATATGCACAAATTTTTTACCTTATCCAAGCAAGTAGTAGCAACGCTAAATTGCCCTAGAAACTATTTTTACAATTTGAAAGAGACTATGTCTACTATTTGATATTTTACTTCTTCTTTTGTTACTGAAAGAATAACAACTATTTTTTTAAGTGATTGAAAACTCATAAAAAAGTGAAAATAATATTATTATTTTACTATCTATTTTGTTATTATTATTTAATAATATAAACACTAGCTTTTTATATGTATTTTAACAGTTATTTTTTTACGCACGGTGCCAATACTAATTTATATGTAAGAGGGTGAAATTAGTCGGTTTGGTATTTATTAACAAATAAGTTCAGCCCAACCAAGACCGCCAAGGCCTCTTCAAGGAGGCTCATGATTTTTTCACAGTTCGATTGTACTCTAATTCTTGTTTTACATCAAACAAACAAATCTTTGATTATTGCACCAAGGAAGAACGATCATCATAATTCATGTTCAGTTTCATTGCTCATTCGATCATCGTTGGACACGCACACTTATACATAATAATGTGTGTATACAATAATATTGGGCCAAAAGAGGGCCTGTGTCTAGGGCCAGAAATAGGGCCAACCTTAGCGCCAAAAGAGGGCCTGTGTGTAGGGCCAAAAAAGGGCCAGAAATCGGGCCAACCTTAGGGCCAAAAGGGGGCCAGTTTTGGGCCAAAAGAGGGCCGGGCCAAAAACGGGCCATTTTAGGGCCGGGCCCGGGCCTGTTTCTCAAATAATTCGGCCTGGCCCTGGCCCAAGCCCTAAGGGTTAGGGCCAGTCCGGGCCCAAAAACGGGCCGGGCAAAAAACGGGCCAGGCTGGGCCGGGCCAGGCCGGGCCGGGCCAGGCCGCGGGTCGCCCGGCCCTTTTGACATCTCTACCTTTCATACAGCATTTGTTTTTTAATTTGGACATGGAAGAACGTAGGCGTTGGGCTCTTTTATTAACTGTTTATTTTCAGCTAGTAGGAGGCTCTTATCAGGCTTACTATTCGGACGATTTTGTGATGGCGATAAATCCTAGAGCTTAGGGTCTAGCCTCATAGTTGAGCTCCTTTAGGCTCACTCCGTAGTGAAGCCTACTTTGTCATCTGGGCTTGGGTCTTTTGGGTAGTTGGATGCTCGATAAAATACTTGGATACAATTTTTCGTCTTCCTTGATAAATAGAGTGTCAATTTAGTCTCACCTTTTTTCTAAATTCATAATTTATGATGCTATACTTTTAGGTGCGTGAGGAGAAGGTGGAAACAACAACGTCACTAGACAATGACCGAGATGAACGCCGCAAGCATCCAACTCATCGTCTCGCGTACCCGTGATGAGATCCCGAAAGACCATTCCAACATCGATATCCACACCTGAAAAATGGATCGCAATTTTGTATAGGGACTTGGTCCTAATTCAGACTCTTGAAAGTCAACTATAGCATCCACACCTAAAAAGTGGATCGCGATTTCTTATAGGGATTTGGTCCTAATCCAAACTCCCGAAAGTCCAGTCTAGCATCGATATCCTGACCTGAAAAATGATCGCGATTTCTTATAGGGTTTTGGTCCTAATCTAGATTCTGCATATATAAAATGTCTAATTGTTATTTTTGTTGGGATGCGTGACGGAGAGTTGTAAATGACGTATACATGTATATATGTGTCTGCGTGCGCCCATTGTTGAACGCAAAGTTTAAGCTTTTATAAAAGATAATAGAATAACATGGTATGGAGTTGTCGCTCTGCATGGTCATTGGTTTAAGTCTTTCCAGCTTACATCTATTTACTTTGTTTGTGAACTTTCTAATAGCTTAAATTTTATAATAAACGGGGATTTGACGAGGTCTTGCAGGTTCAATTTTTTTTTCACTTTCAATTAGTCTGTATTATGTTTTAAATGAATGCATTTTATTTATTCATGTATGCAGTGTTGATGTAGATATACCTTAATTTCTTTCTCCACCACAAATGCACACATAGATACACTTTATATGCCAATAAATGCGTCCCCAAGTAAATAAATGCTCTTAAAACCTGCACTTATTTGTAGATGGAACACACCAATGGGACTTTGTACTTTGATTCTTTCATGTTGTAAATTAAAAGATTTTAGTTGTGGATGTAAAAGCAACAAAAGTACACCCTAAAAGGTAAAAAGATAGACACATGACTTTTATTTCATTCTTTTTCTTTTGCTATGATTGAAGTCCCCCTTAGATAAATGAGTTTTAATTATTCTAAGTATATACGAAAAAGTTTTCTTATCTCAAAGATCTCTTTTTAATGTAATTTCAAACCTATAATAACACTGCATGTTACAATTAGCGCATCACCTTTGCTTTGCTAATCTCTCTCTCTCTCTCTCTGTCTGTCAGAAAAATGAGACTGTACGGACATAATCGTTCACCAATCACATGAACTTTCATGTCCGAAAGGTCCTCTTCCACATTCCACTCCCACAAGACTTAAATCAGTAACATTACACGAAAAATAATGCAACTAATACAATATTGAATGTTTCTTCAAGGACACGCTAAGGTATGATTTCTTAACTATAATCGAAGAATATATAGATCCCCCTAGTACCACCTGATACATTCATTTAGGCTCTGGATGGGCGTATCTCAATGAAGGTATTCTCATAATCAAAGAAGGGAGATGTTCCTCTACACTGTTTTATCTGAAGTATGCCCACTATAAACTATTGTTTGTGAAGTACAGTACTCATGCAAAGATCCAGCTAGAAAGTGGCAAAATGATAAGATCAGTTGACTTAATCAAATCGATAACGTTGAAACTTATCAACGTAAGCCATAAGAAACTCCAGGGTTTTGGTAAACTATTTAACTAAAATTTATAGGTAATGACTGAACGAGTTTATAGTCCTTAGCTGTCAATACCTTTGCCGATATTACTGGCAAGGGCAATATGTGTGCCAAGCTTGTGTCTAAATTTCTAGATCCGATTTTTGTTGTCTGGAAATTGGAGTCAAGTATCCGAACTATTTGGCCGTAAAGTTTGATAGGGCTCGTTTATTTTAGCAGTTCGAAGTAGTATTCATTATTAATGCTTGCCGTCGATTCAGAGCTTGAATTTGCTTTCAGAGGTGGACCAACTGCATGAATCGAAAGGAAGGGAGGCGGCCGCGGGGTGGGGGGGGGGGGGGGAATTTGAAATATTTATTTCTAAATTTTAAATATTAGATAATCATATTTATTTTTACGAAAACGTCACTATATTATGGTTTTATTTTGTTGTGTTTTTTACTTTTTGTACCGCCGGTCGTCATAGTCTTTGCTTTTCCTTGTTCCATCTTCATTCTTCCGAATTTCAAATCTTTAGATTACAAAGAGATACGAATAAATCAAGTTTATTTATTTTTTAATTTAAATTCTTCTAGTATATATTAACTCAGTACATGACTATTATCCTCGGACGATTAATAATCACGTTAGTAATACATTTAAAAGTAATCATTCAGATTCTTTTATGTAAAATTAGTATTTTTGTTGTTGGCTAACTTTAACAAGTTAAAAAAATCACTATGAAGAGTGAAACTATATGATGAGTAGTCAAATTAACCAATCTATTTTGTATTTAATATATTCAATAATGACTAGCGATTCATACATACTAGAATTTTTTTTTTATTTTTTTTGTTTTCTTATTTTGTGAAACCTTGATGACCTACTTCTAAATTTAATATTTTTGGGTTATCATGTTTTATATGAACTTGAACCTTCTGAATTCTTTTATATTTGCCATCAACTTTTTTTTGACTTTTTTGTCTTTTCCATTAGACTTTTTGGGTCCGCCCCCATTTGTTGTTCAAGTTCATGTTTGTTAAATTAATGAGGGTGCATGATCTGAATGTTTCACAAAAGGATCTGAGCTTGAGAGCTTGAGCTCGAGTTCATGACTAAGCAGTCTAAGCTTGTCTCATTTGACCAAAAAAATTTACCAATTCGAACAAGTTCAAGCTTTTAACTTGATAGAAATTTGTACTCTTAACCGTGAATCTAAAATAGGTGTATATAACATGAATTATTCACACATATCGGGTCAAACATGTCAAACGAGCCTTGATCATGAATGACCAAATAATTCGAAACTCAACTTGTTTTTATAAAACAAGTTCTATGAGGCCTAAACAAGCCGAACAGATATAGCCGACCCACATATTTGTTCAAGAACAATTTGTTCATTTGCAGCCCTAATTTGAGACTTCATGAACGAGACTAATAACACTGCTTTTAATGATGGTCCTTCTTAGTCAAGATTTTGTACAATACTGCAAAGATAGTTGATCACAAACATCAAACGCATAATAACTTGATCTAATCTAAATTTAATTAGATTTGATCATTTTATAATTAATCTGCAAATTGACCCGAATTTATCCCTTAACATCCACAAACAAAAAAATTACTATGCCAAATTGTACACGTTATACAAAATTAATCGCTTCAAACATATTCTCTTACTTACATATGATATAGCTAAAAATACCCCTCCATTCTTCGGGTGACACGTGGCGGTTACAGCGCATGGCCTAGTTCGGTTATTTGCCGATATGGCACTTTCCATACCCGTCACCAAGTAGAATCCTAAAGAAGATCTGACTCTATCAGCAGATACTGATATGGTATCCTCTAGGATCCTAATGAGATTCTGACTAGAGTTGACCGAAGTCTAGCTCTAATTGGATTCCTCTTGCTACCACTATATAAGGGGGTCAAGCCCCCCAGGTAAGCCTAAGCTCACACATATACACATTGTGTCTTTACTGCTTCTTCAGAGTTCTACATCGTTAGCCTTCTCTGACTTAAGCATCGGAGCGTTCCCCCGCCGGAACCCCACCCGGCGGTAACTCCGTGTTCTCTTTTGCAGGCCTGATTTCTGGTGTGGTTCCCGATCCAGTATTTAGCTGCAACACATAGACTACTTGTATATTAAAAAAAAAATCATATTCAAGTTTGACTTCTATGATCTTAAAAACCAATTGTGAATAATCTTGAGAATCAATTATGTAATAGAATGTCCATTATCATTCAGTCTTTACGCGTTGGGCCCTTCCATATTCATATTCGTTTTTCGGACATAGAACAACGTAGGCGTTTGGCTGTCTTATTAATTGTTTATATTTAGTAGGCTCTTGCCAGGCCTAGTATTTGGACTATTTGTGATGCTGATTGTGACGAAGTCCTAGGGCTTAGCGTTCTAGCCTCATAGTTGAGCTCCTTAGGCGCACTCCGTAATGAAGCCTACTGCGTCATCTAGCCTCGGGTCTTTTCAGTAGAGGTGTCAAAAGGGCAGGCCGCCGCCCGCAGGCCAGCCCGACCCAGCCCTAAAATGGCCCGGCCCGGTCCTAAATCATGAATAGTATGACCCTGGTTCATAGGGCCAAGCAAAAAGACATGAGAAACGGGCCCGGCCCTAAAAAGGCCCTTTTTTGGCCCGGTCCGACCCGAGCCCTGTTGGCGCCCCCTTATAATTTTTATTTTCTTTTTTTGTAGTCCATCTTATTACATTTTCGTCTTTTTTACGATTTGAAATTTTTTTAGTTAAATTAATAGTTTTGGATGTGTTATTGAGTTCATCTGATCAATGTTTTCTTTAACAGACGCAGTGAAGTGTGGGTGTGCGGTGACGGTGACGTGTTTTTTGATGATTTCTGAGTGAGCTTTCATTTAATGTTTATATTACAGAATTTGCTATGTGTGCTGCATCACAAGCCAAGGGAATAAATATAAAAAAATTAATCACATTTTCATTTTATGTGTTCTAAACATAAATAAAAATTATGTAAATTAAATTCTTTTTGTTTCAAACAAAAAAATGTGAATTGAATTCTAAATTTAGTTCCATGAAGTGGGTGAAGTGTCAAAGGGTCTTGAGGAATAACCTCTAATTTTAATTCAAATGTGAATTGAATTCTAAATTTAATTCCATAAAAATGAATAATAATAATTTTTGAAAAAAAATAATATAGTTGGGCCCGGCCCTAAATATTGGGCCTAGGGTCAGGACTTGGATTGGGCCTAGATATCCCCTCATCTGGCCCGGTCCGATTTGCAACCCATTTGGCCCGACCCGTTTTCACGTCTAGCCCGCTGGGCCCAGACTGGGCTGGCCCAAGCCCGGCCCATTGACATCTCAAGGCTCTTATGGATAGTTGGATGCTCAATAAAATACTTGGATATAATTTTTTGTCCATTATCGATAAATGGAGAGTGTCAATTTAGTCTCACGTTGAATACACAATTTATGATTATAATTTTTTAAGACTCCGTTTGGTCAACGGACATAAGTGTAATTTGTCAAAACTATTGTCCTTACCTGTAATTATACCCTAACCTCAGGGATATAGATGTAATTAGCCCTTTTTTTTTAGGTGCACGAAGAGAATGTGGAAACAACTACGGTCACTAGACAATGAGCGAGATGAACGATGCTGGCATCCAACTCATACTCTTGCATACCCATGATAAGATCACGAAAGTTCACTATAGTGTCGATATGCATAGCTGAAAAGTAGATCGCGATTTCTTATATGAATTTGGTCTTAATCTAGACTCAGCATAAATAAAATACCTAATTGCAATTTCTTTTGTGATGCTTGAAGAAGTGTGTTAAAGTAGGAGATATGTATCATATTGTTACAAACACTCTTTCTTTCGTATGTCCCGGGGTCATCATCACGAATCGCCGTCACCTATCATATATCTATTTACCCTTACAGGGGCAGTTGAAACAAGGTTGGCAATGTTGACCATTTCTTTAATAACTCTTTGATAACTTAAGTTTCTAGAGCAGACAGTGATTTGATAAGGTCTAGGGGTTTAATATTTTTTTCACTTTCATGCAGTTTATTTTATATTAGGATAAGTTTTTGTTACTGCCCGGATTTTATGAAGATTCCTATAACCATTCGTATAGCGATAATTAATGGTCACTAAATATCTTTAATGACCTTTTGGTATCACTTTTAGCGACACTTCTTAACGCCACATTTTTAGCGTCATTAAATAAAAATCACTGAAAATATTTCGTGATTATAAATTGTCACTATATAAAAGGTTGTAAGATTTTTTTTACAACCAAGTAGCAGTAAATTATTTTTTTCCCTTTATGCTAATACTAAATGCACGCATAATTGACGTGCATAATGTTGATGTGGATGTACCTTTGATTTCTTTCTGAGCACAAATCCACATATATACGCAACCGCATAAATGTGTCCGCAAGTGAATAAATGCTCTTAATACCTTCATTTATTTGTAGATGGGAACCACCGACGTAACTTTGTACTTCCATTATTACATGGTGTAAATTAAAGGAGATTATTTGTGGAAATAAAAGAAACCAAAGTACACCACAAAAGATAAAAAGGTAGACAAAGACATCTATTTTATCCCCCTAAAATAAATGAGTTTTACTTTATTCTCAGAAAATATGATACTAGAATTTAAATTTCTTACCTCAACGATCTCTTTTTTTTTTCTTCATGAAATTCAAACCTATAACACTGCATAAAAATAAGGAAACCTTTACAGTTAGCACATCACCTTTGTTTTGCTTCTCTCTCTCTCTCTCCTCGTGGAAAATGAGAGTGTACGGACATAATAGTTTGCCCAAAAATATAAACTTTCTTGTTCGAAAATTCATCCGTCCCCACTCCACTCCCACAAAACTTGGATCGATAATCTTGCCCAAAAAAGTAAATATATCTTTTACGCGATCAACTGATGCAATATCGATGATTTCTTAAAGATCACACTAGGGTATGGAATTATATATATGTACCAAAAAGGTAAGTCAAAAGAGTATCTAAATGAAGATATTCTTTTCAGCATCAATCATGACAATTAAGGTAGCGTTTGATAACACTTTCAGTTTTAGTTTTCTGCTTCAAAAAAAAAAATACCATAATCAAGGCCAGTTTAAATATATATATATTTTTTTACAAAAACAAATGGGTATTTGATTACTCAGTTTTTATTTTGAGTTTTTTTTCTTTTTAGTGTTTAATTACCCAGTTTTTATTTTGAGTTTTTTCTTTGGTGGTTTGCGGTGGCCGACGGTGGCGGTAGCTGCCGGCGGTGGTGGTGGTCTCAAATTAAAAACCAAAATTAAAAACTCTTTTTTAGAATTTTAAAAACTGAAAGGAAAAAAAATAAAAAAATTAAAACTGTGTGTCAAACGTGTTTATTTTTTCCAATTTACAAAACTGAAGAAAAAATTAAAAAAATAAACGTTAGCAAACGGAACCACTGTGTAAGTAAAAACCATTATTATAAATAAACTATTGTTTGTGATGTACACTCATGCAAAGATCCAGCTAGAAAGTGGCAAAATGATAAGATCAGTTGACTTAATCCAATTGATAACTTTGAAATTATTTAACTACAATTAATAGGTAATGACTGTTCCGAGTTTGTAGTTCTTAGCTGTCCATACCTTTGCTGATATTACTGGCAAGCTCTCAATGAACACGATCCGAGCTCGTGTTCATTAAGAGCTGGTATTTTTGTTTAAGTTCATGTTCGTTAAATTAATGAGAGCTCATGATCGGCACGTTTCACGTTTCACAGGATAAGCTAGCTTGAGCGTGTATTCATGACTGAGCTTGTCTCATTTAACCAAAAATATCTCCTAATTTAGACAAGTTCAAGCTCTTGACTTGATATAAATTTGTACTTGTAACCGAGAACCTAAAATAGTTGTAATATATAACATGATATTATGTACGAAAACCGTGTCAAACAGGTTAAACGAACATTAATCACGAATGACCAAGTAATTTGAAACTCCTAGCCAATAAGCACAGGTTTGGCCCCAATCTTGCTTTCCCTGATTGTTTCTGGAAAAATCTTTGGAAAGCAAAAATCATGGAACGCCACAAAATCCTTATTTGGCGCATTGCCTGGAACCTCATTCCTTTATGGCACAACCTGATCAAATTCCTCCATGATATAAATCCCTCATGTCCTCTCTGTAAAGTCCAACCTGAAACAGCTACACATTTATTCATTGAATGCAATGTGACCAGATTGCTCTGGATTTCATCTTCCTTTGGTTGTCGTCCTCCTGTCCAGATGGAAAACCCCATAAGCTGGCTTGATTTTGCTCTTAAACTCTCGAATTTTCCTCCTGAAGAACAAAAACAATATACTGTGTTCACTGCACACCTCTTGGAGCTAGTTTGGTTATTCCGGAACAAGGTTATCCATGAAAACATCCTGCTTGATCCTCCAAAATAGCCAACCAAATCAATCTTCATACCAGCACCTACCTGAACCTGTTTAAACCTACTCACTTTTCTGACCAAAGAGAGGTGGCTACGTCTCCACCACCTTCAGGTTGGCACAAACTATTTTTTGATGCTGCGGTTCGAGGATCAAGAGCATGCATAGCAATGATTTGCATAAACCAGGATAATGTGATAGAGTTTGGTCAAACTGAAGAAATCAAAACGGAGAGGCCTGAAGAAGCTGAAGCTTTAGCTGCACTGCTGGCAATTCAAACTGCGCTGGAACATGGGAAGCAATACATAATTCTGGAAGGAGATGCGGCCTCTGTCATCAACTTGCTTCTAAACCATTCTTTAAGCCCAAGCTGGATCATGAAATCTACCATTGGTGAAGCCAGAAAACAAATCAACAAATTCTTGTGTTGGGATGCCTGTTATATTTCTAGAACTAAGAACAAGGCTGCCCACAATCTTGCAGCTTGAGCTACCTTTTGTAACCATTTTGATTTTGTTCCATCCAATTCCAGACTTTTGTCTAATCTGGAAGAAAGTAGGAACAATGGTTGTTGATTTTCTAGGTTTGAGTAATATTAATTTCATCTTTTTACCAAAAAAAAAAAAGTAATTTGAAACTCGGCTAGTTTTATGAAACGAGCTCTATGGGCCTTAAACGAGCCAATCTACAAATCCCTTCAAGAACACTTAAATTCGAAGATTTTGAGGATGAGACTAATAGCATTGCTTTTAACGATGTTCTGTCATAATCAAGATTTCGTATACCACTGCAAAAATAGCTAACCGCTTGACATCTTATTATAGCTAAGCACCGGAAATCAATTGCATTCTTTTGTTTGGCAAACAAAACAATTTCATTACCAAAATTATCTTCAAAATTAAGATTCTTGAAAAGTCATTATTAGTTAGTACAACTAATACTGATGACGTGACATGTTCAATTTGTACACGTAAGATGACTCTGCAAGTTTATAAGGGCCAACCGAGATAATTCCACGACGACTGTGTACCACTAGAACATAGACGAAGGACTAGAAAACTAATTAACGGCTGGGATTTCCTAAGCTTAGTATGAGATAATCTCAGCCATTTATCTCTCTCCGCATGGTTCATGGCAGCTATAAAGAAAAGTACTTAAATACGGAGTATAAAACAAGGGGTATGGAATTCCGACAAGAGATCCCCCCACAAATTTAGCATTTATTTATGCGAACTTGTAGAGAGAAACAGATAGTCCTCATAGGAGGTTTTACACAGAAGAGGGAGAGGAAAATACCTGTGCAAAGAGATTAATTGGGGTGGTGGGTGGGTTAGAGAGTAGTGTGTATGGATTCATTGATGGTTTCTTTGGTTTTGCTTCATACATTTACATATTGCAAGGATGTTGCTGGATTCGCCGGTAAGCACTACACACCCTTCTCTCTATACGCGCACAAACTGACACATATTGCATGATTTGGAAGAATGAAGGATACCCATTGTTCTGCTGTGGCAATAGCATGGAGGAATTGTATTATAATGGGATTTTGGTAATTTGATTCGTGTTCTTGTTATCGTGTTGTTGGGAGATTGACGTTTCTTAGGTTCTTGACTCTCCATAGTTCGAGTGAAAGGGCTTATATGAATTGCTCATGTCACTTGAAAGCGCATACTTGTGTTCTCTTGAATTCTTGAATATGGGTTGGCATCCTAGTACTTGAACTTTCTGGGTTTGAATAATTTGGCATTTTGGTTTCCTGATTGTTGTGAACGCATAAAAAGTCCTTTCAAAACTAGATGGAAATTGGAGAAAAAAAGGAAGCCCCTTTTGTTGCCATTGTAAAGAGTCGAAGGAAGATTTTAGCTGTGGGGTCAATTCAGCTCGTGACCATTAGAAGAACTAGAAGATATAGCACAAGTTGCACAAACCTATTCTAGCTTGAGGAACTCTAAAAACATCTACATCTGTTGCGTGATTGAAATATAATTTATAAATATCTGTCTACATGCTTAAGGATGTGTGGTTTTGGGTTTAGAGAAGATGCTTCCAATGGGCAATTACTATTTGCAGAGGGGAGAAGATTCCCATCATCGTAATTAGTGGTTATTGCTTTTGAAGTAAACAATTTTGGAGTGAAGGACGAACTAGATTGTTAGGTGATAATATTAAAAGTAAAAGGGAGATTGACTGAAGTAATTCATGAAGCAAAGAAGAGGAATTGTCGAGGAACATACTGTAAGTTCGTTAAAACTATTTCTATAATAGTGCAGGAGTTGTTTTATTGGTTCGGATCAAATTAGATTAGTTTGAGCTCCATTTCACGTTAAAATTTTTAGCATTAACCCTACCCATCACGGTGCTAAATACTGCATACTTTTGCAGGAAACATCTTCGCTTTCGGGCTCTTTTTATCACCAATGTAAGTTTCATGCTTATTATGTTGTTATTATGGTTTTGTATTTTTAAACATAGAAAAAGGGTTAAATAGTAACTAACAAGTCGCACATCAGGTTATAATCTTTATGCACTTTTTGTGAAATTTTCAGACCCACCTTTAGAAGAGTTATCAGAAATCAGTCCACGGAACGTTTCTCAGGATTGCCATATATATATGCCCTCTTAAACTGCTTGATCTGTGCCTGGTATGGTGCACCTATCATATCATCCGGTAACTTAATGGTTACTACAGTCAATTCAGTTGGTGCAGTTTTCCAAACGATATACATTATCCTATTCATAACATATACGGAGAAAGCGCAACAGGTTTCATCGCTAAATGCTGTACTTAGGCTGCAAGAATTCTAGCCATTTAACTAGTTGAACATCCTTATTTAATTGTTAATTTGATGTTGTTGGCAGTTGAAAATGTCGGGAATGCTGCTGGTAGTGTTTGGTCTCTTTGCAGTCATTGTCTGTTGGAGCTTGCTTATGACTGACCTTGTCCTTCGGCGCATTATCATTGGGTGTTTGAGTAGTGTTTCTCTCATATCAATGTTTGCTTCCCCATTGTTTGTAATTGTATGTTTACCCTACCAAATTTAGTGTAAGGTTTACCTGTACATTCTTTGCTTTACTTTCTACAGTTGGCTTTCTATATTAATCATCATCTATATTGCCAGAATTTGGTGATACGAACAAGGAGTGTTGAATTCATGCCATTTTACCTCTCGTTGTCCACTTTCTTGATGAGCACCTCCTTTTTGTTGTATGGGATCTTCAATTTCGATCCTTTTGTATATGTAAGCTTCCTTCACCATATACAATT
The DNA here is from genome assembly GCA_033065855.1 of Escallonia rubra. Lineage (NCBI taxonomy): Eukaryota > Viridiplantae > Streptophyta > Magnoliopsida > Escalloniales > Escalloniaceae > Escallonia > Escallonia rubra. The sequence continues at coordinate 13,968 of JAVXUO010003042.1, read as the reverse complement.
TTAGTTTCATCACTCTTAAACATTAGTTATTTGTAATTTTGTGTCGAAATTACAATTACTGTAGGTTACTACTTGTTTTTGCTTAAAATCTTGTATCATTTCTTACTAATTTGACCTACACTTAAAAAATCAATGCATATAAACCTCGTGGCATAATCGCCTAAATGATGGATTGAATTCAGTCGCATGACTTGCATTAGCATATGGCTTAGTAAATAAATGCCATAACTGTCCTCCTTGTGAGTATGTGCAAGTCTTGTGGCTGTGTAGTTCTAATTGTTCAAGTTGATTCTGTAGTAATACGATCGGCTAAGCCTTATTTGGCCACCCCGGGAGCAACTGTTCATGGCCATTATGGGGAAATCCTTTACGAAGGAGATACATTAGTTACATTTATATATCACAAATCAAGATCTGGTGATATAACGCAGGGTCTTCCAAAAGTGGAACAGGTGTTAGAAGTGCGTTCGATTGATTCAATATCGATGAATCTCGACAAGAGGGTTGAGGGTTGGAACCAATGTATAACACGAATTCTTGGAATACCTTGGGGATTCTTGATTGGTGCTGAGTTAACTATAGCCTAGGAAGCACAGACACCTCTTATAGGACGAGGTATGGTGTCCGACACTTACCGACACCTCGACACCTCACCGACACCTCTGGACACGTGTCCGACACCTCTCACAGCAATGTCCGAATTTATTTATTTATTTTTTAATTACCGGACACCGTGTTGGACACCTCTTGAAGAAGTGTCGGACACCTCGTGAAGAAGTGTGCACTCATATGAGGCCAAAATACAATTTATTCGAGGGATAAATCTAGAGTTTTTTAGAAATGAACTTTTAGGCCAAACCCTAATTAGATCGAGCCAACAAAAGGTACCTTCTTCTTTCTCTCTCATCTCTGTCTTTTCTTTCTTTTTGTTGCCTAAAGCATCCAAGCTTGCCAGTCTAGAGTAAGATAGGTCAACATCTCCGACCTCATTTATAGACCATCTAACTATATAAAACCTCTCCTTCATGCCTTTAGTCTCATGCCAATTTTCCTTCTCTCTTGTTATTGTTGAAACTCTAATCTTGGTATTGTTGAGACATTCAACTGCTTTATTGTTTCCGACCTTTTTTCTTGTCACCATTGAGACTATTTCATGTTATTTGCTTTCTTTCTCATCCATTTTGAACGAAATTTAGTTGCTCCAATTGAGATGTGTGTTTGTGTGGTATATATATATTAAAAAATTCAGCGGTGTCCGGTGTCCCGGTCAGTGTCGGTGTCGGACACGGTGTCCGTGTCCGTGTCCGTGCTACCTAGACTATAGCGCAAAGTCGTATCTCTTTGGTTAATAAGATCCAAAAGGTTTATCGATCCCAGGGGGTACAGATTCATAATCGGCATATAGAAATTATTGTGCATCAAATAACATCAAAAGTGTTGGTGTCCCCTTCATTTCCACTCAGAAGTTCCGGTCAAACAATTTGTTAGTGTGTAGGATCCAGTGCATCAAAACATTAAGATATAGGGGTTAAATAAACACTACAAATAAAATCCAGGGGTTTTTTTTGCTATCCCATTGTAGTTTTAATAGACATATACTTTCTTTCTGGCTTTTGCTTTAAATTTCAGGTGCCAAATGGGATAGGAACCATTCTCGGAATTGTGCAGTTGGCGTTGTATTTCTACTATAAACGTAAGGCAGGAGAAGACTCTAGAGAACCATTAATAGTCTCATTTTCCTGAAAAGGTGCGTTGGCTTGGTAAAGGCACGTTTCTGCTATATTTTTTGGAACCTTCAGATACTTGCTGCCATAATCGTTGGCATCTCCTGTTTCTGTAAGCCTTTGGATGCTGGATATATTGATATCCAATCGCATTTTATTCGTTGTGTGATATGGGCATTATTTATTAGAGTGCTGAGTAAATGTTTCAAAGACATCTGTTGCTTTATACATTTTGTTTTGTTATTCATGCAGGGAATGCAATGTTTGGATGTCACTGCAGTAGATGGTCGGTTAAAGGGCTTTTTAGTTGCCCTTTTTCATAATTTGTTGGAAATGTTTCGTTCTGATGTTCTATTTGTTGGAAAGCGTTGATGCTTTATTCGGCTGGTGAACTGCAAAGCCAAAATGCTCGAAGTAAATTGACCAACTCACTACCAAAATCTTGCTCCCAGGTGGTAAAGTCAAGCAGTTCCACTCCTACCGCTTTCCTAACCCACCCACCGACCCCCCTCCCTCCCTTTCCGCCCCAACGTTCCTGCCCATGCGCACGCGCACACCCCTTAAAATAGAGAACGAAGGAACACAACAAAGTGGCTTGTTATCACCGTCTTTGTGATTCAAAAGCAGAGTGGTGGGATTAATCTTCCTCAAGAAAACAGAAAAATCTCATGCACCTCTGTAGCATAATTTCTCTGATTCCATCATTCTTTCTGCAACCTTTGTATGCATATTTTCAAATCACACAAGTGATTAAGGAAGATGTGCACAACAAAAATTCATCCTGTATGTTGTTTTGCCTTTGTGGCTCTATTCTTTGTGAAGTTGATCATCTGATTTTTAAGAGTTTCTATTTTCATTTAGAAAAATGCTTGTGGTTGCATGAAACTAGATTGGATGTTGTATTAAATTTTATACTCAATCGCGTACGATTTTGTTTCGTGTATGTTGTTTGTATGTGCCTCGAATTTATGTTGTAGACTACTAGAAGTTCCTAGTTATAATCTCAAGCCAAATATGTAGGTTGTGTTTGTAAAAAAATTCTTTTGTTACAGTCGCTGTCCTTAACAGTAACTGATTTAACCTAGTCCTTGTTTTTTTTCTTTGGCTGGGCTTTCTGAGAACGAATATTCACTTTAGTCTTTGAATGCCCAAGCAGTATAATTGGATGGCAAGGCTAATTTGAGCATGTATGACACTCTCTTTCCTCTTTTTTTTGTTGGGGTGGGGGGGTGGAATGGCAATTCTTATTGACTGCTGTTGGACAAGGTGCTTGCTTAACAAAAAGAAGAAAAAAGAAAAATGGACAATGTGTTTTCAGGGGTGCCCTTCAACAGGCCTGAGTGCCTGACCGTGGTGGAATTTCTTGGAACAAGCTTATGAAATCTGCATAAGGCTCCTCTTGAGGCATCCAGACAGCTTGAATATGACATGTCATGTCTTCATTTTGTTGTGTCTTCTGTACTTACTACTAGTTAAACAATCCACGTCAATTAGTCATCTCTCTGAGGAATAATGGAGATACGAGTGACTAGCACTTGACTTTGAGGTGTTGCCAGTGACCCGCGTTAATTGTTCAAGAGCTAGAAATTGCCGGATGACCTTTCAAGAAGCAGAACTTACAGGATCGCCATCTTTGGTCACCTTCAAGCAGGAATCTCTCTGCATATATTTTCGAGTGGAATTAGCATGAAGGGATGTCATAACATCATGTAAAGTTTGTTCTCCGAACCTCCTCTCTTTATACAGAAGACATGCAGTGATCCTAGATTTCCACTAATGACAAGATTCACCATTCTGGCTCCATAAACCGTAAGCAGATATGCTGTCCAGTTTGGCGGTGAACGATGCAAGGATACTATAGCTGCATGAGAAATCAATTGGAGCAGCAAGAGAAGAAGTGATTCTGGGATTCAATCTGCCAGTTGCATACAACATATATATCCTAACTGATCAAACCCAAGCTCTTGAGCTGATATTCAGTCTTGATTTCATATTTTGGATGCCAGCCAGAGAATAAGGGCACTCCAGGGGAAAGTGTCCTTACAAGTGAGATTGTGCCAAATGAACGGTCCACTAGTTGCGAGTGTCCAATACATGTCTTCTTCCTTCACAGGATGCGGAAGAAGTCAACAAGGATCGATGGGATGATGGTCCTTAAAACGTTGGCATCGGCTCTGGCTCTGGCTCTGGCTCTGGCTCTGGCTCTTGGCCATCCTCCAGTTTGAGTGACAATGATAGTATCAAGCTTAGCATGCTGAGAGCTTGTAGCATCATACACTAAACGGGAAGTGGACGTGAGTTCTAAGGGTCCAAAGGGTGCCAGTTATAACCTTCCGCGAAGAAAATTGGTGAAGGGGCGAGCAAGGTCACCCCCCTGGGAAAAATTTCGATAAGCTTAAGGATTTTCTTCGAACTCTAGCTACAATTATTAAGTATAGGAGGTATTCCACCGTACAAACGTTTTGAGATTTTTTGAGCCGAATGACTTTTGGCTGCTACCTAGTTTGTAGGAATCTTTCTCCGATTTTGTAGTAATGATCGCTAAATATTTTTAGTAACTTTTTAACTAACACTTTCAGCGACAATTCAGTTTCTTAACATCATTAAATAAAAGCCGCTAGAAACAATTAGTGACCATTAATTATCTCTATACTAAAGATTCATTCAAGTTGGGTAGTAACCAATTTTTTTTTTCAAGCAGCAAGAGACTATCTGTGATACGGATGTGGGCAGTAAGAGATTTTTGCCTATAACACTTACGTTGGATGTGAAATAGTATGTGACTAGTATTGCAAAATACTGATAAATTTATAAGTACTTACTTGACTAGTTCTTTTGAAGGTAGCAATGTCCAAATGGTGCAGTCGTTAACCGGGTCACTGCGGTTTTATTATATTGGTCAAGAATACCTTGGTACTAACATTATTGTAGTAGTCACGTCTGTTGACAGTTGGTTCGTAGTAATGTTCAAGTCCGGTAAATAACTAGGACTTGTTACTTTCATACATCAATTACTGGCGACAATCTTAAAGTGACCCCAAACTCTCTAGGACTGTCAATTGGTTTGGGTGAGCCCAAAGCCTTAAGGCACAAGTGCACAACCAGCTAATAGTCCACCCATACTTGAAAATGGAATCAAGCCAGCCTAGGCTTGGACAGGTTTACGGACCCAAGCTCTTGTTTCAGCTAGACTTGGGCTCATGACTACACATGAGCCCGAGAACACCCATCTACCCATCTGGCTTTCTTACTGCACATTTTTGTGATGTAGATAGGGAAAACTGATGTTTATTGTTGATATATATATATACTCCGTATAACATAAGAAATTTTTCTATGACATGGAATCAAAAAGACAATTATACCCTTATAACAATCTTACATGCATTAGTTCCTTTAGAGTAAAGAAGTCATTTGAGTTTTTAATTTTACACCCCTAATAGTTAACTCTTTCTTCCCGGCTGTCACCACCACTCGACAAGTGCATGGCGGCGGTGATGGTCACAACTAACGACGACTGGGAGGGCGAGAAGAAAAGAATAGCAGCGAGATCGATATTGCCCCCTTCCTCCCCAATTGTTCTTGAATCCTATCCCCCAGCTGTTCTTGAATTCCACCGACCAATCGTACATCTACATATGATGTACATACGTAGAAGTACATTATATGTAGAATCAAATTCCTATACTTTGTAGGATTAGATTTTTGAGTTTGTCCTCGCTATAAGATCTAGTTTCTTCTTCTATTTCATTCTTTTTTACTTTGTCCTCACTTCACTTATAAAATCCTGCAACAACAAAGAAGTACTTCATCACTTTAGCTGTCCATCATGCGTAATTAAAAGATCTAGATTCTTCTTGCCAGATTTGATCGGTCCAATCTAATTAGGTGGCTTAACGGGTCATACTAATGTTAACTATTTATTTTACTTAGACATTAATTAAGTAAATTATCTAAACAACATTATGGGTGCAATTAATTTTAGCATCCAATACACTAGTAATTTATGGTGTATAAAAGGCTTATAGACCCTAATCTCTTAATTTTGATGAAAGTTTGAGATTTGACAAGTCTAAGGTTGATTTCACTACTCTCTCTATATATAAATATCTCTTTTTTTTAGAGGCTAGAGCATCATAATATTTTTTGCTACTCTTTTGTCTCCTAAACTAATAGAAAAATACACAACTCTATTCCATCATCAAGAATAGAGAAGAATAATGAAGATCAATACTAAAAAGGATACGTTCGCTTCCGTATTTTGGCGTACTTTTATCATCGGAATAAAGCTCTTGGTAATCTACGTCTTCCTTCGATTTGGGTGAGATCAAATCCTATTGTTCTTATGTTTATGCAATTGTAAGATTATAATGATCTTAATTATATATGGGGTCAAGATGAATGAAATATTTCCATTTTTGTTTTCAAAGATAGGTCACAATGAATTGACTAGCTCCCGCCGTTTGTTTACCATTTTCTCCAATTTTAATTTACGCTTTTGAGTTTTCTTGATTGGCTACCACCTTTAACTTTTGTTTCCGAAGCATCAAATTGATGCTATTCATAACTCGTCATGAAAAAATATTAATGGATTTCACTCCACTTAATTTGACTAATAAATTTGTGGAGAATGGTATTCAAACAATATTGAACCACTTTCATATCTTTTACATGGGGTTTAATTGAATTTTGAAAATACAATTCAAACAAGTTGATACGTATTGTCTCATTTTTTTTTGTTGAGAAAACATATTTCGATAACATTGTTAAACAAGAAAAGAAAAGTGACGAAAGTAATTACCAAGTACCAAGTAAGAGAGAGATGGCGTCTCAAGGGCAAGCGGCGTCAGGCCAGATCTTCCCGGCCAGCCTTAACGAGGAACTTATATATATAACAATTAAAAGAAGAGAATTGACTGCTGTAGAAGACAGGGGAATCAGCCAGGAAATAGGGAAAGTCGACCTAGAAGATAATGATTGGATACTCCCAATCCCCAGTTCCTAGGTAATCCTACTAGCAGAACTAACTTCAAGACCAGGAAGAGAGCTCTGAATTATGTACTACTCGACGACAAATGTTTTAAGAAAAGGTCTAAGGATGATCTATTGCTAAGACGTTTAGAAAACATGAAGCTCTAACGGTAATGGTAGAAACACACCAAGGAATTTGTGGAGCTTAACAAGCTGGGATCAAGATGCAACGGCTATAGTCGTTGCCTTATCGAACACCTTGAACTCCTAGTCTTATTGTGTGTCTCACCCTTCAAATGCCTGGCACATCGTCGAACACCTCAAACTCCAACTCGCGTCATGCGTCAAACGCCTAGTCATATCCATCAATTACCGCCACACGCCACTAGTCTTAGCAGTCACCATTATCACCCAAATAACCTCGGCTTATTACCACAACAGTGTAATTGAAAAGATCTAGAAACGAAATCAATATAAAAAAAACAAGATAGGAAGGAGTTTCTGATGAGATCGCATCTTGATCATGAGATGCGAGGGCGACAGTGGTGGCTAATGGAGTCACATCATGATTGTTCGACGATGGTGCTTCGTTGGAGAAGCCGTAGTTGATGGAAAACGACAGTGGCAATGGCAGTGGTTTATGGGAGATGATGGTGATGGTTACACTTTTATGGAGATTTGAGTACTAGTTAAAGGAAGATATGAGGTGATCAATTATGGAGGTGTTGAGTCCATGAAAAAAGAGTGTTAATGAATGGAGAGAGAAATAAGGTAAAAACTGGAGGTGTCAAAAAGGCCACGCCGCTCGCTGGCCAGCCCGGCCCTAAAGAGTGAATAGTGCAGCCCTGGTGCTAAGGCCAAGGGCCAGGGCCAAAATATTTGGGAAACGGGCCTGGCCTGGCCTTAAAAAGGCCCATTTTTGCCTGGCCAGGGGCGGAACCAGAAAAATTTTTCAGGGGGTGCAAAAATTCTATCAAATGCACCCAAATTTTTTTTTTTTTTGTAGTAAAATAATATTATATATAGATTTTTTTAAATCTCTATATAATCACTGAATACTATCGGAGATGGGGGAACGGTGTTTCCGGAATGGGGTGGTGCGATTCCCGAAAACCAAATTTTTTTTTTCAGAAGTCAGGGGGTGCTTTAGCCCCCCCCCCCTTGCCACAACATAGGTCCGCCCCTGTGCCTGGCCCTAAAAAGGCCCGGGTTTGGCCCGGCCCGTTGGCCTCCCCCCAAATAATTTCTTTTCTTTTCTTTTTTTAAAGTTCATTTTGTTACATTTTCATCTTTTTGACGTTTTAAATATTTTTAGTTAAATCAATAGTTTTGGAGGTGTTCTTGAATTCATTTGATCATTATTTTCTTTAACACACGAAGTGAAGTGGGCCAAGAGAATAATTATAAATTTTTTTTTATCACATTTTCATTTTATGTGTTCTAAACATAAATAAAAATTATGTAATTTAAATTTTTTTTGTTTCAAACAAAAAAAGGTGAATTGAATTTTAAATTTAATTCCATGAAGTGGGTGAAGTGACAAAAGGCCTTGAGAAATAATCTCAGGATTTCGAAAATGAATAACAAGAATTTTTGAAGTTTTTTTGTTGGACCCGACCCTAAATATTGGGCCTAGGGTCAGGCCTAGATATCCTCTTCTTCGGCCCAGCCTGGCCCTGTTCGCCACCCCCTTGGCCCGGCCCAAGCCCATTTTCTCGACTGGGCCGGCCCAAGCCCGCCCTATTGACATCTCTAGTAAAAACAATAAACAAGGGCTTAATTGAAAAAACAACCCCAAAAGCATTCTTCATACGAAAACTATGCAATTATTTTGGATTAGCCAAAAAGAAAATTTTGATCAGTTTTTTTTGTGACAGAGAGACTATACTAAATTGATTTTTGTAGTCTCTCAGTACTCAAACAGTACCTAACCCTAACAAAAAGTAAAGAGAACAAAAGCAAAACAACTTTGTAGTTGTGAAATTTCAAGATTACAGAATTGCCTTCCTCCGTCGCCGCGAAAGCTTCCAATGCAATTGGATTATTCAAGAATGGTGTTCCAATGACGGAGATAAGGTCTACACCATCTTTTACTGCTTGATCCATTCTAGTTGGTACATTGCCCCTACTGCATCGTATGAACTGTTGAGGAACATGGCGAGATGAGCCCTTGGTGTTATTAATACTGACAGCTGGCTCCTTATTAGCATACCCTAGGAAGATAAAGAATGCCACTCGGCCACTGGCTGCTATGGATGACGTGAGGGTGCCAAGACCCAAAAAATCTCTTAGGGAATCATAGTTGTAGGTCTTGTCTACGTATCCTATCTCTTGCTTAATATCTTAGGTAATTATCGCGTTCCGATCAGTTTTCTTTATAATTTTGAACAATTGAATTATTTCCTGGTTTCACATGTGTAGTGCCATCGTGAAGGCACCGATGACATGTAATCATCGTTGAAACTTTTACTTTCACTTTCTAACCATATCTCGGTGTCAATGATACCAAGGGTGACACCACATACGAAAACGGGCCACAACCCTAAGTTTTGTTTGGGCCTAATAGCTGGGTGTGAACGGAGAAGCAATGCAAGTATGCCTAAACCACGTGGCAGCTTTCAATTGGATCGTCCAGAGGCCAAATTATTATAAGTTGGCTATAAAAGTCATAAATATTGTCTCAATTTATCCTCTTCAGTACCAAACACAAACTATCTCTTAGTTCACGTTATCACACATTCTTTTACATTAAGTAAACAAGTTTATCTTAGGTTAAGTTACAACTTAAACAAACTGTCTATCACATCCATGCAATCTCCCATTTGAGATGCCCATAGTAGCTAGGGATGGAAAAACAAAACGAACTACCAGTTTCATGTAAATTAGAAACGCAAAACTCTTTTGTTTAAGCACAAAAAGATTCATGAATCTGAGCCTCATGGAGGAGCCTCAGAACACCAAATGACATGGAAAATTGGAGTGTCCACTTGTTCCAATGCTCTTGACAAATATAAGATTAATTTTTTTCGAGGTCGAAATCGAAAACAACTGAAACAACTTTGGAAGTTTGGGAGTTGGATCGACGGTGTGTCATATTGCGTCACATACTACTGAGATTGCACACTAAAAAAGCTTATTTCCTGTCAAAGACCAAGGTAAGAGCTTAGTGAAGAAGATCTTCTCCCCTTTTTTTTGCAGTTAAAATTAAAATAAAATAAGAGTTTTAGTTACATCCTAAGCCCTAGTATGGGCAGAGAGATAATCACCTAACAGAGAGATAATCACCTCCGGTGATTGTATGAGATATACAAAAAGTTTCACCTGTTACTTTTCAGTTCTAGTGATTCGATCTGCGTATCCTCTCTACATACATGCGTGAGATTGTCGTACTAGTGGCTTCTAAGAGAGATCTGGCATCATTAATGAGGTTACTCAAAGGGTGCATAGTGTTATCCTTTATCGGTAACCTTGGAATCCGTTTCACATCAACAAGTCTTCTGTCTTTGACAATTTGAAGTCCTTTGATTATTCCAAATAGTTCAGCTTCAAACGCATTTGAAATAGGCATGTTGCCATAAAAAAAACCCCGGCCATCCACCTAGAGTTGTCAAAAGGGCCGGGCGGCCCGCGGGCTGGCCCCACCCGGCCCGGTTCTGGCCCGGACCTGAAGGTGAACAGTAACGGCCCAGCAGATTTGGGCTTGGGGCCAGGGCCTAGACCAGGCCAAGGAATTCTGGGAAAAAGCCCGGCCCGGCCCGAAACTGGCCCAGTTCTAGCCCGGTTCTGCGGCCATGTTCTGCGGCCCGGTTTGGCCCCACCACCTGGTTTGAATTTTTTGGTTTCCCCCCCCTTTCTTCCACCCATTTTCCAAAATTCCACTTTTACCCCCCCAACAGCAATATAACGGCTAGTTTGGGGGGTATTTTAGTCTAACTTAATTTTTTTAACTCCTTTAAAGGTTTTTACACTCTTACCCTCCCCAACAACTATAAACGGATAGTTTTTTGGGGTATTTTGGTCTTTTGTGAAGTTTCTAAAATCTATAAATTCACACCATTTCTCTCTAATTTTTCACACCAATCTTCTTACTCTCTCTTACCTAAACATTCTATATTTCTACAAGCTTTGCTACTATTTTCCTCTCCAATTACTACTCTTGCTAATTACTACTAGTATTTACTAATTAGTACTCTTGTTTATTAATTACTAGTCTTACTAAATTCTAATTACTAACTACTACTCTTATTAATTTGTTACTCTCTAATTCTTTTGTCTAGTAATTAGTAATTAGTGAATTTTTATTTATTAATTACTATTACTAAATGCTTTTTAATTACTAACTCTCTCCACATTGGATCAGAATTACCCTCAGTGATTAATATTTGTTACTCGTTCATTCTTTTAATTGTTATTTCTTATTACTACTCTTATACTTGTGTATTTAGTTACTCTTACAATTTTTAGCGTGAAATATGGCTGGATTATTGAAGAAAATGAGGCGTGCATCGTCATCACGAAAAACATCATCATCATCGCAAGCACCACCACCAGCACAAGCGCCAGCGCCACGGCCATCACAAACACCAATCCAAGCACCAACACAACCATTCGTTCCTGGACGAATGAGTACAGGCTGTATGATAGATACCCAAGCCAATTGGGAGTTCAATCAAAACATTCCAGATTTTGAATACACGCCTGATGAAGACCCCCCGCATTATAGTCAAGGACGCAGCTCGGTTGGCGAAGCTACTACTCCGTGGCATAATCTCAACCCTATGCCTGGTCATGATGAAGAAGGGCCGAGCAATGCCTCCGGTAACGTGCCAGAAGTCCAAAAGGGAAAAAAAAGAAAGCCGAGTGTTGGAATCATTTCGATGTAGTTACGGTGGACGGCATCCGAAAAGCTCGATGTAAGTACTGCAATAAATTATTTTCGTCTGGTAGTGGTAATGGACATCTTAACAGGCATTACCCTCAGTGTGCACCTCGACAAGGCCACGTCGAACCTACCCAAACGCAGTTATCTTTTGATGGTAAGTTATTTGTTTATAATCAGCGAGAGCAAAGAGACGGTCTCGCTGAATTTGTTATTCATGATGAACAAGCCTTTTTTTTTGCCGATAATCCTAAGCACTCTAGATATATGAACACATACGTTCAACCTTTGTACAAAAAGGTTCATAGAAACACAACTAGATCCGATGCACTCCGACAGTACAATGCTGCCAAAGCACGCCTTATCGATTATTTCGATAAATTTGACGGTAAAGTTAGTCTTACTTCTGATATTTGGCAATCTCCTTATACTTTTATTAGTTATTCTTGTGTGACCGCTCATTGGATTGATGCAGATTGGGTTATGCACAAGAGAATCATCGCTTTCGAGCACTTTCCTTATCCGCACGATGGAATGAACATTGTTATTCTTATATTAAAAGCATGTACCACATTTAAAATAAAGGATAAGATTATGAGTGTTAGTTTTGATAATGCTTCTAATAATAAAGCTGCTGTTGCAGCTTTAAAGGAGACGCTTCAACCTGTACTTAATGGTGAATTTTTTCATGTTCGCTGTGTTTGTCACATTATTAATTTAATTGTTCAAGATGGTTTAGCTGCTGCAGGAGATATTCTTGTCAAAATGAGGGGTATGACAGCGTATGTTAATAGCTCGAGTTCGAGAACACAACAATTTAAAACGTTGTGTGTTCAATATAATATGCCTCGCATGAGAGCAGTTACAGATGTGGTCCACAGGTGGAACTCTACATACCACATGCTTTTACACATTCTGGCATACCGAGAAGTCTATACGCATTTTCTACTAACCCAGTTCCCAGCCGGCTTGCCAACTCAAGAGGAATGGCAGATGGCCACATACCTAGCTGAATTTTTAGAGGTATTCTACACGTCTACCAATTTATTGTCTGGTACGTACTATCCCACCTCTCCTCTCGCTGTAATAGAAATTCTGAAGATGGCTACAATGTTAACAAAATGGAGATATATAGGACCCTTAGGGAAAGAGTAAGAGTGATGAATGAAAAGTTTAATAAATATTGGAGTAAACTGCCTGTTATTTTTACTGTGGCTACTTGTTTAGATCCTAGGTTAAAGTTGCATGGCGTGAACGCCTCGATACAAGAGATATCGAAATTAATGTGCTACACAGCAGAGGAGACAACCGCACTCACAGCAAAAGTGAGCAAGAGGTTTGAGGACTTGTTCAACCTCTATCGTAATTCTGCTGACGTGCGCGGGCGAGCTACATCATCATCCACTGCTGAGAGGTATTATGCGCCATACCTTCAGGGCTTTGAACATCTAGTAGCAAGACAACTACCAGGTGAATGTACTTCTAATTCGGCAGGTTCATATACTTTTTCCTCTTTTAATGAGATTGGTGTATATGCAAATACTGATCATTATTCTGATTTATCAAGGCAAGAACAGGTTAATTTTAATTTGTTAAATTTTTTGAAACAAAATCAAAACATGTATAAAACTTTATCCCAAATTGCACGGGATGTACTGCCAGTGCAAGCCCCCACGGTTGCTTCAGAGTCAGCATTTTCAGCAAGCGGGAGGGTTTTGGATGACAGGAGGAGTGGTCTTAACCCCGAGTCGCTCGAGCTATGTGTATGTTGGAAGGATTATCTTGATGCGAAATACCGCGAGCAAGATAAACCGATTGATGATAGGAAGAGCAGTGACTCGGATATTGAAGTACTTCCGGATGATTAGGTAATTTATTTTTATTTTCCTCTTTTGATCCTTTTGGTTGACGTTGCAGATTTCTTGATCTTTGATTGCTGATATTTTGGATAGACATGTTTTGAGGTATATACATGCATTCTTATTTTGATTGTTAGAGTTTTAAGAATAATTTTTTTCACAAAATATACTTTTTTCCATATATATAAAATAAATTTTTACAAGTAAGATATATATTTTTTCGTATATATAAAAAAATAGGTAACTTCGCCTGTTTGTTTACAAGCAGCCGGTCCAAGCCCGGATAAAAGGAGGATGGCCTATGAACACATTTATTTTTCTATACTTATTACTTAAGATCGTCTCGGGAATTAACATGTATCAATCCTGGGTTTTCGGCCAATTAGTTTGAAGTAAAATATCAAATAGTAGAAACAATCTCTCTTAAATAGTAATAATTGTTATGTGTTCAGATTTTATTAATAAAGTCATAAAAATCACCAAGAAGAGTAAGAAAAGATTTAACATATAGCAAAAAATAAAATGAGAGACAAAT
>JAVXUO010000921.1:0-50092 GCA_033065855.1 Escallonia rubra | reverse complement strand
CATATCTTCCTTTAGCTCATTGCCCACCATCGACTTACTACGAGCAAACATTTATACCTGCGCCGTATCTTCCCCAATGGACACTGTTTAATTTGCTCACTTTTGGCTGACATGTAATTCACTTTTCTCTGCTTGTCCCGCTTTTTCCCCTTTACATCCGAGACTATTGCCTCTCCATTAACCCTGCACCAATTGCCATGTCCATCTATCGTGCTCTTCAACAGTAGAGTAAGGACTCCCTCGCACACAACTCTAGTTGTTTATATTTTGGCATGCGTGGCTCGCTCGTAATAACTTTATCTTTTGCCACCAAGTAATTCATTTCCCTAGTATACTAGTGGCCCCAACCTCCCATGCTCATGCCTTTCTTGCTGCAGAGCATAATATGCATACCTATTCCCAACTACCTCAACCCTGGTCCGTATTGGTTGGCAACAACCTTTACCTGTCTTTAAGTTAATATTGATGGTGCCTTTGCAGGTAACCCCAGTCATACCGGGGTTGTGGGTGTTCTTCGTAATCACATTGGCACTACCAAAATATAGTGGTTGAACTACTTGCCATTCGATGTGCGCTTTAAGTGACAATTTATTTACATCTCCACCATGTTATTATCGAATTTTCCTCGCTTTTTGCTCTACCTTGCAATCTAGTCTTGTTCTAGCGCACTCCTACGGTTTTCTCACCTCTAGCATGATTGCCTGGCCCTTGTCAGCTCGTGCCCCCCACGTACAATCCTCCTTTTGTTACCGTGAGGCTAAGTGGTCAACCGACTAGTTTAGATGTTAGGGTAACCACATCTTTTATCCACCCTAAAGCTCGACTCACTCTTCTTTTGTGCTAGAATTAGTACTGAGGAGTTTTGCATCGAAGGGTCGCTTCTAATGACTGTTTTACGTATTTTTGACGTAAGGTAACTACAGTTAGTTTTTGAAAGAAAAAAGGCTAATTACACTTATGTCCCTGAGGTTAAGGTATAATTACAGGTAAGGACAATAGTTTTGACAAATTACACTTATGTCCGTTGATCAGACTGAATAAAAAAATACATAACGATTTTGAAGAAAAGACTTTATTGCCCCGAATTGAAATTAAAATTCCATTTTTCTTTTGTTATCTCCTTTCTCTTTCCAATTCAATTTCTCATCTCAGATTCAATCTCTCCACGCTCCCCCTCACCCTGCCCCCTCCCCCTCCCCTTTCCCTACCCCTCTGTCACAACCCCATGTTCCCCCCACGTCGATGCCACCCCCGCCCCCGCTATCCCCCCCACGCCGCCGCTGTCCCTCCATCCCTACCCCACCGCTGGACCCCTCTCTGACCCACCGTGAATCGCCCCTCTCTCTTTCTCATGCCACAACTCAGAATCACAATAGGTTTGTTTTTTGGGTTATTGAATTGATGGTTAGTTTTGGTTTGGGAAGAAAGAAGAGTGGGTTATGGCGGTGATGCCGGGTAGTTGGGTCACGGAGGTTGGCATGGTGTGTAAGTATGGTGGGGGGCGGCTACGGGGTGAGGGAGGGTGGGGCAGGGAGGGATGGGGCGATGGAGCTGCCGACGTAGGGCGAGGGAGGGGGCTGCTGCGGGGGGCGATGTGGGGGAGAGAAGAGATGGAGGGGGAAAGGCGACGTCGCCGGCAATGGGGGCGACGCCGAACATAAGATTGGTCGCCGACTATAATTTGAAAACCTAATTTGTTTTTATACAAACCATAATCCTAATTTGAACATTTAAACCATTATATTGGACATAAGTGAATTTGTCCAAACTATTTGTCCTTACCTGTAATTATACTTTAACCTCAGGGACATAAGTGTAATTATTTAGTATATGCAGTAAAGGGCAGTATTGCCATTTTGAAAATACGTAACGATAGCATCATAAAAAATAAAAAATTTGGACGGAACCCTAACGGATGGACACAAGTGTTACAAAATTAGGGCTTTTGGTCACAAAATGTTACATTTTGACACTTAATGTCCTTGAGGGTGATTACACCCTAACCTCAGGAAGTGTAATTAGCCAAAAAAAAAAAAAAGAGGCAACCGACAAAATAAGAGCTTAACTGAATTTTTGATTTCCCGGGAAAGACACCCCCTCCCCTAGTCCCAACACCCCCCACCCCCGCGCTTCCTTTCCTCTTCATCTGCTTATGAATTTCCCGATCTTGGCTTTGAGATGTCAAACACCAATTCCATTCCAGTGAGAGACCAAGCGAGCCAACAAACCAGAAACAACCACAGCTATATGTAGCATATCGAAGAGATGCTACTGAAATTTGGTTAACACCTTCAAGCTCACAATCGCACAAGAAAGAGAGGAACAGAGAATTTTATTGAAATAAGGAAGAATTCCAGAAGAGAGAAGAGCAAGAGAATTTGTAGAGAGAAGAATTACAATTCAAATTCAATCAAGCATGTCTCTCTCTCTGTCCTGCCTCACACCTAAAAGCATAACCGGAATTCAAACAGAATTCAAATTGAATGTTATGGCTCTAGCGCCAAAACCGATTACAAACGTCTGGCACTAAAACACATTTAAAAGAAATGTAAAGATGCCGTCTTCTTTAATTGTGGCCAAGTCCAAACGATGCCGCCTTCATTTACTGTCCATTTGTCTAAACGATGCCGTCTGAAACTACCGCCAATTTCTGCTTGCAAACTTTAAGCTGGGGTTGATCCTTCTTCCTCTTGATTGATCATAGGTCTTTTGCCTGATCTTGTAATGCGAATCTTGACTCTGGGCTTGTTCCCTATAGTTCCTTCCAGCCCAATGGCAGCTTGATCATCACCTTCAGCTGTCTGTTCATCCACTGCAGGCCTCGGGGACATAACACTATAACCCTTCAATTGTTTCTCCAACTTCCTTCCAAGAGACCCCCATTTATCCTTACGAAACCCACCTTCACCGAGCAACCAAAACCCTCACTCTTGAACGCCAACAATGCATTCATCCCTCCATTTCACCCTCTTCTGCCTCCTCCTTATCATCACCCTCCCTCCACCATCACTTTGCATCCCTTTCTCCCCCCAAAACAACCTGACCCTCCTTGGTGACGCCCATTTCAAGAACAATTCCATCAGCCTCACCCGAACGCTCAACTGCCTCTCGCCTCCCCCTTCACCACCCCCACAATCTCTTTCACACACTTCGCCTTCTCTAGGTGCTGGAAGGGCCTTCTACGTGTACCCAATTCGGTTTCTTGATCCCTCCACCAACACGTCAGCATCTTTCTCCTGCCACTTCTCCTTCACCATCACACCTTCCCCTTCTTGCCCCTTCGGTGATGGGCTTGCGTTTATCATCACGTCAACTGCAAATTCTTTAAACCCTTCAATTGGGTACATGGGTCTCCCGCAGAACCCTCCAAGAACACAAGATTCATTTTTTGCTGTGGAGTTTGATACTAGTTTTGATCCAAACTTGGGAGATATTAACGGTAATCATATTGGGATTGATGTAAATTGGGTTGTTTCTGTTGCTTCTGTTGATGTGACTTCAAGAGGGGTTGATTTGAAAAGTGGGAAAGAAATGACAGCTTGGATTGAATACACTGATTTGGATAAATTGATCCGGATTTGGGTCGGGTACTCACAGGTTAAGCCTTCTCGTCCTGTTATTGTTACCCAAATTGATCTTTCTAAGCAATTTAAAGAATTTATGCATGTGGGTTTCTCTGCTTCTAATGGGCAAGGTTCAGCTGCTCATATTGTTGATAGATGGAGATTTAAAACATTTGGGTTACTCCCTTCAACAATGCCCATGGATACTATTCAAGAAGATGCGGACTGTTTGATTTGTTTCCCTGGGGACTCGGGTTTTGGGAATGAAAACCGATTCAATAACCGTCATAAGGATAAAAGGGTACTCGAATTGGCTCTAGGGTTTGGCGGTTTAGCAGCATTTTCCATCTCTGTGATTTCAATTGGCGTTGTGATATGTGTTTGTATGACGAGGAGGAATAAGAAACTTAAAAGAAAATGCAATGAGGGCCAAATTTGTAGATTTCAAGGGAATAGAGTCCCAAAAAGATTGTCACTGACTGAAATTAGGTCAGCGACAAAGGGGTTCAATCAGAACAGAATTATTGGTGAAGGGGCATCCGCAGTGGTATATGAAGCGTCGCTTCCTTCTTGTGGACCTGTGGCAGTTAAAAGGTTCAGTCAGGTGCATGAAGCTGGTTCTTTGTGCAATCCGTTCAATACTGAGTTTGGGACAATGGTTGGTTGTTTGCGACATAAGAACTTAGTTCAGCTCCAAGGATGGTGCTGTGAGAGGAATGAGTTAGTCCTAGTTTACGAATACATGCCTAATGGAAGCCTTGACAAAATTCTCCACAGACGCACCAATGCCACAAAATTCCTCACGTGGGAGCGAAGGCTGAACATAATTTTGGGCGTCTCTTCTGCTCTTACATATTTGCATGAGGAATGTGAGAGGCAGATTATTCATAGAGATGTGAAGACATGTAATATAATGCTGGATGCCGAGTTCAATGCCAAGCTTGGGGATTTTGGTTTGGCTGAAGTTTATGAACATAGTTCCAGGACGAGGGACGCTACCCTACCTGCCGGAACAATGGGATATCTTGCTCCCGAGTATGTTTACTCTGGTGTTCCAACTGTGAAAACAGATGTTTACAGCTTTGGCGTGGTGGTGCTGGAGGTGGCGTCAGGGAGGAGGCCTGTAGATGATGATGGAACTGTGGTTGCTGATTGGGTGTGGGAATTGTGGGAAAAAGGGATGCTAATTGAGGCCATTGATCCCAAGCTTATTGCGGGTTTTGATAGGAGGGAGATGGAGAGGATGCTCATGGTGGGACTTAGTTGTGTGCACCCAAATTATGAGAAGAGACCTACGATGAAGGAAGCTGCAAGGATGCTGCGAGGTGAAGCGCCTCTCCCTAATCTGCCCGCAAGAAAACCAACTGTGAAGATTAGGTCTGTTTTGCCCGAGGGGTCTGAAGAGATCCTGAAGTTTGGTGAAGACTTCGATGACACGCCATGGTCAACCCCCAGAACACATTTTAGCAAATACTAACTTGGGAGAACTGCCTGATTTCTGCTGTAAGTGTGGACAAGTAACTGTAGCTGCTATTGTTAGTTGTGCTTTTGTTTGTAGCATTGTAGATCCTTCACTTTATATTTCTCTAGACAAAAATTAAAATACCTGCTCTGTTTCTGAAGCAAATCAACATATTATTCCTTGTTTATGCTATGCTTTACAAAGTACTTGAAATGAAACTTTTTGTTCACAGGAACACATTCTGCTTTGTTAGGCTGAGAAGAAAGCAGGTAAAGAAATATGGAAAGAAAAGAACTGATCCCCAACAGTCTCTTTGGTGAGTCCACAGTACCCTGGCTTGTCCTTTAAACTTGAACTCCACTAGCTTCCCTACAATGGAACAGAGAACAGAGAGTAGCTAAAGAGATTGCATATGCTATATTATCCTTTATGCTCTGGTATTTCTCTCCTTGACCTAGTTCTTCACTAACTGATGGTTACTGATCCTTAACCCTGAAATCACTTAGGTCTTGTAGACTGTTCATGTAGGAATCATTAGTTGATGCATAACTTCTTGTATTCTTTCTGGTAATGTGAATCCATAATTTCTTGTATTGTTTCTGTTTCTGAAACAAGTACAAGCTATTTGACAATATACCTTAGCTTAGCATCTGATATGGGCACTTTTTGGGGACCAAATAAAAGATCAATTCTTCATAGCTAAGGAACAACCTACATTTCCTGCTATCCCTTCTATGCATATCTTTACCTGGTAGATACATTAGGCAACACATAGCATATAAGTGGCTTGGTCTAACTCAACCCAACCCCCACCCCCACATATAGAAGAGAAAAATGAAGCAGCAGCAGCATAAGAAGGGAAAGTCACTTTGAAAAGACATAGGCAGCCCCAGAGTGTCCTTGTTTATGTGTTCAAAGCAATTATACAGACAAAGGAGCTTTCTGTTTTTACCAGTTCAATTTCATTTCGAGCTTTGACTTTCATCCTCTTCACTGGTTTTTTTTTTGAGCGGGGTGTTCTGTTTAAGTAGCGTGAAAAGTTTCTCCCCCCCTTCTTGTTTGCACACAGCAAAAAAGTTACAGATGTTTTCAGCAGGCTTCATCTGAAATACAGTTGAAATCTCTTTGCCAAGATGAAAATTGAGAATGGAATGGCTGGTGCTGAGCTTTGATTAGCTATAAAATGACGCCAACAGAGTAAATGAACTCGGCTGAGAGAGTGCTTCTTTTTTTTTTGGTAAGCTTCTGCTGCAAACATATGGTAGTGTTTAACCCTGGACTCTGCTTTTTTGGTCCAATGGGATGTATCTGCAATGCCAGACGAACTAGACTACTAGACAAAAATCCAATTGGAGATAATCTTTTTCTGTTTTGCGGGGTAAATTTGAGTGATTATTTAAGTGAACGGGCGGGAAAGGGTGTTGCCGCTTCCAAAATACCAAAGACCTTAAATATAAAAGCCCTTACCATAAAGAGAAAAAAAAAAAAAAAACTGAGCAGACAAATATTTCTTTATGAGATGAAAATAAGAATGGATAACTGAGCAAAATTAAATTGTTTGATACACCGCTCCTTTGTACCATTGTTTGTGAAACATCAACAAATAAACGGTCGAAGCTCAAAGCTACAAATCTAGTCAACTCGGAGCGTGCCCTCCAAGTCACGCGCAACAATTTTTCTATCTAAAATACAAATTAAGTGTTGGCATCGACGGGCCACCTTCCATAACCAAGGGAGTAGACACCACACCACCTAGCATCGGGGTCGGCCTGAGACGTTCCCCTTGTAGAGGGGGTCGGCCAAAGCCTCCCCCTCGGTGGGGGATCGACAAGAGGCCATCCTTGGGGGCTCCCTGTCATGACCCCTTGGTCTTTCTCTTCTTAAGTGCGCCCCACCCTATCCCTTCCGTTGCCCCACCCGAACATCATGATGTTCAATCGCGCCTAAGCGCCGTCTCAGCTTTACGTGCCACCGACACTATGCCAATCGCTGCGCCTGAAGGCTATGATGTCTAACTGTGCCTGCACGCTACCTCCTGCCATACGTGCCCCCAACATCGCTCCCCTCGGCCACACCCATGTGTTATCACCGTGTTATGCGGCCCCACACGACACATTTATCGCACCCCTATGCCATCTCCATTGAGCGAGCACCACTGCACATGCCGTTGCACCTATGAGCCTTGCCATTAATACAGTTTTGCCCTCGACTTTCTGTCACATTGCCATAGTATTGGTTCATCTCTTCACCACACGATACGCGCCTTGCCTTTGACGTGGAACATACTTTGACCCGCTCTCTAGAGTGCGCGACATCTGGAGGGGCTCCACTCATAGTGCTCTGGCATGATGACTCTTCGTACGAGATGGGTTCAAGACACTGCCTTAACCCGTGGCGATTTGCGTGACACTAGGCTCACCTGAGCCGCGACACTGTCACAGCTCAGGCGTGTGTGAAGTCTTTTTGGGAGTTGCAGCTTTGGAGGGCATCGCGCGTAGTTTGACTAATAGTTGGGTGTCGGGGTCTTCACTACCACTGTCAGGTTCTCTATGTCTCTTGACGTCCCCTGTAGGACTCGATAAGCGCTTTGAACTGATGGCTAGATCAACGCATTTTTTTTAAGTCAAAGCGATATTGTGTGAGTCAGTCTTCCTAAATAGACAGAGCATAGCTATGCACGGAAGGCCAAACGAGTATGGTCCGAGGAGCATCGACATTTCTTGCTTCCTCGACGAGGTGTCACTCTCAGGGAGCGCCGTCTATTGCTTAATGACATGACATCTCTTTGCCTAGCAAAACTGGAGTTTGGAACTCATTTTGGACAATTTGGATTCATTTGCAAAATCTCACTTTCTCACTCTAGTAGTTCGGAAGTAAGGATTTTGTAGAGAGCTTGAATGAACTCTAACTTAAGACCTTGGCTATGGAACCTGACTCGAGATCTTGACATCTAGACCTTAGCATTGGACTACTGAACGTTAGACCGTATTCCACTCACCACCTCACCCTGTAGCGTTGCCACCCCTGAGGAACCCGTCTAGAAAGCCTTGGTCTCTGCTATTTCTCTGTGCTACATTTGTACATTTGGCAGTTGCTTCAGACTGTATCATTCGCCACACCTTGAGGTATAGTATGAACTTGCTTCTTTAGCATCTCCTCCATTAAGCTCAAATGCTTCAAAAATGTTATTGACGTCGAAATCGAGTTTCATGTATTATGGTCGTCAAATTTTCTACAAACTGATGTCCTAGACACTATACAATCTCTTAGTCAAATTTTTTGTCATTTCAACCTTGAACAAATTTATAAGTTGCAAAAAATGTATACACCAGTTTATCAAGGTAATTGATTTGTAAATTTTACGAAAAAAATCAAATAGTTGATGATTATAATTGTGAAGTCTTTTTAGGCCATTATAGTTGATCTAACTAACACAACAAAACCTGTAAATTTTGATCCCTAAAATACATTACACATTCTTGTATTTAAAGACCGAAAAATTTCAGTTCGATGAGTCTTTTATTCTATAATTTTACTTTTTGTTGTTATTTTGAATTGATTGTAATTTTATTTTTTTTTCTTTTATTTTCAAAATAAAAAAGTTGACGTTACATAGGGCGTAGGGTCGTTAAACTAGATTGAAATCTCTAATAAATAATAACTTCAAAAGAGATATTTGAGATCCACTTTTTTACCATTGAAGAACCACTTTTGTCGCTATAAGTCTCATAAGTGTCGCTTTATATGACTTTTAGCGACACTTGTAGGGCTCAAATACTGAAAGTGAAACTCAAATGTCACGTTCTCTAAGAGAAAAATATACAAAGAGAAAATATTATAAACATTGGATTTAGCTCAAGCTATGATCGGTCTTCCCACCCACTCCAACTTAACAATTTAACGCTTAGTTGACGACTTTCTAGCTTGACAACAAAACCACTGAACCACTACCTACCTGTTACCAACAGATACTTCAGTATCCCTCTAGGTTCTTCAGACTCTCCCTCCAATCTGTTACCAATCAGATACTTCAGTATCCCTCTAGGTTCTACAGACTCTCCTTCAGACCTTGTAAGTTGGTCTTCTATCAAGTCTGTTTAAATCTCGTAGTTATTGACATATGACCTGTTGTATTGGTGTGATGGGAATTCTGAGACAGATTGAAGGAATTCTCTAATAGAATAACCAAATTTTGGCAGTTGCAGAACGCGTTACCGTCATGGTAATTGTTATATCACTAGCACTCGTGCTTCTGGGCATCGGGGTTTTGATTTTAATTCATGTTTGTATGGAGGGTAGGGGCTCTAGGAGAGGATTTGGATTTGGTAACAGCACCACCGTTGTTGAAAGGGGCAGCTTTGGAAGCACAAGCATGTCTCGGGACGATATAGAGAAGCTTCCTTGCTTCGATTTCATGGGGAAAGAGAAGGGAATCGGCAGTCCAGTGGACTGTGCAGTTTGTTTGGAGAATTTTAATGTGGGTGATAAGTGTAGGTCACTGCCTCTATGCGATCACAGTTTCCATGCCCAATGTGTTGATTCTTGGCTTCTGAGGGCAGCCCTTTGTCCACTATGCAGAAGCAGTGCTGATTCGTGCAGGCGTGGGTCGATTTCTGGCATTGGGAGCAGTCGTTTCAGCGAAAGCGTGATCGAGTTTGGAGAGTACCAAACAACAGATAGTGGCCATTTGACTAGTGAGACTGCACTCGAGCTGATAGATGGTCAAACAGCGGATACTAGTGTTGAGTTTATAGAGATCGAAGTTAGGGAGCGCCAAACTGTAGAAAGTGGCACTGCAACTGAATTGGGCAATTGCCATACAGTTGAATGTGGCCACATGAGTGATACTGATACTGCGTTTAGCGAGAGCCAGATAGCAGAAAGTGGGCATTTGGGGGAGACCGCAATCAAGTTGAGAGATGGTGAAACAGCAGAATCTTGCCATCTTAGTAGTAATAATATTGAGTTGGGAGAGAATCAAGAATTGAAAGAATCTAGGGAGAACCGACCTGCAGAAAATGGCCACATGGGTGAGACTACAACCGACTTGAGTGAGGGCCAAAGAGCAGAATGTGGCAATTCAAGTGAAAGTGGCATGGACTTGAAAGTGAGCCAGGTTGAGATTGACTTTAGGGAGAGGCAAACAGCAGAAAATGAACACTCTAATGAAACTGCAACAAATCTAGTGATGATCAACCAGAAAGATGTGGCCATCTGAGATGTTCGGGCGCGGTATCGAGTGTTGTTTACCCTCTTGGTTGATACTGAGATTCGACCTAAGGAGAACCAAAGGGGAGATAATGACTGCCAGCCTCACCATGATTTGGCATTGCAATGTTGCTTGATGAGATTGCTTCAAGTGTAAGAAAATTTTCTGGCTGTTACTCGAATTGTAGGAAGATAGGTACAACCCTCCCGTATACTCATTATTAATAATCGTTAAATGTTTTTAGTGACTTTTATTTAGTGACGCTAAAAAAAGTACTTTTAAAAGTGTTGCTGAAAGTTTTAGCTGAGCTGTCACTGATTATATCTAGCGACCATTAATTATCGTTGTATAAGGATTTGTAGCTCTCTTACTACAATTAGGGTAGCAACAAAAAATTATCCCAGGTGTAAACCTTGGGTTATCGCTAGAAATATGGTTAACATTATGACTCTCGTTAGATAACCAGGGGCGGAACCATAATTTTTTTTCAGAGAGTGCAAAAATTATATCGAATTCACCAAAAAAATGTATTAGTAAATTAAGAATTAGCAAGCAAATTAACCAAACATATTTTTTAAATCTTTATATAATTACTGAAATTAAACTAAAATTTAAGAACTTACCTCACAGTCAGTAGTGCAGAGAAACAATAGTAAGTACTGAGTAGTCTCAGTCCGTCCTTCTAGTTCCAGATCTGGTTGGATCGTTAGAGAGAGTCACAGTCTTATGGTCGTCGCCTCGTCGGTCAGCATCTCGGTGGCCGGTGCTGGAAGAGGTCGTCTTCGTCCGTCAGTCCGTCACCGTCGTCAAGCTGTCAAGGTCGCGGTCAGAGGGAGTCGGAGTGAGTCGGTCATCGTCACGCCGATCACGGTCCAGATCTGGTCACAGCCCACAGGCTCACCGTCGCGGTCGTCGGTCGGAGACTCGAAGCAAGTATGAGTCACCAGTTGGCGGTCACGGCTTGTGCCTCAGTCCTCACTGGTCACGGTCCTCACGGTCAGAGAGAGAGAGAGAGAGAGAGAGATGACTGTCTCAGGGGACGGGGTCTCGAGGACGGCGGTGCAATTCCCAGGAATTGTCTACATGGGCGGAACTACATTAGGACTAGCCCTCCTTAGTCCTAATGTAGTTCCACCGATTTAGACAACTCTAGTTATTGTTTCTTTTGCTACAATTTGATAGACACACATCACCACTGCATAACAGTAGCTTCTATAGCGGCAAACTTGTTTGCGCTCAATGGTGAACTCACAATCAATTTGCAGGAAAACGCTACAAATATTTTAAAGCATGAGTTCTTTTTTGTTTCTCTCTGAAGAGTTTTTCTAAAATATTTAGAAGAATGAAAACTGTGATCGTAAATGTAAGTCCTATATTATAAATGTTCTCAAATATGTAAGCATCCAACTTTTACGACGGCTTTGATGACCTAATCAATGAATGCTTTTAATACGAAGAGAAAGACTACATTAGTCTTCCTAAGAAGGAAGAAGAAAAATGATTTGATTGATGGTGAAAATTGTTTTTATACATTGAGTCTTGCACCTAATATTTGTATTATATATTGAATGTAGAAATAATTACCACATAAAAGATAAACTACCTAATAGAAAATATTTACCACTTAGAAGATAACTACCAAATCTGACTAGATATATTTGAATTTGGTTGTCATCTTCTATGCTTTCCAAACCTCTAATCTCATTTTCTTAAATTTTTACAATTTAAAATTAAGCTAAATAGGTGTTAAATTTTCATTGATCACAAAATAACGGCTAACCCATGATCACCGCCATGATCTCCCTTTCTCCACTCCATTATTACTTCCCTCCTCGTGTATAGCACGGGGCTTTACCTAGTTAAAAATAACTTCTTTTAACAAATAGATAAATATCCTTTAGAAAATGCGAACATATTTAACTTGAGTTAGTTTCTTCACATGAAAAAATAACTTTCAAATTTGCATCCATCATCATCTCCTTTTCGCAAATAATAATTCGAAACCTTAGAGCCATTTAGTTGCAATTAGTTAAGGACAAGTCATGATTTTTTAGTGGCTATCTATAGTGTTTAAGTCAATGACATGCTGATTGAGAATTTATTTTTTGGTGCCAATATTGCCCTGCTAACTTAAACAAATGAATATTTAGAAGTTATGAAGAAACAATTCTTATAAAAAAAATCAAAGAAATTCTCCTCCAGAAAATAGTGACCACTAGGAGCACAATCTATACTGCAGTTTGACACTTAACTTTCAGAAGTGCCACAAGTTAATTAAGTCATTTTTCTTAATCCACTTATTCTAACTCCTTCTAACATGAAAGTGGAAGAAACATATTCCCAATTGATTAACAATTGCACGTCTACTAGTTTTTTATGCGACCTACACATCCAATGTAAGAACTGGCTTCCCATCTTGAAGATGGAGTGATATTAAAAATTGTTGCACTTTAGAGGCATTTACAATACCAAAATTCTCAAATTTGCAAATATCGAAGTACTTGACTGTAATTTCAGAGTACCCATCATTTACATCTTTCATTGAACAAGCTTCTATCCTCGATGAAAGCGGCTCCTCTATGCATTTAGCCATAGAAAGGCTACAAATTTTTTATCACTATTGACATTATTTGTAACCATTACTAGAATTGCATTCTCAACTTACGACAATAAGGGGCTGTTGCATGCTCTTGATAGTAAACGAGACGCAATCTTGTCAAGCAGTCGTATTACCGTTTACACTTTTTTCGAACAAAGGTTATATCATCCAAGTATTTTGCCATATTTGGCACAACATCAAGTTTACGTGAATTACTTGTACTTTTTTTTGTTCAAGTTTTAGCCAATAATTTTAATGAATTCAAACAATTTTTGCATAACACACGTTCTTTACACATCTCTTTATGGTTTGCAATATGAAATTATATATAAAATCTGAATGACATTTCCAAACACTTTGAATTACATTGTTTATCCAGGCACAACCAATTTGCAGGCAATTGTTGATTCAACGCGTGTGTTCTTTTTTGCCTTTATCTCAGGACTTCTTCTAAAGTGTTCGGAATTGGAAGAATAGAAATTATAATCGATAAGGTAGAATGTAGATTATAAGTGTACTCAAATATGAGAGCATCCATCTTCTCATAA
This sequence comes from Escallonia rubra, assembly GCA_033065855.1. Taxonomy (NCBI): domain Eukaryota; kingdom Viridiplantae; phylum Streptophyta; class Magnoliopsida; order Escalloniales; family Escalloniaceae; genus Escallonia; species Escallonia rubra. The sequence continues at coordinate 36,711 of JAVXUO010000921.1, read as the reverse complement.
GACTTTGATAAACTAATCTATGAAGGCTCTAAAGACTACATTATTCTTCGTAAGAAAGAAGAAGAAAAATGAGGTCGTTGATGATGAAGATTGTTGTCATACATTGAGTCTTGCATCTAACATTTATCAGACAAACTAATTTAAAAAATAAATATAATATGAAAAATAAACTACCCAACTGAAAATAACTACCAATTAGAAGATAATTTCTCCTAACTTCTCCTAACAAGTCGGAAACTATCCTTTGAAAAATACGAACACATTTAACTTGAGTTAGTTTCTTATACGAGATAGTAACTTTTAAATTTGCATCTATCATCGCCTCCTTTTTGCAAATAATAATATGAACCTTAGAGCCGTTTAGTGGCAAGTAGCTAAGAACAGGTCATTAACTTTTAGTAGCTATTGATAATGTTTAAGCCAATGAATTATCAATTGAGAATTTAGTTTCTGGTGTCAACAAAGCTATAGTGTCAAAACTTTCTGACACAAAAAGTGGAAAAGAAAAGATTGGGTTGGAGTGATTTTTCGATAATCCAATCTATTGACAAACCTAATTCCAATGTTAGTTGTACTCTACTTCCATCACTAAACGTTTTTCGTGACGCTACTTCACACATTTTGGTCCTTTAAAACAAAAAAATAGAGTCAAAAGTACAACGCAAACATAATTTCCTCCCCATAACGAGTACCCAAAGAAAATTGTAACAGATAGTAGTAACTCAAATGAAAAACTTCCTCAATCGAAAGATTGAAAATAAACAGACTGTATTTGCCCAAAATCATTTACCAAAAACACCCCTAAAGCAAGTACCAACTATTGAACTTACTCCATGACAATCAGCCTCCACCAGAAATAGAAACTGATGATTAGGAGAGCCCATATCTTGAGCAAAAATGGTAGGAGTAGCAAGAAAGCAAAAATGGCTACATGACCACTGAGATTGAGATCATGGCTAAAACAAAAATCTGGACGATCTATCACGGCCAGAAAACGATGTTGAACCGAAGAACCCAAAATTAAAATTATACCGTGATGTTGTATCCCATCAACTGACTGTGCGGTTGTATTCGACGAAATTACCTCTGATAAGGATGACAAAAACTAAAATAATTCCGATCAAAAAAGTCAAAAAACGGTGGGAAACAGTCTAATTGTGAAATTATTGGGCAAATTCGTTGTGTACAAGGCATTAAATACTCGTCTAAGAAATTTAAGGAGCCTCTAAGGGAGCTACGACCTAATTGATCTGGACGAAAGATATTTCCTCGTACTTTTCCAAAGATTTGCATTATGTTAGAAGTGGACGGCCATCTTATTGTTTGCAAATGGGTGCCAGACTTCAAACCGTCAGAAGCTACAAATATTAAAACAGCATCTGGATTCAGTTCGCCGAGCTTCTTATCTAATATTACGATGGGAAGGTGCTTCTAAAATTTGCCAAAAAATTTGGCAATCCCTAAAAATTTAGTTCAACACAACAAGATCCTTCAAGGGGGAACCACGCAAGGATCTGTGTGGGAAATGGATTTGGCAGAGCCCTTTATCCCTGCGTACAAACTTGGAAGGATTAAATAAACATAAAATCTCGTACTTTGGACCCAGTGAAAGGCGGAATATTTGATCCGGAATTCTTTGTATGAAGCACGCCGGGCTTTTTTTTTTGTTTTTTGTTCTCACTACCCCACGCTTCCAGTTATGTGCTTCACGTACCATTTGACGGTGAGACTTTCATTTTATATGGATGTTGTTACATTTTTAGTGCAAAAGGGCAATTCATATTAAGATCCTTGTTGAATTGCACCCGAAGTTCAAGGTTATAAATTGAGGTCTCAGGGTAACAAAGGAAGTGATAATCTTTCAACCTTATTAGCCTCAAAAGCCCTAAATACCAATCTCCCCATTCATCATAGACCTAATCTTCAAAGAGCTTTAACTTGTTCACACATTAACTGATTTAGACAAAAGCAAAAGCCTTAATTGAGTGATTTTAAAGAGCTAAAACTTTGTAGAAGAAGTCAAATTCATCAGAAGTCGTATTCAGAGCCAAAACATTGATATTTTAATCAACAAGGACCTTTTGTAGGTTTTCTCTGCCAAATCAATCCTTGCACGATGCAACCAGGCAATCCTGACTGAAGGTAAAGTTCTCTACATTTATCTTTTTTTTTTTTCCGTGTAAGGTAGATTAAAATAAGGGATAATATCACTTATATCCCTTAGCTTAGGGGTAAATTACAGCCGATGACACATGTTTCCGTTTATATCAGTTATGTCCGTTGACCAGACGGACTACAGATGGTGTTAAATTTTCATGTAAAATGACAAAATCGCCCTCTAGAACAAACCACTTCTCTCTCTTTCTTCCCCTTATCTTTTTCTATTCCTTCTCAAACTGATTGAACCACCACTGTCATTCACCTTCTACCATCATCTCAAACCCATTTCCACATTAAATAACCATGACCAACACCATATATGGATTAAATCTGTTACACCCTCAACCCAGGTGACATCACCGTGCTGAGTTATTAACCATAATCACATCCAAAACCCTGTACTGAATACAGAGCAACTACATCCTCATACTCATACATCATTAATAGACACTCCAAAATGCGTCCTTACAAAAAACATTTCTTACAAATATACATCATACTGCAGCGGAAGACCTTCAAGTCTTTAAACAACATGAATGGTTACAACCTAATATACGATTGTAGTCATGAGACTCTTATCAACCTATCTCCCAACTCATTTTTTATTCCACAATTCCTAGTTGTTCTTACATCACACAACTGATCCCCTTGCTCAACTTTTCTAGCTTGTATCATTTTCCTTTCTAAAAGGTTCTTCTTGATCAACCTTATAACCTGCACAATACAACATAAGGAATTAGCGCAAATTGCCTCAGTAAAGACAACACGAGGAGTATTGTGTACAAATGATGCAAGAGACTCGGAGGAATAATAATCATCTCAAAGATATAAATGAATCAAGAGTTTCAATAAATTTTTGAAATCAGCATAATTGTCAAACGATAATTTTTCTTTCGTTAGACTGAGCGGCTTTAAGGCCCAACAGAACAGCATTACTGTCACCTCCTCATGGACTGGACTGACTGACCGACTGTGCAAGTGAATCCGAAATCCAAGGTCATAAAGCTAAACATCATTGAAATACAAATCATTAAAATCATCAACATAAAAAAAAATCAAATGCAATGCACATGGACACGACGGACATGACTCGACCAGACACGACAGACTCTGCTCGGGCAACATTCATCCTCTTTGGCCCGTGATCATAATTCATAGGCCATCCTCCTCATATTGATGTCCCATTTTACGGGATGTTCATCTCAGTCTCAAGTAAATAGAAGAGACACTGTCAACAAGCAGGGAATTCATTTAGAGTGCTTTCCCTAACCATGTTACAGCCAAGCAACAAGACTTCATCAATGGGGCGGACTAAGGGAAAATTTATTCCACCTTATGTCCTCAACAACACAGCTCAACAAGGAATACCGGATTAGAAGATCAACCGGTATTCAGACCTAACAACAAGAGTACAACGTAACATCATCAACATGGCGGACTTGGGAGAAGTTTGCCGCAATCCCTCAACAGCGTTCTTACATAAGAGAAATGTCGGTTATCAATAAGTGCCGACATTTCACAACAACAACGCAACAATCTCTACAGTATCATCATCAATGATAGGGCGGACTCGGGAGAAGTTTGCCACAAGTCCTCAATGGTGCTCTCAAAGAGAAGAGATACCAGCTATCAATGACTGCCGATATCTCACAACAACCACGCAATAATCCCTTCGCAAAATCATCATCAATTTCAAGTATGCTAGTCGAATCGAATCATAGCATACTAGGACACACATTATCCTCGCTAAATTACATCAAAAGGGCGGACTAAGGAAATTTATTTTACCCTAAGTCCTCAACAACACAGTTCAAATATGCATATACCGATCACAATGACTACCGGTGTCCAATCACAACGACAAGAATTCAACAACACGTCATCAACATGGCATGCTAATCGAACAATGAATTAGCATATCAGAACCGCATTGTCCTTACCTGATTGGTTTATAGCCGAAGAAACTCAATCTCTGATCGCAACGAGCTGCATCACCTAGTCAAATCATACCCTATTCGTTAGTCATCATTCAACATATATGCACTCATTATTCTACCCTGTCCCATTGAATCGTTTATAGCGTCTTATGACCGCTAGTTAACCCGATCCAATAACTGGATCCTTAACCTAGTCTTATCGACGTATTAGCGATAACAACCTCCCCTCATTTTAGACGTATTAACGTCATTCCTCACCTTCCACCATTCTGGAAGTTTAATAATGCGCGTTCCCAAAAATTTGGCGTCAACTTGGCAAATTACCAAAATACTCCCTGATGACCACTACACTACCAACAACCCCAAAACCGCTTTAAACTACTTTTTAGATGTACTACATCATTTATAGACCAGCTAGTCCCTCAGAAAATTTTAAAGGAAAAAAATTACCAAAACACCCCCAACTCATATAAAATTATCAAAATACCCCATGGCGGCCATCGCTCCAACAAACAGCTCTGAACTACTTTATAACAACATTTCAGATGTCTTATACTCCTTCCCGAACTAAAAGTCATTCGAAAATTTTTATAGAAAAAATTACCAAAATACCCCTCGTTGAGCGGCAATTTACCGAAATGCCCCCGGGGGTTCACTATCATCCCAACGCCCCAAATCAGCTTCAAAATAACCTTTCAGGTATTTTACAACCCTTCTGGGACTAAAAAGTCCTTTGAAAATTTTTACCGAGAAAATTACCAAAATGCCCCTTTTGGGTAGCAAATTACTAAAATGCCCCTGAGGGTTCCTGGCATTAGAAAAATATCAAAACTACTTTAAAGTGCTATTTTAAGCCTCCTTAAGTGATTCTCGAGCTAAAAAGTTTTTAGAAAATGTTTCGCCAAAAAATCCCAAACCGGTGTCCGGATCGAACGCTTAAAGCCTGTTCGGCCAAAAATAGCAAACAACTTCAGAATGACTCGAAATCTTAGGAAATGGAACTTCTCAACATCCTATGGTTCTCATAAAAGTTTCGCACAAAACCGAGCTAGTTTGTTATTTTAAATTTCACCGTAAAGTTCCAGACTTCCCGCAGCCACTCACCCCCTTCCCGACCTCGGAAAAATATGAACTTTTTCCACGACACAGGTCTTCTAAAAATAACTAGGGTCTCTTTTTCATACTTTGGCTAAATCTATCCTGAGATATTTTTAACAATTCGATCAAACGTCTGAATTAACCCTACCACTTTTAGTGACTATTACAGTCACTATTCATGTATAAATGAATCAAACCCACACTATTCACGCACTTGCACTTCATCTTCTTCCTCACTGCCGAGCTTCTCAACTTCGCGGCCATGGGATTCAACCTCTTTTCTCTTACTAATTTCTTTGTAAACACACACAAAAACACTACCTACACCCTCCCCACCTCCCACGCTACCTTCCCCCTCCCTTTTCCTCCATCACCATGCCCCCTGCACTCACACGGAAGTAGCACCAGTTGCTGCCTTCTTCCTTTTCCTCTCCCTTTCCCCTTTCAAGCTCCCGCAAGGCACTAGCCCCCTCACCGTGCGCCCCATCAACACACAGAGCACCCTAGCCATGCACTCACACACACGAAACGCACGCACAGCAGCGCTGTGCTGCTGTTCTTCGCATGTGCACACACAGCTGGGCACACACACATCACCCACGCACACAACATACTATGAACCTGCTATGGATGCGCACCAATATACAATAAACATAAAATCAATATAGGAATAAAGGATTTACCTCATTTTTCATTTTGATTCATTCATTCATTTTTTTATTTTATTTTTTGGTTTCCTGTTCTTTCCTTCTTCCTATTTTCCCCTCATTTTCTCTCTTTTCTTCTCTTTTTCTTCCTTTGTTTCTCTCTTCTGCCGAGTGTTCTTCTCCTTCTTTCTTTTCCTTTTTTTTTTGTTTCTAGTCCCACTCCCACATAACCCCATACTTTATCTTTTAAATTAATGAGTCACCTCTCTACAAGCATGAGGTGCTAACTTATTATTCTTTGGGAAAATTAGGAAAAAGTGGGTTTTTGGGTAAAATATTTGGGGATGGTGGTTTTGTTTTGAAAACTTGTGAAAAAGTGGGGTATATTTTGAAAATCTCTGAAAGAGGGGGTTAATTGGAAAAAAATGGGTTTTTTGAAACCATATCTTTTCCCATCCCCAAAACACCCCTCCCCCTGTTTGTCCCACATCAGACTTTTGGATTGATATTCTCAGCATTTTCTTTCTTCTCTTTCCAGCCAAACTCTCTGGCTCCCTCTCTCTCCATTTCCATCTGCCAACGACTCCTCAACGCCGTCCACTTTCTGGCGACGACACGGCGACGGCGCATCCACCTTCCGGCGACGCGATCTACATCCCTCTCTCCAAACCAAGTGTCTATATCTCTCTCTCTCTCTCTCTTTCCCCGATTCCATCTGCCGGCGGCGACGACACCTCCACCTTCCGACAACGACGATCCATGGGTTTCAAAATCGATCTATAGTCGTCGATGACGACACCCTTTCTCTTCATGGGTGCTGAAATCGATCCATTGGCAGCGTCGACTCCCTCTCTCTCCTCCAAACCGAACCTTCCGGCGACGACATAGCTGGACAGCACCTTACGGCTGCATCACCTCCACCTTGATCACGCAAGTTTGGATTGTGCTGTCTATTTGTGGATTGCTTGGGTAAGCTATATTGTAACCTATCTGTTTTGAAGTTCATTAATCTGGCTGAACTTATTCCAGAACAATCAAGGGTAACAGAGGATGGAATGTACAGAGCCATCGATATTTTTCTGAAGGTGAGTCCTCTTATTGTGCATCTCTATTTTGGTTCTGAATATCTGATTTTAAACGCGTAGAGAAACTGTCATGTTTGGTGTTGTTCGTATGGTATGCTTATCTGAACCACCAGTTTGATTAATATAGAAAATCGTGATTTCATACTCCGTCTACCCTTCCTGCCTGACTTGTACAGTTCAGACCACTATTCTTTGTCTAAGAGATAACATATTCTTACTTCTTAAAACGACTTCATTGGTAATTTAAGTAGTTCCTTAGATCTGATCATGTAACTTGATCATTCAATGTAATAATCTTAAGGCATCTTGCCATTGATTTTTTAACCGCATACTGTTTTGAATATCAATTACTTCAACAAAATGCTAAATATCCATGTTTTATTGCTATTCTCCTCAAAACATAGCTGAATGAATGAGACACTTATATGCCACTCTAGAGTAACATCATTCAGAAAAATCCTTTTCTGATTAATCTTGCGTTCTCTATAACAGGCTCATCCTGCTTTAAGTGACATGGAGAGGAAGAAAGTTTGCTTTGTGTTGTCTGTGAAGCTTCTATATTTGGTTCTTATGAATGACCATTAAGATTAGTGCAATTCATTTATTGTTTTCTACCATCAGAATCCCTTGTTAGGTGAATAATCCATCTTTGTTGAGTTAATTATCTTCTGCTCTGCACATTGATTTATGGAGGCTCAAAATTTTCGTTCCTATAATGTTCTTGGCATTTGCCATCCTGGTTCTAGTTAACTGGACAACGGTGAACAGACTTACAGCACCATTGATAAGCTTTCGATTTTTAACATTCCACCCAAATCACACAGGTCAACAACCTTGTTTTGCTACCGATCTTCATAGCGTTCTACCTCATTTTCTTTCATCTACATCGGTAGTGTAACTAGCCTTTAATCCACTTAGTGTTGCCATTGTGAGTAATTCGATTATTTTGACATTTGTACATTCGTTCCTATAATGTTCTTGGCATGTGCTTGTTGAAATTAAAGTGCCTGTCATAGTTGTTTTGGCGATATACATCTACTTAAGGGTGATGCTATCGACACTTGAATAGTTTAATGTAAGGAAAAAGTATCGAAATTAGAGTGCTGCAACCAATTATAGAAATAAGAAATTGCAATATTAGCATTTTTAGGTGGGATACTACATCCTTCAGAGTACGACAGTTCATACCGTAAGACTAATAGTTAATTGGCTGATTGATGAGTAGAAATATTGGCAGCATCAATGTGGTATTGTATTGAAATAGCCACAGCAATTAAGGACTATCTTTTTCACAAGGTATTATTATTTAGGTTCAAGTGATCACTAAAGTACACTACAAGAAAAAGGGTCTTTAGCGACCGCATTTAGCGACCGCCACAAAATGCGGTCGCTAAAGCATAATTTAGCGACCGTATTAGCGACCGCATTTTGTGGCGGTCGCTAAAGCATAATTTAGCGACCGTATTAGCGACCGCATTGGCGGTCGCTAAAGCATAATTTAGCGACCGCATTTTGCGACCGCGTTTTATGCGGTCGCTAAATTATTAATTAGCGACCTCTTTTGCGACCGCGTATTTAAGCGGTCGCTAAATAAATAATAACATGGCGCGGTCAAACTAAAAAATTAGGCGGGTGAGTTTAGCGACCGCGCGTAGTGTTATTTAGCAACCACACCCATCGGTCGCTAAATGGGGGTATAAAATCCCCAATTGCAGCCCTAATTACTCTCTTTCTTTTCCCTCCGGACAAACTGCCTCCGTCAAGCTCAAGCCACGCCGATTCTCCCACCACCGTGCAGTAGCCACCGTAGACACCTCCTCGCCGCGAACCCGCCGGCAAGATCTCCACGCCAGGAAGTTGCCCACGCCACCACTGCACGCCACCAAGCCTTCGATCTGAAATATCTCTGCTGGAGTCAAAGGTTTGGGCACACTAGATTTTTTCTATGTACTGGTAAACTGTTCCTTTCTTGCTTCTTGGAGGTACTAAGGATGATGGTGGCAGCGATGGTGGCCGTTGGGTTGTAACAGCGTTGGTGGGTGGCATAATGGTGGTGGTGGGGGTGGATATGGTGGGAATGGGTATGGTGGTGGTTTTACGAAACGTGTTTTTTCATTCAAATTGGGAAACTTGAAGTAAGATTTGAAAACCAAATTGATGTCAAATGGCACCAAAGTAACAAATTTCTGGCGCTATATCCATTTCTAGAAGATTGAGCTTGTAAAAGTAGTTTTTAAGCAATTTGACCATTTTGTTTTGGATGTCCTTTTGGATTATAGTTACGAATGAAGTTCCAATGTTTATATTTGTCTCTCTGCAGCTTGGGCATGGTGATTATTCACCCTCTACGAGGCGAAGCAAACAATAGAAGCTTTACAAACTGAGTTACAAAAGACTAGTGAGAAGTTACAAGCTGTTGAAGAATTAAAAAAGCAGTCAGGTATTTGTGATTAATGTTTAAACAGTGGTGTCTATCTCTTCGCGTTTGCGTTCCCATTTGGTAGCCAATTTTTTGGAAAAATGCATTCTTTCTTGTTACTGTAGTCGGGTTATTGCGTTTTTCCTTGAAGTACTAAGTACTAGTCAAAGCAAGATGCAGGAATTTTCCTCGATAGTTGTTTAGTACTTACAGTACTAGTCTTAGAAATGAGTTACTATGCTCAAATGAATTGTGCAATCTATGAAAGACCTTAAGCTATTACGACAGCACCAAGAATTGACTCCATGATCGAGAAATCTTGATAAACTTGAAAACAGAGACCTTGCATTTTCTTTTTATGCTAATTGCAGTACTTAGTGGTACTCATATCGTTTTGTCTTTATTTGGATGATAGTCAAAAGAGATTATTACTATGATCCTGGTTTCAGAGACTCTGAGATCAGTGTTTCTCTTTATGGATTAATCTACTGAAAATGTGAGGTTCACTTTTTATCTGAAACATTGGCCTTTAATTTTTAGAATATATTTTATCTGCGGATGCAGTTTGCTTTAATGGATAGGATTGGTTATTAAGTTTAATTAACCACATGTAGCCCTATTCAAAACACACAAGTCTGAAGCGCCACGGAAATAGTCACCGAGGCTAGCAACCTTCTTTCTGAAAGAGCTGGTGCGATAGGCTGAGGGCCGTAAAGATCCTTCCTTAGAAAGTTGACATGTGCCAGCCAAGTTGACATCTTGTTACGGGTTCAAAGTTGAAACTTGTTGGACGATCACAGCCATCAAGGTTTTTTTCAGTCTCTTGCACTCCTTATCCTCCAGTAGAATACTTTAATTCATTGACAATGTTTTTTACATTTACGCACGACTGATTCTCCATGTGACCTTGCAATTGTGGTGATGCTGGGCATTTATTGTTTCAACTGATGATAAAAATAAGACATCCCTAATTGTACTCTTTCCAAGTTCCAGTAAGCGTATGGCAGTATGACTTTATGAATAACTCGTTGTACTAGGCTTGTTGGCTATCATAACTTGGTGCACCTTCGATTTTGAATCTGGTCAAATGGATGGATCAACCCTTCATGATATGTTTGCCGTAGACCGAGTGAATGTATTAGTCCCAGATAGATCCATGTAGATGTCAGTTGAGGTGCCCCTCACACATGTATATTATAGTAGGATTTAAGGACTGAATCCGCCTCGCACACACATATAGTAGGATTTTGATGCGAGAGTACCGGCTTTTACCCTTGTAAAAGATGTATATAAATCCACATCAGATTCCAGTAGCTTTCAAGGTAGATTTAGTCCAATCCTTTTTACTTTTATTAATGTTGAAAATTTGCATACAATGTAAAATACACAAGAATTAAATCGCATGATTCACCAAAAACAAAATGTGCACTAGTGTTTGAGTGTTTGCGATTGGAGCTATCTCGTGCACATCACATACTAACGTTTGGCCTATAAAAAAGAAGAAAAATGATACTGGATTAATTTATTAGGTAAGCATGCAATATGTGTAAAGCATGCAGTCTATATCTTATGTTTTGCGTTGTAGTTTCTTTGTTCTTATGGATATGTTGGATGAATGCTATGTTTTGCTTTACATTTTGTTAGTTGTTTTTAGAATGTCTCGTAATTTCAAGACAACACAGTATTTCAGATGGTTGTTACTAGTGCATGTTGGATTAGCTGTCTTAGGATTTTAAAAAGCATACTTGTTCGTTTGACAATTTTTAAAAGCATACTTGTTCATTTGAGAATTGAGATTGTTGAAGGAGGATGGGACCTAATTGGATTGAAATATTGGATACGTGCATTTTGAACAGCTTTTTTCCCATTTGAGCATTGATTATTTGATTTTTAATTTTAGGTTGTTAATTATGCATTGAGCATTTGTATGGCTTTGTGCAGGGCAATACCGATGATCTCAGTGCCGGTGACCCCCGGGGGCGATGAAGATGTTGTTGGATCAAACGTGCCTTCATCATCGAGGAATGAAGAAGATGATGACGGGGCTGGTTGTTCTACCGACGAGTGATTTAGATAGGGGTTTGGATCAAACGTGCCTTCAAGGCTTGTTTAAAGCTGATTTGCTTGCAGTTTTGGTTGGAGAGATACAAGAATGTTTTTTGCATAAAGTAAGGATTGGACAGCTTTTTTCAGCTAGTTAGCCTAACAACAGATGGCGTGTGAGAAGTTGGGACACCCTGGCCTAACAACATCATTTATCGAAGATTATGCACTGCTTTAGGGATTAATGAGGGAATAATGTCTCAAGGAAGTTGAATTTTTGTGTACTTGGCTGTATAGTTTTGATTATTAGTTGTGGATGATGATGTACAAAGAGTTAGGATTTTTAATAATACATCAGGACATCAGGTTTGATTGAAGCTTTTAGCTATTCCGTAAGCTTTGTCAAGTTCATTTTTACTTGAAATTATTAGTTGGTATTTTTGAAATGGTACTGTCCATGAAGTTTATTCTAAACTACTACTTACTGCTTATCCCATTTGGGGTGAAAGGAATACTGAACAATAATTGCTTCAAGTTCTCTCTGACTAGTTGCCATACATTTATCTGTGTACTGTTCAAGATTATGTACAACATGTGATGGAATACTTGAAGAATAGGAACTGTCCAAGAACAATGCATTTATCATATTTAGGCATGCAATAACTTCATAACCGTTAACAGCAAAATATTTATCCATAGTTTAGGCATGCAAGAGTTTCAAAATAGGAAATGCTACGTCGGTCCTCTCATGAGCCATTTTCATTTGAAAATATAGCTTTCAAGTGACGTTGAGACTTGACTTGAAAGCACGTTGAAGTCGCCAAATACTCTTTCGTCGTTCGATTGGATACGACGATTGTACTAAGCGAACTGCACCACTGCATTTGTCTGTTATTTTCAAGCATTTGCTCATGTACTACTCTTGTGGCTACACATGGGATTATCGTCATTACTAGGGTCTGTTATAGCACCTATGTAGCTTCTCATCCATTCAAAACTTTACGTAGCTTGCATCTAGCTCTATACTGTGCTCCCCATTTTCCAACTTATGTTCACCTTACGTGATGATTCTTGTCAATCTGTGTTACTATTCGTCTATGTTACCACGTTTGGAGTTTTTAAGAACCCGTTAAAATTATATTTAACGGGTTGACAATAAACATTCCTATGCTTGTAAGCCAGTTACTGGAACAACGTTATTTGCATGGCGCCATATTCATCGCATCATTATTGTTTTACTAATACCGTATTTACTAATAGTTAACGTGTCGTCATATTATTGTTCTCTTCAAAATTTTCACTCTTATAAGTAGTAGGATCAAACGACACTCAATTGATTGGTATAAACAAACTACTTACACGTATGGCGCAAGGTGCTCCACCTGTGCACGGTGTGATATGTCTGGAAGCTTGTATTCATTCGCGAAACGGGCAGAGCGCGTCAATTATTGGGTTTTATCCATTCCTTCTTGGTGTGAACGGATCTCGCAATCGATGTGGTATTGTGGCTAACCATTTGCGATTGAAACCTACCTTTGGGGTACCGGGACATAAGCTCTTCCCCTATAAAAAATTATGTTTACTTTTCGTATGCACATGGCAGGCCACAATACCACATATATTGTGAGATCCGTCCATGCGAGGAAGGAATGGGTAAGTCCCAAAAAGTGAGGCGCTATGCCCGGTCCGCGAACAAATACAAGCTTCCAGACATAGCACATTGTGCACAAGTGGAGCACCTTACGGGATAGTCAGGTCATTTGCGCTTGCGCAAAAAGGTCGTACACGTTTTAGGTGACACATGAACAACAAGGAAGCGGAAGTGTAGGCGCAAACGGATCGTGGTGGCACCAGTCGATTTGTGCGAAAACAACAGTCGGTTTCTGCGAAAACACCAGTCGGTTTCTGCAAAAACACCAGTTGGTTTCTGCAAATGTGCTCGTCGGATTGTGCGGATGCGCAAGTCAATTTATGCAAAACTTAGCATATGGTGCCCGGGCCCCGCAAGAAAAACGATCTCGGCGGGATCACTACATATGTGGGATGCCCTTGCGGGCCCCGTTTCATCGTGGTTGTTTCGGCCATGAGGAGTCCGATGCGGGGTGATTGATGTGTTTAGCGTGAATTTTCTAAGGAAGCGGAAGTGTAGACGCAAACGGATCGTGGTGGCACCAGTCGGTTTCTGCGAAACCACCAGTCGGTTTCTGCAAAAACACCAGTCGGTTTCTGCAAATGTGCTAGTCGGATTGTGCGGATGCGCAAGTCAATTTATGCAAAACTTAGCATATGGTGCCCGGGCTCCGCAAGAAAAACGATCTCGGCGGGACCACTACATATGTGGGATGCCCTTGTGGGCCCCACGCAAACACATTGCCCTTGCACCTCTCGTGTTCACTGAGGGCTGTCAGTGTCCCCCGCTAGTATGCGAACTCGGTTTTATGAAATTACGTAACCTCTCCGCTAGTATGCGAACTCGGTTTATATCTTTTTCCTCTCCGCTAGGGCGCATTTTATCGGCCCGGACCCTCGTTCGCGCACAGGGAAAGCGCGACGACTTGTATCACCGACAACCTCCACTCATGCAGAGTTTGCATGTCTTGAAGCATGTCTGTGTTCGCAAAATAATTAATCCCCTTGTTCAGAGATTAGGCCTTTAGCGTGCGACTGCTAGAATGGCGATCGCTAAATTAGGCCATTAGTGACTGCTTTTGTTACTGCTGTCATCACTGGTCGCTATACACGCCTGCTATCTCTTGCTATAATATCGAAGAGTGCGTTTACTCCTGGTTGAAGCTTACTTAAATAATTCGTTCACCATTGCGTGTCTTGGACCAACTTAATTGTTACTGTACTATATTTTGAGTAATCTAGGTTAAACATGCATTTTCATAGCGACTGCCATGTGCAGTTACTATTGACTTTAGACTTGTAGCAGCCTCTTGTGTCTGGATTTTCATATCTTGGTTAGGTAAAAGGTGGTTGAAAGTCGCTTCAAGCTTAGTCATCACCTTCACTTTTTTTGTAATTTCGGTAATCCTCTGATAAATACTCAGAGCACGTCGAAAGCAATCCATTTAGTATTTTCGAGTATTGCATGTACTTATTGTTGGCTGATAATTGCACAGGTTCAATTGTCCTTCTATAGGCTGATACGTGGGGTCGCAGATTTATGTATGGATATTACCAGAAATTACCTTTTTTGATAAACGCACATTGGCTGTCTCAATGAGTTTGTTAATTAAATTTTTTTGCTCCATGCAGCGTGGACTTGAGCCTAAAGTTGATGACCGCGCGGGCAAGAGGACGTAAGAGTGAGAAGAAAAGAAGGCTTATGAGGTGCGAGAGTGCCAAGACTTTTCGGCTTACTCCATCTTCTCCGTCTATACTCGCACGAACGAGAAAGGATGGTGATTGCATAGGAAAGAATCCCTTGGTTATTGGTGATGATGATGGTTACGAGTATCATGCAGACGGAACAACTTCATGAGGTCAAACATCGAGTCAATGAAGAAAGCACGACAGATACAGCAGCAAATAAATAAGTTTATGTAGTGTATTGTATTTTTAGTTCCTATTTGTAGTGAAGAGAGTGTTAGGCATCATTCTTTTGGTTGAATAAACTTGCGAGACTTCTACTGTATTTAATTGTACGTGCCGTCATGTGTATGAAATTTGGTGGTGCCATTGCAATAACCGCTTTTTGTTTGATCCGACGAGTTCAGGTTGACAGTGTAATGATTTTTTTTTACTGATTTTACCGAATCAAATGCAGAATTTAGGACTCCAAAAAAAAACAAAAGGATTATTGCCCGCAAAAATTAAATGCTAACAAAAAATCAGTGACCGCTTCTGTAGTCGTTTATCTAGTCAACACGATCTCTCATTCAAAAATAATTAATTGCCACAAGAGATTTAGCGAATACTATTTGGGACTTACTCATGGTTTCTTAGCGTGGGCGGACTTCACAATCTATGTGGTATTGTGCCCCGCCATGTGCATACGAAAAGTAACCTTGGGGTGCTCGGACATAAGCACTTCACCAATCAAAAAATATTAGTATTTTCTTCTGCACAGAAACGACTTGGGCATCGGCACGTACTGACAAGCACCTTCGCGCAAAGTACTGGCGTTTCTGCAGAAAACGACTTGTGTCACATAAACCGTGTACAACCTTGGCGCGCAAGCGCGAACGACATGACTATCCCGCAAGGTGCTCCACTTGTGCACGGTTTGATCATAGTTGAAGCTTGTCTTCATTCGCGCACAGGGAAAGCACGTCACTTTTTGGGATCCTTCGTGGTTTCTTGGCGTGGGCGGATTCCCTCGTTCGCGCACAGGGAAAGCTTCAACCAGGAGTAAACGCACTCTTCGATATTATAGCAAGAGATAGCAGGCGTGTATAGCGACCAGTGATGACAGCAGTAACAAAAGCAGTCACTAATGGCCTAATTTAGCGATCGCCATTCTAGCAGTCGCACGCTAAAGGCCTAATCTCTGAACAAGGGGATTAATTATTTTGCGAACACAGACATGCTTCAAGACATGCAAACTCTGCATGAGTGGAGGTTGTCGGTGATACAAGTCGTCGCGCTTTCCCTGTGCGCGAACGAGGGTCCGGGCCGATAAAATGCGCCCTAGCGGAGAGGAAAAAGATATAAACCGAGTTCGCATACTAGCGGAGAGGTTACGTAATTTCATAAAACCGAGTTCGCATACTAGCGGGGGACACTGACAGCCCTCAGTGAACACGAGAGGTGCAAGGGCAATGTGTTTGCGTGGGGCCCACAAGGGCATCCCACATATGTAGTGGTCCCGCCGAGATCGTTTTTCTTGCGGAGCCCGGGCACCATATGCTAAGTTTTGCATAAATTGACTTGCGCATCCGCACAATCCGACTAGCACATTTGCAGAAACCGACTGGTGTTTTTGCAGAAACCGACTGGTGGTTTCGCAGAAACCGACTGGTGCCACCACGATCCGTTTGCGTCTACACTTCCGCTTCCTTAGAAAATTCACGCTAAACACATCAATCACCCCGCATCGGACTCCTCATGGCCGAAACAACCACGATGAAACGGGGCCCGCAAGGGCATCCCACATATGTAGTGATCCCGCCGAGATCGTTTTTCTTGCGGGGCCCGGGCACCATATGCTAAGTTTTGCATAAATTGACTTGCGCATCCGCACAATCCGACGAGCACATTTGCAGAAACCAACTGGTGTTTTTGCAGAAACCGACTGGTGTTTTCGCAGAAACCGACTGTTGTTTTCGCACAAATCGACTGGTGCCACCACGATCCGTTTGCGCCTACACTTCCGCTTCCTTGTTGTTCATGTGTCACCTAAAACGTGTACGACCTTTTTGCGCAAGCGCAAATGACCTGACTATCCCGTAAGGTGCTCCACTTGTGCACAATGTGCTATGTCTGGAAGCTTGTATTTGTTCGCGGACCGGGCATAGCGCCTCACTTTTTGGGACTTACCCATTCCTTCCTCGCATGGACGGATCTCACAATATATGTGGTATTGTGGCCTGCCATGTGCATACGAAAAGTAAACATAATTTTTTATAGGGGAAGAGCTTATGTCCCGGTACCCCAAAGGTAGGTTTCAATCGCAAATGGTTAGCCACAATACCACATCGATTGCGAGATCCGTTCACACCAAGAAGGAATGGATAAAACCCAATAATTGACGCGCTCTGCCCGTTTCGCGAATGAATACAAGCTTCCAGACATATCACACCGTGCACAGGTGGAGCACCTTGCGCCATACGTGTAAGTAGTTTGTTTATACCAATCAATTGAGTGTCGTTTGATCCTACTACTTATAAGAGTGAAAATTTTGAAGAGAACAATAATATGACGACACGTTAACTATTAGTAAATACGGTATTAGTAAAACAATAATGATGCGATGAATATGGCGCCATGCAAATAACGTTGTTCCAGTAACTGGCTTACAAGCATAGGAATGTTTATTGTCAACCCGTTAAATATAATTTTAACGGGTTCTTAAAAACTCCAAACGTGGTAACATAGACGAATAGTAACACAGATTGACAAGAATCATCACGTAAGGTGAACATAAGTTGGAAAATGGGGAGCACAGTATAGAGCTAGATGCAAGCTACGTAAAGTTTTGAATGGATGAGAAGCTACATAGGTGCTATAACAGACCCTAGTAATGACGATAATCCCATGTGTAGCCACAAGAGTAGTACATGAGCAAATGCTTGAAAATAACAGACAAATGCAGTGGTGCAGTTCGCTTAGTACAATCGTCGTATCCAATCGAACGACGAAAGAGTATTTGGCGACTTCAACGTGCTTTCAAGTCAAGTCTCAACGTCACTTGAAAGCTATATTTTCAAATGAAAATGGCTCATGAGAGGACCGACGTAGCATTTCCTATTTTGAAACTCTTGCATGCCTAAACTATGGATAAATATTTTGCTGTTAACGGTTATGAAGTTATTGCATGCCTAAATATGATAAATGCATTGTTCTTGGACAGTTCCTATTCTTCAAGTATTCCATCACATGTTGTACATAATCTTGAACAGTACACAGATAAATGTATGGCAACTAGTCAGAGAGAACTTGAAGCAATTATTGTTCAGTATTCCTTTCACCCCAAATGGGATAAGCAGTAAGTAGTAGTTTAGAATAAACTTCATGGACAGTACCATTTCAAAAATACCAACTAATAATTTCAAGTAAAAATGAACTTGACAAAGCTTACGGAATAGCTAAAAGCTTCAATCAAACCTGATGTCCTGATGTATTATTAAAAATCCTAACTCTTTGTACATCATCATCCACAACTAATAATCAAAACTATACAGCCAAGTACACAAAAATTCAACTTCCTTGAGACATTATTCCCTCATTAATCCCTAAAGCAGTGCATAATCTTCGATAAATGATGTTGTTAGGCCAGGGTGTCCCAACTTCTCACACGCCATCTGTTGTTAGGCTAACTAGCTGAAAAAAGCTGTCCAATCCTTACTTTATGCAAAAAACATTCTTGTATCTCTCCAACCAAAACTGCAAGCAAATCAGCTTTAAACAAGCCTTGAAGGCACGTTTGATCCAAACCCCTATCTAAATCACTCGTCGGTAGAACAACCAGCCCCGTCATCATCTTCTTCATTCCTCGATGATGAAGGCACGTTTGATCCAACAACATCTTCATCGCCCCCGGGGGTCACCGGCACTGAGATCATCGGTATTGCCCTGCACAAAGCCATACAAATGCTCAATGCATAATTAACAACCTAAAATTAAAAATCAAATAATCAATGCTCAAATGGGAAAAAAGCTGTTCAAAATGCACGTATCCAATATTTCAATCCAATTAGGTCCCATCCTCCTTCAACAATCTCAATTCTCAAATGAACAAGTATGCTTTTAAAAATTGTCAAACGAACAAGTATGCTTTTTAAAATCCTAAGACAGCTAATCCAACATGCACTAGTAACAACCATCTGAAATACTGTGTTGTCTTGAAATTACGAGACATTCTAAAAACAACTAACAAAATGTAAAGCAAAACATAGCATTCATCCAACATATCCATAAGAACAAAGAAACTACAACGCAAAACATAAGATATAGACTGCATGCTTTACACATATTGCATGCTTACCTAATAAATTAATCCAGTATCATTTTTCTTCTTTTTTATAGGCCAAACGTTAGTATGTGATGTGCACGAGATAGCTCCAATCGCAAACACTCAAACACTAGTGCACATTTTGTTTTTGGTGAATCATGCGATTTAATTCTTGTGTATTTTACATTGTATGCAAATTTTCAACATTAATAAAAGTAAAAAGGATTGGACTAAATCTACCTTGAAAGCTACTGGAATCTGATGTGGATTTATATACATCTTTTACAAGGGTAAAAGCCGGTACTCTCGCATCAAAATCCTACTATATGTGTGTGCGAGGCGGATTCAGTCCTTAAATCCTACTATAATATACATGTGTGAGGGGCACCTCAACTGACATCTACATGGATCTATCTGGGACTAATACATTCACTCGGTCTACGGCAAACATATCATGAAGGGTTGATCCATCCATTTGACCAGATTCAAAATCGAAGGTGCACCAAGTTATGATAGCCAACAAGCCTAGTACAACGAGTTATTCATAAAGTCATACTGCCATACGCTTACTGGAACTTGGAAAGAGTACAATTAGGGATGTCTTATTTTTATCATCAGTTGAAACAATAAATGCCCAGCATCACCACAATTGCAAGGTCACATGGAGAATCAGTCGTGCGTAAATGTAAAAAACATTGTCAATGAATTAAAGTATTCTACTGGAGGATAAGGAGTGCAAGAGACTGAAAAAAACCTTGATGGCTGTGATCGTCCAACAAGTTTCAACTTTGAACCCGTAACAAGATGTCAACTTGGCTGGCACATGTCAACTTTCTAAGGAAGGATCTTTACGGCCCTCAGCCTATCGCACCAGCTCTTTCAGAAAGAAGGTTGCTAGCCTCGGTGACTATTTCCGTGGCGCTTCAGACTTGTGTGTTTTGAATAGGGCTACATGTGGTTAATTAAACTTAATAACCAATCCTATCCATTAAAGCAAACTGCATCCGCAGATAAAATATATTCTAAAAATTAAAGGCCAATGTTTCAGATAAAAAGTGAACCTCACATTTTCAGTAGATTAATCCATAAAGAGAAACACTGATCTCAGAGTCTCTGAAACCAGGATCATAGTAATAATCTCTTTTGACTATCATCCAAATAAAGACAAAACGATATGAGTACCACTAAGTACTGCAATTAGCATAAAAAGAAAATGCAAGGTCTCTGTTTTCAAGTTTATCAAGATTTCTCGATCATGGAGTCAATTCTTGGTGCTGTCGTAATAGCTTAAGGTCTTTCATAGATTGCACAATTCATTTGAGCATAGTAACTCATTTCTAAGACTAGTACTGTAAGTACTAAACAACTATCGAGGAAAATTCCTGCATCTTGCTTTGACTAGTACTTAGTACTTCAAGGAAAAACGCAATAACCCGACTACAGTAACAAGAAAGAATGCATTTTTCCAAAAAATTGGCTACCAAATGGGAACGCAAACGCGAAGAGATAGACACCACTGTTTAAACATTAATCACAAATACCTGACTGCTTTTTTAATTCTTCAACAGCTTGTAACTTCTCACTAGTCTTTTGTAACTCAGTTTGTAAAGCTTCTATTGTTTGCTTCGCCTCGTAGAGGGTGAATAATCACCATGCCCAAGCTGCAGAGAGACAAATATAAACATTGGAACTTCATTCGTAACTATAATCCAAAAGGACATCCAAAACAAAATGGTCAAATTGCTTAAAAACTACTTTTACAAGCTCAATCTTCTAGAAATGGATATAGCGCCAGAAATTTGTTACTTTGGTGCCATTTGACATCAATTTGGTTTTCAAATCTTACTTCAAGTTTCCCAATTTGAATGAAAAAACACGTTTCGTAAAACCACCACCATACCCATTCCCACCATATCCACCCCCACCACCACCATTATGCCACCCACCAACGCTGTTACAACCCAACGGCCACCATCGCTGCCACCATCATCCTTAGTACCTCCAAGAAGCAAGAAAGGAACAGTTTACCAGTACATAGAAAAAATCTAGTGTGCCCAAACCTTTGACTCCAGCAGAGATATTTCAGATCGAAGGCTTGGTGGCGTGCAGTGGTGGCGTGGGCAACTTCCTGGCGTGGAGATCTTGCCGGCGGGTTCGCGGCGAGGAGGTGTCTACGGTGGCTACTGCACGGTGGTGGGAGAATCGGCGTGGCTTGAGCTTGACGGAGGCAGTTTGTCCGGAGGGAAAAGAAAGAGAGTAATTAGGGCTGCAATTGGGGATTTTATACCCCCATTTAGCGACCGATGGGTGTGGTTGCTAAATAACACTACGCGCGGTCGCTAAACTCACCCGCCTAATTTTTTAGTTTGACCGCGCCATGTTATTATTTATTTAGCGACCGCTTAAATACGCGGTCGCAAAAGAGGTCGCTAATTAATAATTTAGCGACCGCATAAAACGCGGTCGCAAAATGCGGTCGCTAAATTATGCTTTAGCGACCGCCAATGCGGTCGCTAATACGGTCGCTAAATTATGCTTTAGCGACCGCCACAAAATGCGGTCGCTAATACGGTCGCTAAATTATGCTTTAGCGACCGCATTTTGTGGCGGTCGCTAAATGCGGTCGCTAAAGACCCTTTTTCTTGTAGTGTACTTTAGTGATCACTTGAACCTAAATAATAATACCTTGTGAAAAAGATAGTCCTTAATTGCTGTGGCTATTTCAATACAATACCACATTGATGCTGCCAATATTTCTACTCATCAATCAGCCAATTAACTATTAGTCTTACGGTATGAACTGTCGTACTCTGAAGGATGTAGTATCCCACCTAAAAATGCTAATATTGCAATTTCTTATTTCTATAATTGGTTGCAGCACTCTAATTTCGATACTTTTTCCTTACATTAAACTATTCAAGTGTCGATAGCATCACCCTTAAGTAGATGTATATCGCCAAAACAACTATGACAGGCACTTTAATTTCAACAAGCACATGCCAAGAACATTATAGGAACGAATGTACAAATGTCAAAATAATCGAATTACTCACAATGGCAACACTAAGTGGATTAAAGGCTAGTTACACTACCGATGTAGATGAAAGAAAATGAGGTAGAACGCTATGAAGATCGGTAGCAAAACAAGGTTGTTGACCTGTGTGATTTGGGTGGAATGTTAAAAATCGAAAGCTTATCAATGGTGCTGTAAGTCTGTTCACCGTTGTCCAGTTAACTAGAACCAGGATGGCAAATGCCAAGAACATTATAGGAACGAAAATTTTGAGCCTCCATAAATCAATGTGCAGAGCAGAAGATAATTAACTCAACAAAGATGGATTATTCACCTAACAAGGGATTCTGATGGTAGAAAACAATAAATGAATTGCACTAATCTTAATGGTCATTCATAAGAACCAAATATAGAAGCTTCACAGACAACACAAAGCAAACTTTCTTCCTCTCCATGTCACTTAAAGCAGGATGAGCCTGTTATAGAGAACGCAAGATTAATCAGAAAAGGATTTTTCTGAATGATGTTACTCTAGAGTGGCATATAAGTGTCTCATTCATTCAGCTATGTTTTGAGGAGAATAGCAATAAAACATGGATATTTAGCATTTTGTTGAAGTAATTGATATTCAAAACAGTATGCGGTTAAAAAATCAATGGCAAGATGCCTTAAGATTATTACATTGAATGATCAAGTTACATGATCAGATCAAGTTACATGATCAGATCTAAGGAACTACTTAAATTACCAATGAAGTCGTTTTAAGAAGTAAGAATATGTTATCTCTTAGACAAAGAATAGTGGTCTGAACTGTACAAGTCAGACAGGAAGGGTAGACGGAGTATGAAATCACGATTTTCTATATTAATCAAACTGGTGGTTCAGATAAGCATACCATACGAACAACACCAAACATGACAGTTTCTCTACGCGTTTAAAATCAGATATTCAGAACCAAAATAGAGATGCACAATAAGAGGACTCACCTTCAGAAAAATATCGATGGCTCTGTACATTCCATCCTCTGTTACCCTTGATTGTTCTGGAATAAGTTCAGCCAGATTAATGAACTTCAAAACAGATAGGTTACAATATAGCTTACCCAAGCAATCCACAAATAGACAGCACAATCCAAACTTGCGTGATCAAGGTGGAGGTGATGCAGCCGTAAGGTGCTGTCCAGCTATGTCGTCGCCGGAAGGTTCGGTTTGGAGGAGAGAGAGGGAGTCGACGCTGCCAATGGATCGATTTCAGCACCCATGAAGAGAAAGGGTGTCGTCATCGACGACTATAGATCGATTTTGAAACCCATGGATCGTCGTTGTCGGAAGGTGGAGGTGTCGTCGCCGCCGGCAGATGGAATCGGGGAAAGAGAGAGAGAGAGAGATATAGACACTTGGTTTGGAGAGAGGGATGTAGATCGCGTCGCCGGAAGGTGGATGCGCCGTCGCCGTGTCGTCGCCAGAAAGTGGACGGCGTTGAGGAGTCGTTGGCAGATGGAAATGGAGAGAGAGGGAGCCAGAGAGTTTGGCTGGAAAGAGAAGAAAGAAAATGCTGAGAATATCAATCCAAAAGTCTGATGTGGGACAAACAGGGGGAGGGGTGTTTTGGGGATGGGAAAAGATATGGTTTCAAAAAACCCATTTTTTTCCAATTAACCCCCTCTTTCAGAGATTTTCAAAATATACCCCACTTTTTCACAAGTTTTCAAAACAAAACCACCATCCCCAAATATTTTACCCAAAAACCCACTTTTTCCTAATTTTCCCTTTTTCTTTCCACCTCCTCCTCATGACACCTCATGGTGCCACACATCACTAATTTGAAAAATTGCACTTTAACCCCCTCACCTTTTCCACATTTTCACTTTGACCCCATACTTTCACAAAATTACAGTTTGGCCCCAAAGCCAAATTAGCTCTTCATTTATTCTAATTACTTCGTTAACGATAAAAAAAATAATGCCATCGATTACATTTACGCCCTTAATTAATCTAACTCATAATTAGATTAAGTTAGGGTATTACAAAATCACCACATAGGAGCTAAATCAGAATGAGATTAAATCTCACGTCAAAAATCTGCCGTGGATGGCGAGGAAGACATTGACGACCTCTTACGCAAGGAGGACACTCGTTCGGCTCCATGTGTCACCGCACCCTCTCCCAAACCCAAGAAGGTCATTGACCCGGTGGTCGAGTCAGGCCCTCTGTCCTATAGGAAGACGAGGAGGTTATCAGGGCCGTCGTCGCCGGCACCGCTCCCTCCTACTCCGTTCAATCTAAGCTCCGCGATTGCCGTCGTGCCGACACTGTCATGAGGGAGGCCTTGTAGAGGATCACCGACAAGTCCCTCGATGGGCTGCCTTTGGATGGCTTCAATTACGATTCCATTCTGGGGTAGTGCTGCAAGTTGCCCGTTGGTTATATTTAGATCCATGTGGGCATCGCCGGGCCGCTGTTCCTTGAGGGCAGGGAATATTCTGTCCTCATGGCCACGACCACAATTTGCTAGCCAGCACCAACAGTGGATGTAAGCTTACCTACGCCTTTGGAGGTGCCACTAGCATTCTCCTTAAAGACGGCATGACCAGGCCTCTCATCGTGAGGTTCGGCACCGTCAGAACCGTTGCCAATTTGAAATTCTTCCTGAATTTGTTTGATTGGGATAATTGTTGGTAAAAACTGGTGATGAGTTGAACTGTGATGTGGCTACTTTGAGTATGATGGAGCAATGGGGTGGTGAAGACAGATTGCTTGCCGTGATATTGGTGATAGCGACGATTCGGGGGCTTTGTATGCACGTGTTTGTGAATCTGTGTACAATTATGATGTTGGGGTGGAATTTTTGGGACAGATTGACTAGTTCTGCAGTGGTTGTGATGTTAGGGTGGTGCAATGATTGTGAGAGAGGATAGAGGAAATAGGAAGAATGAGAGGTTAGTATTGTCATATTTAAAATACGGTATTGCCACATCAGCGGAAACCGTTAGTTAGGGTCACAGAACCCTAACGATGGGCACATTTGATACTAAATTTTCACATTTTGGATACAAGTGCAAATTTTTGAAACATACGTCTTTGACCATAATTTACCCCTAAACTCAAGGATATAATTGATATTATCCCTTAAAATAATTATAGATTAGATTGGATTAAACCCGTCCTCGCGTCCAATATGTGATAGAAATCAAAAGAATAGTCTCTAAGCCTACCACTAGAAGAAGTTGATTAGGATTAGAATTTTGATACGAATAGAATTCTCTTAGGTTTAGACTTTTGTTTCAATTAGAATTCTAAAGCAACTAGAAGACTTGGTCAAAAAGAGTTTCAAAAGCAGTCAACTAGATTAACTTGAATTGAATTAGGTTTCTAAATAAATTCAGACCGTGATTTAGGTTGCCTCTCCTAGGGTTGATCGAACTACGTGGTTTTGATTCCAACTTGTTTCGTTAGGTGCGTAGGCCGTTCGACCCTCGAATTCAAAACAAACTTAGGTTTAATTTTTGTGAATTTATGTTTTGGGGTAAACATCGTAAACTCACTTCAAACCCGTTAGTAACCATTTAGGGTATGATAAGGTTCCTAATATCTTCTCATCATATAACTTACACTCCTCGAGTCCGAATTTCCGCTATCGTAGGTTAGAAGTTTTAATTGGACACCTCCTTTAGGTTTGGTCAAACAACGTGGTTTTGATCCCAACTTGTCCGGTTAGGTACATAGGCCCAATTGTCGAATTCAAACAAAACTTAATTAGGTTTAGCTTATGTTTTGTTTTTATTTCTTTATGTTTTGAGATAAAAATCCTAAAATCACTTGAAACAAGTTAGAGACCATCTAAGGTATGATGAGGTACCTAATACATTCCAATCATATAAATAAATCCTAGAGTCCGAATCTCGGTGTCGTAGATTAGAAGCATTAATTGCACAACTCAGAGTCGAACTTAAGGTTTTTTTCATTTTCCTTTGTTGGTCATTTGATGGCAATTCAAGTTAGATCCTTGATCTTTTTCAGAGGTCGTTCATCGCATAATTAGTGATATTTTTCCAGTTATTGATCATAAGCCACTAAACTTATTTACTATTCATTATGTGTCACTATATCTGAGGTTGTACGCTCTTCCTATAATCTATGTTACGGCCTAAAATTTTCAATCTCGTAAATTGTATTAAAGGAAGCCATCCAGTCAAACACATTGTTGACTTCATTCATTTATCAATTTGGATCATCAGTCAAAAAAGAAGATTTTTTTTCATGATTCTTTCATGACTTATCTACATGGACTGGTATCTAACTACCAATAAGTGATAATTAACCTTGTGCTATGCACGGGATGCGAGCCTTACCTCATTGCTATACAATTCCACAACGTGTTTATGAGGGTCTTTGAAATTGATTAGAATGGCCAGATTAAATAAGGTATATATCAAGTAGGGCTAATACTCATGGTCAAACGTACATTTTTTATTTTTAAGGTGATGTTAACTTGACATCTCTTACTTATTAAAGAGCTTTAAAATGTCGATAATACTTGTTTTATCAATAAAACATAGTGCACCCTGTTACATGGATGTATTAAGTGGTAAGACCATTCAAAAGTGTTACCATCAAAAGGTGAAAATAGTTGTATATTGATGATACTGGGTAAGAGAGGCTATACTAAGGAGACTATACTAACTCCTTTTAATAGTATAAAATGTGCTACTAATATGTAACTCCTAATACATGTATGAAAATTTTAATAGTATAAAAGGTGAAAAAAAAATGTTAACTGAACTATTCTTGTTCAACCACATAATATGTAACTCCTAATACATGTATGAAAATTTTGGAAGTAGACGTCAAGAAATCAGTAAAATGATCTATAGTTCATGTAATTAGAGGGGCTAATGTAAAATGATCTATAGTTCATGTAAAATGATCTATAGTTCATGTATTCAGTAAAATGATCTATAGTTCAAAAAGGTAAACATAGTTAATGTAACACTTGCAATCCTCCAAAGGTTATATAACTTTATGTGAAAATATTTTAGGGGCTAAGACTTAATTGGTTATCTTATTTCCTTCTTATACATTTATGAGGTTGTATAAGAAAAAGCAAGTAAACTTCCTTTCCAGAGAAAAAGTGCATTCCAAACAGAATATAATTTAGTACGTGAACTATGTCCACTAATTAATCTCATAACAGCCTAGCTACCACTTAAAAAAGTAACAATCCTGTAAAATAATGTTTATTCATTAACTTTTAAAGTTAATTTATATAGTTATTTTAGGACTTTCAGGAGAGAAAAAAAAATCTAGAAATGGATCAGGATTTTGATGGGTAAGGAGAGTATCAATTTAATTCATGTATAGAAATAGATGGATAGATTATAAGTTACTTTCTTTGTTTTTGATCTCATCAATCACCCACTTTTTAAAACTTCTCAATATCACATTACTGTCACAGCAATAAAGAGAAAAGAGTTAATGAATATAACAAAAGTTGTGAATGTATTTGCCTTTTTGCCACTTCAATTTTTCTAGAACAAAAATGTAAGATAATTCTTTACCATATTTGATTTATCTATAATATACTGTATGGTTTTTTTACTTGTTCAATTGTTTGACAGGATTATAGGCTTAGGCTTACATGCACCCTGCTAAGTCACCTTTTGAGCAGATCCCGAACATACCATACATTTAGATAATCAACAGAGGCACCACCGTTTAAAGTCTAAATCAAGAATCGGATTTTACTGAATAAAAAGTTAACCTAACTTTTTGTGCATGAATGCCATCAAAATGATCGATTAATAAACTTAAGTGCGAGTCAAATTGGGTTATCGTGATGTTGAAGAAAGAATTACTATAATATTCAAGGGCTGAAAACTGGATGACTGCATCATATAGTAACATATTCAGAAATTTACGAAGAAAAATGCACCATAACTGAAGGATTTGATTTACACATGCACGCATCTCTTCACGTTCCTTATAGCCCGTCCTACACAAATTAAATTCTACTGCCACAGTAGACCTTGCCGTTGAAAACGAAAGAAGTTTTGTCGCATCTAAACAATAAATTAAACATGTAAACAGATATCCAATCAAAATGACAATAAAAACCGAATACAAAGCTGACCATTAAATTAAGAACTTACTAGCTTTTTTCCCAAGTTTCACTTATAAATTAAGAACTTACTAGCTTTTAATGCCAGGTTATTGCCACCTTGATTTGATCCTGAAATAAGGAGATTGCCAGTTACACGTAGCATTGTAAGATGGTCACAGAAAAAGAGCTTACCAGTTGCACGTAGCCTGTTAAGTTCAACTTACAGTGATTCAATAAGACACACACTGCAATTCCCACTTCCCCAATTTAATAGCAAGTAGGATACAAGTAAACAAACCGAAGGAAAGAACAAGCCAACTGTACCCGGAATTCCGACGACCGATCCTTCAGGACCTGCAGCTCTGGGATTGAGAATTGGATTCATCTCACAGTCCTTACATCCTATTAAAGAAAACATAACAAGAGTTTGGAGATAATATAGTCACATTTGGAAACCCCAACCGCCAAAAAGAGCCCCAGGGGAAAACAGTAACAAACAAAATACTAACTGGTGTAGGCCCTGAATGTTGCTGGTTCCGAGCTTGAACTTGTGAAGACGTACCACCGGCTGTGCCATGCAGCACTTGCCTGAAATAGTAGATTTTAGTGCTGATAGCAGGCGAGGGATGCAATTTCTACATCGGATATATTCCATAAATATGAAAGCATTCCATTCGATTCATAGCATTTGGAAGCATATAAGCATCAGTAAGTGCAAGAAGGCAATTGTTGCAAAAACAATAGCAACGTACTCAAACATCACCTCTAGTCTATGTAACACTTAAAACAGGATAGACTCATTTCTAGCTGTACAATATAACAGTTTAATGTGATTTCCAATAAGATATTATTCTATTCACAATTTTCTGACGGGAAATGTAGCATTCATCATATAGTGCAACGACCTTTCAAGTCATGTCCAGATGCTGCAAAAGTAAAGAATCTAATAGAATTAGCACTAAATGAATATGACTTACACGGGCAGACAAGCACGAGCACGGGTGAGACAGAAACACGGACGGCCGATCTGGAACGAAATAGAGAATTGGTCCTTGGCACTGATAGCATCACCGCTAGGATTCATGGATGGGTAGAAAACGTCGATGGCAACTAGGGGCCTGGATACACGGGTATGGTCGGGCGGCTTATTTGATCCGAAGCCCCAATAGTCTTCATGATCCACGGCGAACAACACAAACACCCCTTTCATCACCGAGATTAGACACAAAGACGTCGTCCACCCTCGCGAGGGGCATGGTAAGAAGGCCGCAAACAGGAATTTTATCGTAAGATCCTTTAGGGGCTGATTTGCCCTCATGAGCTATTTGGCATTCTGGTTCAGGACCATGAGGTCGAAAAGCACAGTAATCAGCTCTGCCAATACCCCGGGGTAGTATTTGGGGGAACATGCAATGTATTCCCCGAGTGGGCCAAAGAAGGTGGCTGTCTTCCGGAAGGGCAATATGATACGAGTGCCGGGACCAGGACGAGGAGAAGAACAATCTATCCTTGTCCAAATACATTCAGAGACATGGTACGAAAACACGCCCTCGCCTAAAGTTGCTAAAAGGATGACACTAATGTCCTTGATAATGGCATGCGAGTATATACGATAACCAGTAGCCGTAGCCCAGATAGCAGGCCTCTCGACGCGAGAAACTGGAGGCAGAGGAAGTGAAGTCCAGCGGCTCGTGGGCTCACGTCCGGAATGGAAGAATTGGACGTCCAGAGCCTCGAAATCGTGGGAAGCGAGCTCGTCGCCAATTACAAAACATCTCCAGGTCTCCTTCACGTCAGGGTCACGGGCGTCGCACACGCCGCGAATGGGACCAACTATGGTCGGGTCGTACTTAGGATACACCATCGGAGAAGCTTGCCTGACTGAACAGGTGACAGTATCGAAGACCGTAACGTCTTTAAGAATTGTCCCTCTCTCGCCACCGACCATGTATATGAGACGTCCAATCGCGACGTAGCCCCTGTACACAGGATAATGACCGAAGCTGAAGCTGATTACGGACTTCGGCGGAGCAGTTGGTGGCCTCAGTGACGCCACCTCTTTTGCCGGAGCTCCAGGCCCGACCTCTATGGGGTATATCTTACACGCGTGATCGCCTGCGGCAAACTCGCATACCAGGTACAGCACGCGTTTTTCTGTAACAACCTTCTTTTCTTCTTGATCTTCTTTTGCTTCTTCGTTTTCCGATGAAGCCGACGGCCTGAATTGCAAACAGGTATCAGTTTCTTCCTCGTTCACCGGAGTGACCACTAACGTCGCTTTTGCACCAACACTCATCCTTCCGGTGAAGGTCGATGTGAGGGTTAGGGTTTGTCCAAAATTTTGATCGATTGGGGATAATTTGTCTAGAGAGTCGACGTGCTTGGCTCGTGTATTGAGTCGGGTTTGTGCATACGGTGCAAGAGTTTGGTATCCAATTACAATACATGTGCTTTCAAATTCATTGAACTTTTATCCAAGAAAAAATTGAATTAATTGAAACGATTTGAGTCGCTTTAAGTTGGATTGAGCGAACATATTTGGGTTTCAATGAGTTGATTAAAAGAAAGTATAAAAAAAATTATTTAGAGTGCTGGTGGTGGCGAGCGGTGACTGCCAGCAATGGTACTTATGGTGGCTGTTGACGGCAGTTGGGCTGCCAGCGGGTGTAGCGGCAATTAGTGGTGGTGGTGGTGATGGCAGCTGATGGCAGTGAAAGCTGCCGGTCTTTCACTGCTAGTCAATGTACAATTTGGCGGGTCTTTGTAGTTCGCAAGTTTTGCAAATCGGTTACCTCAAAATTAACAAATCAGTAGAAGAAGGCTAATGATATAACTTGATACGACATACTATCTATAAAAGTCTGAATGAATGTAAATATTTTGGACAAACATATCCTTCTTTTATTAATAATTCACTCAATTGCCATTTAATTATAATTAACATGCTTAAAATCTAGATTCTTCTAATCACTCTACCTTTTACACTTTCACAAAAGTCACAATTAATTAATGGATATCTCTTCTATTTTTAATAACACTAATAAGGCTAATGACTTTAGGGAGAGGCAAACAGTAGAAAATGATCAATTTAGTGAGACTGCAATAAAGCTAGGGGTGCAACTTGGGCGGGTTGGGTGGGCTCAAGGGTTAGACCATGACCAACCCGCTCTCCAAAAGTCATGCTCATGTCTAGCTCAGTCCATCTACGGGCCGAATAATATGTATCCACACCAAGCCTATTAAAATTTTGGTGGACGCGGGTAGTCCATGGTTATATATTACTTTTTTTAAAAACGATTTCGAAACATATCATTGACCATCCAACTCTACATTTTAGTCATGATAATGAAATAAAGTACATTAAAGTCTCAAAATGAACTTAAATATAAGCATGAAAACAACTATCTGGGACAAAATGAGAGAGAAAAAGAATAGAATCTTTAATCCTATAATAACAAATAAAGCAGAAAAACTAAAGTCTTCAAAGATCTCTAAACATGAACAAAAGTGGGAACCGTTGCTCAATCTTATTCAGAAAAATAAGACAAGAATATGAGTATACTTTTCACTTTGAGGCTTTGACTTTTTCGAAGTGGGGGCTGAGAGTTCAGAAAGTACAAAAAAGAAATAGAGTAGTATTCTATTAGGTTAAGAGTTTGAGGGTCGAGATTGCATAGACTTTTGTGATCCACATTTTTTTAATGATTAAAGAAAACAAAATAAATATATTGTGTGTGTGTGTGTGTCTATATATATATATATATATATATATATATATATTAGTTAGACGGACTGATTTTTCCACAAATTTGACGGGCTTGTAGAAACCTTTGTTCATGTCCAGCTCATATTTTTTACGGGCTCAAAATTTTGAGCCCACGTCCACCACGGTCACTACAAAAGTAAGTTCAACGTATATTTTTGCTGGCTAGCACGGGTTATCCACGGGTTGTCCGGCTCAAGTTGCACTCCTAAATAAAGCTAGTGATGATCAACCAAAAAGATGTGGCCATCCGAGATATTCGGGTGCGGTATCGAGACTGGTTACCCTCTTGGTTGATACCAAGATTTGACCTAAGGAGGATCAAAGGGGAGATAATGACTGCTAGCATCACCATGATTCGGCATTGCAATGTTTGCTTGATGGGACTGCTTCAAGTGTAAGAATGTTTTTGCCTGCCTCGAGTTGTAAGAAGATAGATACAACTCTCGTATATGGATAATTAATAGTCGTTAAATATTTATAAGATTTTTATTTAATGATGCTAAAAAAGTGTTACTAAAATTGTTGCTGAAAGTGTTTACAGAGCTGCCACTGATTATATTTATCGACCATTAATTGTTGCTGTACGGGAAGTTGTAGTTATCTTCCTATAGTTCAGTGTAACAACAAAAAGTTGTCCCAGGTATAAACCTTCGGTAATTGCTAGAAATATGGATAATAGCATGATTCTTGCTAGACAACTCTAGTTATTGTTTCTTTCACTACAGTTTGATAGAAGCACCTCACTAATGTATAGTAGTAGCTTATATAAGCAAACTTGTTTGCGCTCAATAACGAACTCACAATCAATTTGCAGGAAAATGCTACAATTGATTCAATGCTTGAGTTCTTTTTTGCTTCTCTCTGAGGACTTCTTCTAATGTATTTGGAAGAATGAAAATTGTGGTAGAAAATGTAGAATTTAGATATAAGTGTATTCAAATACGAAAGGATCCGGCCTTTAAAAAAGCTTTGATGAACTGATCAATGAATGCTTCTAATATGAAGAGAAACACTACATTAGGAAGAAGAAAAAAGATTTGATTGATTGTCATACAATGAGTCTGGCATCTATTATCTATACTACAAACTAAATGTAGGAAGTAACTACCACATAAAAGATTAATTACTTAATAGAAAATAATTATCACTTAAAAGACAATTACCAAATTACAAAAAACTTCTCCTTCTAACAAGTAGGTAAATATCCTCTTGAAAATGGGACACATTTAAGTTGAGTTAAGTTTCTTTACATGAGAAAATAACTTTCAAATTTGCATCCATCCTCATCTCTTTTTTGCAAATAATAATCTAAAACCGTAGAGCCATTTAAGGGCAATTAGTTAAGGACAAGTTATAAATTTTTAGTGGCTATCAACAGTGTTTAAGTCAATGACATGTCGGCTGAGAATATATTTTTTTGGTGTCAACGTTGCCTCTTGACTCAAGCAAATGAATATTTAGAATTTGTGGAAAGCCAATTCTTATAAACAAAAGCAAATAATTTCTCCTCCATAAAATAGTGACCACTAAGAGCTTGACACATAACTTCCCAGAAGTGCCACAAATTGTCTAAGACATTTTTGTTAATCCACTTCTTTTTGCTCCTTCCAACATAAAATCTAAAAAAAAAAAGCTGATAAATCCGGGTGGATCAATCATTGCATGTCTACTAGTGTTTTTTGCAACCTACATATTAGTGTAAGAATTGGCTTCCCAAACCTACAAGATGGAGTGGTATTGAAAATTGTTGTATTTTATTGGAACTTACAACATCATATTCCTCGAATTTTGCCAATATCAAAGTACGGTAATTTCAGAGTACTCATGATTTATATCTATTAGTGAACAAGTTTCTCTCCTTGTTCATGAAAGGAGCTATTCCATGCATTTAGCCATAGAAGGGCTGCAACCTTTATCATTACTAACATTGTTTATAACCATTTTTAGAACTGTAACGTATGCTCTTAGTAGTAAACGACACACAATCCCCCCCACCCAAGTCATATATCATTTACACTTTTTTCAACAAAGGACACATCATCCAATTGTTTTGCCATATTTGGCACAACATCGAGTTTACGTGAATTACTTGCAGTAATTTTTGTGCCAGTTTCAGCCAGTAGTTTTTATGAATACAAATGATTTCCCCACAAGACACATTTTTCACACGTATCTTTATGGTTTGCAATCTACAATTCTAACAAAATTTGAATGGATATTACCAAACGCTTTCAATTTGATTGTTCTTCTATGCGTACCAATGTTTGCCCCTTAGTAGCAAACTAACAATTGATTTGTAGACAATTGCTCCAATTAGTTCACCGTGTGCGTTCTTTTTTGTCTCACTTTGAGAACTTCTTCCATTGTGTTTGGAAGAATGGGAATTATAATCTAAAATGTATAATGTAAATTCAAAGTGTTGTAATATATAAAAGCATCCAACTTCTAAGAAGGCTTTGATAAACTAATCTATGAAGGCTTTTGACATGAAGAGAAAGGCTACATTATTCTTTTTAAGAAGGAAAAATAAAAATGATTTGATTGATGGTGAAAATTAACTAAATGTTAAAAATAATTACCGCATAAAAAGTAAACCACCTAACAGAAATAACTACCAATTAGAAGATAACTAATATATAGAAGATAATTTCTCCTAACCTCTTTTAACAAATAGGTAACTATCCTTTAGAAAATACAAACATATGTAACTTAAGTTAGTTTCTTCAAATGAGAAAATAATTTCCAAATTTTAATCCATTATCATCTTTTTTTGTTGTTGCAAATAACGATATGAATTTTAGAGCCGGTTAGTGGCAATTAGCTAAGAACAAGTTAACTTTTATTTGCTATTGATAGTGTTTAAGCTAATGAACTATCAATTGAGAATTTATTTTCAGGTATCAACAAAGCTATAATGTTGAACATTTCGCACAAAAAGTGAAAAAAAGAAAAAGAAAAGATTGGGTTGGAATGATTTTTTCATAATCCAATCTATTGGCAGACCTAATTCTATCCATTGTTGTACTCTATTTTCTATGACTAAACTTTTTCGTGACACTACTGCACACATTTTGGTCTTTTAAAACAAAATTAGAGTCTAAAGTACAGTGGAAACATAACTTCTTCCTTGGAACTTGATATGGGTAAAAATATACACCTGTGGGAGACCGACACGTGTCGCAATCAGAGAAGTCTGAAACTGCCCCACGACTCTTGGAGAGGTAGGAAGTGGAGTTTACCCACTCTCCCACTCTCCCATGATGGGTAAATAACTACCCATCAATTTTGTTAACTCCCCATTAAGGGGACGTAACCGACCATTTAATACTTTCTTATAAAATGGAAGTGAAAATGAGGAAGATGGTAAGGTCTGACACTTTATAATATTATCAGATACTCTCTCAAAATGATGGACTGACTTAAGCATCGGAGGCTCCCCGCCGGAGCCCCCTCCGGGGCTCCCGGCGCGTCACCGTTTGCTCGTGTTGTGCTTTGCAGGTCTGCTCGCGTGCTCGTTTGGTCCCAACCGACGCTCGTTCGGTCCCGGTCAGTTTTTGGCCACAACATTTTTTGCGCCATCCGTGGGACCGACTAGCCAAGCAGACCTAGCAAACACGTCGGCAATGAAAAGCAAGGGAGTTAGAATGCCAGCTGAAATTTCATCGGTAGAAACCATCGGCAGCACCGGTAATGCTCGCGGCGGTCAGCATGCCATCGAAGGTCATCAACGGTGTTACCACCTAACGAATCTTCTAAGAAGCTACCACCGCCGCGATGCAGTCCCCACTGTCAATTTGACTGCCGTCACATAAAAATGAAAAAAAAAATACTTTTCAAGATGGCCATAGCCATACACAACGGTCACTCTTATGTCCGGTGGGATCTGCGACACCACATACAGCACCGGTCCGTCCACCACTGTGGGTTTTTTGTCTGTTATCAGTGCCGACCAAGACCAACCACCAAATCTAACGCTAGTACAATGCTCGAACAGCTACCTGCCCACCCACTGCCATGAGTCTGCAAGACAAAAGACGAGCCCCTCCATTGGCTACAACTTCGCCGTCGAGAGAGAACAGAGTAACAGACCATTGCCATGGGTGGGTATCCCTTCCGATCACCGTAGCTACGACGGAGATGCTGTAACAAAAACCAAATACACAAATAACGGCGGCGCTGCGTGAACCCTGAGTCCTCAAACCGATCTCCGCCTATTGCCATCGCGACCAATATCAGCACCGTTGCCAGTCGATATTCGCCACCACATCGACGTCGTGCGGCCGTGGGTAAGCAAAATTGAGGGTCGCCCTCAACCACCCACCGTGACTGCACCGTTGCTTCATCACCTGAAGGAGACAACCGATGGCCATTGTCTCCAAGCAAAGTCTCGGTAATCTCGAACCACCACCGCTCCAGCCCACTCCTCACCGTCGTGACCAACGGTAGCGTAATTGCTGAACGCTCGCTACGATCGACGACCACATTGCCAAATCGCTGGTCCAATCCCCGTCGTTGTGCCGCCCTAATTCGCGACATCACACCAAGTAACGTCGTTGGACCACCATGACCGGTTACATACCGCAGGGGCTACACCAGATTCGTGACGACGTCGCCACCACAGCCGCATGAACTTTATTGGCCATTATCTCACCGGCAGAAGCCCGAACGAAACAACAGGCGACACCGTCGCAACCGAAGTCTGCCGGCGTCGATTTTCAGTCCAAGCCTCCGCCGCGGTGCCCATCAAAAGCACGGCCTTCAACTACGACTGATGCCCCCAGTTGGAGAAGTGACCAGATCTAGATTCATTGGCGATGACCGCGGAT